>VZRR01010600.1:754581-868328 GCA_013398015.1 Oreocharis arfaki | reverse complement strand
TTTTTTTTTTTTTTTAGTATCCTGACACATTTTGTGGAAGTTTTATCTAAATATTTCATAGGTTATTTTGGGACTAAAGAGGTTTTGATGCTTCCCCTTCGTGCATGCCCCACATAAATCCAAGGCCAAGTGAAAGCAGGAAACAGAACACCCGGTTAAAGACACAACTTCAGCTTTTGGTATGGAGTGATTACTGCAAGTTAGGAGCGGAACAGATGGGAATGAGCGTGTTGATGTTTCCACTGCTCTGCTTTTGCTTTCAAAGACCATTTGACACACAGCCAGCTCACTTGTGTATCAGGTCCAGTTACAGGACCCCATACCTGGCATAACAACGCTTTCATTTTTCTTGTCCATACCCAGATTTAGCAGACATGTTTTAGGAGGTGGCATTATACCTTTTAAATGTTACCATTTAACGCCCCATATAATATGAACACTGGATACTAAAGGGTTTTTACTGGCATTGATATACATGATATCATTCATAAAACTTACTTGTTTTTTATAAACTAATTTTTTAATTCACAGGTGTATTTGTTCCTATTGTGCCAAGTTGGTTTTCAGTTCCGTACAAAGAATTCAAAGTAAATATTTTCTTAATTTACATGTGAATTTTCCTTAAAAAACAAGCAAAAATAAGAACATAAAAATGCAGTATTCTTTTCCTCAGCAGTCAGTTTATATTGCAAAATTTTTGCGCTCCTTTTTTTTCTCTGAAGTCTGTACTCGGACCAAAGGAAATACTTGATTTGGACAGCTCATGTACACAGGGAGAAGTCATTGTCTTGTTGCCTTTGTTCCACAATGCTCTAGAGCAGTGTTTGCTATAGTAATACAAAATGCAGTGGTAAACTGCAATATGAAAACATCAAATTTGAGACAATTTAATTGTAGCCATGGAATAATAACTAGTCAAGAAACAATTCTCTTGAATGAGGGAATAACTATTTTTAATGCATCAATAAGAACTATTAGTACTCTAAGTAGTGCACCACTAAGGGTCAGATGTAAGTACGCAATGAATGCTATTACTTTAAAAACACCATGTGCAGAGTTCAGATGCTACAACACTTGAAAGATCTTACTCAGGGGCTTATGTTGAGTTATGGACCCTTTTGCTTCTGACTCAGGAGTTTAATTCCAGTTCACACTGCTAGTGACAAAATAATGTATAATGTTAGATCATAACATTGTATTTCAGGGATTAACTGTTTGTGTCCAGTCCCCAAAAATACAGCCTACATTGCAGATTTGCCAATGTCGGAAAGCACCAGCCAGTGATTTTGTTGGCAATGTTTGAATCGCTAGTGAAGGTTGACTTGTCCTTTTCTCCTCCAGCTCTTCTCTGAGAGCTGAGCATTGTCAATGTGAAATACAGAGAAGTCACTGAATTTCTGCCTCTGCTACATCTGTTCTGCAGATAAATAAAGAAATGAAAAGTTATGTCAGGAAGAAATAATACCCAGATATCCTGGGAGAAAGGCTTTAGAAGATCTGTGAAAGGGAACTGTGTGTTTGTGACAGGCTGTGATCTGTTTGTATGAAGACTGGTCCTACACCATAGGGGACAAAAATAATGCTCTTTATCTCTTGAGATGTGTAAAAATAAGCCTGGTGCAGAAAGAGTAGTTTAAGTTCCATGTTCTCTTCAACAGGACAGTACTACCAGGTGAATCGGTCTCCTGTTTTTACTTCCACTTGCCTAACTCTCTTGAATTCTGTATTTCTTGATTCTGTGTATCTAGAACTAATAACTTAAGAGCATAAGAAAATAGAGTTTTAGTATTATATGGGTTATTATGTGTTTTAGTGTTCCTGTTGGCTAAACACAAATTAATTTGATATTACATTACTGAAAATTGCATACACTTGAGGACTGTGTTTTTTGAAATGTTGTTGTCTTTTATGTACATTTTTCCCCTTTTAAAATTTTCTTCTGGAAAAAATACTGCATTTATGTAATAAGAAATGAAATAAAACCAAATGTTAATTATAATTTGCAGTGTCACATGTTCATAATTGCAAGAATCTCACCTTAAATACAAAAGTAGGAATTTAGGAATTATTTTGAAACATTTGGAAACATTATATTTGGCTATGAAGTCTCATGGTTTATTGTTTTGGATTCCAGTGCAGAGTTTTCTCAGTATTTCATTGACGTATAGAATAGACATTAGAAGAGCTCTGTAATAAACACAGCCTTTCTTATCCAGTATCTGATTTTCAGATGGATCTTGACTGCTACATCTGCAGAACCGAATTAGCAGGGCAGACAACACAGGAAGAATAGCCAAAGCTCCTTGGATAATATCCTTCTCTGTTGACCTATAACACGGTTCATTTTACCTGCTCCTTTGTAATTTGTGCTGCTTGCTGATTTGCACAAAAAGAGAGTCCAATAATGGCAGTGTTCACTTCTGTTAGAAATCTGTGAAGAAATACAGGAAATAAAATTATCAGATGTATTTTTGACAGCTCAATGAAGAGCTACAATGTCATGTGCAGGTAACAGTTGCACACCAACAATCTGGAAAATGTGAGCTTGCAGTCTGGCACAGTTATACTCTGTTTCCACTAATAACCACATCAAACAGCCCCTGTTATGGTGCAATGACATACTGTATGCAGTGCTTAGAATATTAGATCTTTCATAGGGCATATGTGTCACTTTACAGATGGCTTCACTGAACTCAGTTCATTAGGGCAGGTGTACTTCAGTGAATAAGGTTGTTATCTTTCTGTGAACAGGGCAGCACAGAGTCATATGGCTAAGAAATTATGCAGGCAAAATGTCTCTGTTTTCCTAGAGTTTGACTGAAAACATAAGAAAGAATAATTCAGCATGTAACAGAGGACAGGATAAATAAAAACATTGAAGGGATTGACTTTGATTTTCAGAGCCTGTTTTTCACGACAATTTCAATTGCATCAATGTGAGGTATACCTTCTCTTTCTCTCCACTGACACTATCCCATACATCTGGAAGGAATCAGTCTTAGACAAAGTGCCCTGAGGTCTCAAGTAAGAGAAAGCAGACCAACTGTATGTGGCAGAGCTGTGACAACAAATCTGAAACTGTCTTCACTGATTTCCGTTGCTGTAATTAAGATCTGATGCAAAACTTTTTAAGTATCAGCTCACTCTTATGTGTATTGCTGCCCAAGCTAAATATCTGGAAAGTATTAAGAATTACTTTTTAGTATAAATTGAATAGACAGATCATATAAGCTCGTGTTGACAATTTATTTGATTTGAATAGGCTGCATAAGAGCCTAAAGTACAATGAAGTGTAGCTGTAAAGTAGTTTTTACACTGTAGAACTACATAGAGCAGAATCCTCTGTTTAGTCAGGTTCCACATCAACTGATTAATCTTTCTGGAATAAAAAAGCCTTGTGATTTCCCATAAAGTAAAGTCAGAAAAAAAAATGTATTTGCTAAAAAAAGCCATTTTACTACTAAATACTTTATCTGATGGTATACTTTTTGTATGAGTCTGTGAGCTATAGTTTTTGAAAATTAAATTGTTTTCAATGTACAGCTTTGTGTGATTTATGAAGAAAAAAATACCACATTATATTTTCACTTTGCAGACTTTCGAACAAATGTCTCTAGATATGGTATAAATCAGAATCTGGCTTGTGAAAGGCAAAGCTCCTCCTGGGATTCAATGCAGACCTAGGCTACAAGCAGGTATATGCTGATAGAGATTTTAAATCTGAGGAAAAGAGAAGTTGACTGGGAATGTTGAAAAAGAAGCTATGTCCTTCTCATTTTTTAATAATATTACATACTGTCAGTAGTATGAAGCAACAAAACTACTAATTTGTTACCAAGTAGAACAGAAGGCCAGAATATGGCCACTTAAAAAATTAGTTGTCCTATTTCTTGAGCTGGGACTATAAGAATAAGGGAATAAGTACTCACCACTGTGAAAATCATTCATTATCTGTCTCTGGGAGACATTTGCTATTAAATTTAATGCCTTGTGTTTTAAACTGAGAACCCTTAGATGTGAGGGGGTGAGCTGTTTCTTCATCTTGAAAATGGCACCATTTCTAGGTGCATATTTTTTTACTGGCTTTCTCTGCAATAGAAGTTGTTGAGTACAGAAGTGAATGAAGAACATGGTGCTAAATTCATCAACATATTGGTTTGTGATGGGAGATCATATTTCTATATTTGAATAAGTTAACAAACGAAACTGATATGAAATAGAAACAAATTTCTAAATTAAGCAAGAGTTCTAAATGTTTTGGTCAAAATATTGTGTAACAAAAGTACTACCAGACAGAGGAGTCACACAGCTTTTCCAGGGAGTGCCTATTTCTGTATTTCAGCAGGTCTCTCCTGGGAAACAGTGCTACAAAAATTGCTGGTAATGGAGTGTGACAGGACTAAGTGATTTAAGAATAAGAAGCATTTTGCCTAAACCAAATAGTGCTGTAGTGTTACTATAATAATCTAAAATAACGATAATTCTTAAATTTTTCTGAGTAATTATGTCACTTCCTGTTCTCTTCAGGACAGAATACCCATTCTTCATTGACATTATCTTTAAAAATCAATCATTAAATCCCATATGCTCTTTTACAGAGCATGAGAACACAAACTTGTAAATAGACGAATTAGTCAAATAGTACTTTTAAAGGTATTTAACTAAGTACTAATCTTATATGCTGTGTGGTTTTTTTGCTTGTTTAATTAGCTAATAAAACAAACTCATGGCTTCTAATATATTGTACGACAGTTAAAAAAATCCCATGGGACTCTACATTCTAACCATTTTCTCATTAGATGTCTGTTGTTTATAATACCGTTTTTCAAAGCAATTTACTGCTCAAAGAAAGAAGTTGAGTAGATACTTTGAGAAACTTCATGCAAAAAGTTCATTACTGATCACGTTTCTTGTGATGAATGAAGAACATGACTCCATAATACTGTTTTCTGTATCAACCACAACACACTTCAGTTTCTTCGTTACCTTCCAAACAGTTTCCTATGCCTGGATCCACCTACTGTGAAATTATTTCACCCCTAAGAGTGTCTCAGATAATTTTCTTGCCAAATAAATATTTTTAGCACCTTACATTCTGTTCTTTAAAAGTATCAGAGAGGGTGAGCTACTAAGCCAAATTCCCCTCAGGATTTGAGAATGTGGCTCTGTAATCTTGTGTAAAGAGGCATTAACAATATTAGTCACAGTACTCTGCTTTTTCCATATTCCTGTCTAGTCCCTGATGTGGCTGTTCTTTCACAACCAGAATTCTCATTGGCATTAACAGATTTATCAAATCATTCTAAAAAATAATTGAGATTTGTAAAATAGTACTCCTGTTGCTAACAGGAACTGCATATTTTATTATTTAGTAGTGCATACAAGTTGCACTAATAACTTCAGAATTTTGAATTGACAATATTTTGTAGTAGGGAATGCCTGGGTGGGGACCAAGGGCAGGATTTTATGTTTCTGGTCTTCACTACAGTAAATAACCAAATTTATATGTAAGCACTGCCTGTGTAAGAATTGTATGATAAAACTGCTGAAGGATGATTCAAAATATGTTAATGATAATGGGCTGAGTGTTTTGGGAGAATCTTAGAACTTTCAGATTCTAAATTCGGTTTTACACCAGCCCTTGCAACATCACAGAAAGAGGACTGGTCAAATTCCTCACCTTAGTTATGATCCACGTGAGACAGTCCACCAGCTGGAACTGTTTTGCCCATGTTTTGTACTTTCTTCCCAGGTCATAGAATCATAGAATGGTTTGGTTTGTAAGGGACCTCAAAGGTCGTATAGTTACTAGCTTAGAGTGTAGGAATTGGTTATCCTGAATGGATCACAAAATGTGCCCCCAAAGGTGTCTTAGAGTAACTGACTTATACAAGGAAATGTTTAATGGAATGTCTGCTCCTTTCAGTGTTATCAGCAGAAGAAAATAGAAAAATAGAAAATCTTCTGCTTTCTATCAGCAGAAGAAAAACATCTGGATGAGGAGCCCAAGATATGGCTCTTCAAGTGCTTTTTTTACCCTTTCATTCTCTTTTCTTTTGTTATTGTGAATTTTGAGTACACACAACCAGTCTGCAAATGAAGAATCAGGTGCTTTTTAGAGTATGTTACGACTTCCATTTTTCTTGAATGTTTATATTTGAACTTCCCATAATATTTATTTGACTGCTTAAAATTTTTCTCAATCCGTTTTAGTCAGTTTAACATAATGGTAAATGCATAGGGTTGGGTGTTTTTCCTGAATTGCCTTTTTGTTCCTTGACTTCCTTACTGATTTCAGTGGAAGACAAAAATTGACTTCATATCACAAGAAGGATTCTGAAAACTGTGTGGTGTCAAGAATGAGGCAAATGATGAATTAAAGAATACTTACTATTAAAATTTAGAGACCTAATATCCTTATGCATTCAGGATACGTGTTCCTATGACTTACGTAACATTATGGAGTGTATTCAAGACTGAAGTATTTTTGTTTTCTTGTAATCCTCTTGGATTTTTTTTTGTGTGTTTGAGTGTGAAAATAGCCTTTAGTTTGGAAACCAATTACATTTAAATGCTCCAAAACTAGGGACAGAATGGGATTAATCAATAATTATTTTACGTAGTACAGATTAAAAAGTATGTTTGTATCAAGGTAAATCAATTGCATGTTTTGAGATCAGCAATAGTGGAACAGTATCAAGTTTGAGAAGACAGTGAACAGCATTTTTTAGAATTCCTAACACTGATTCATTGGAAGCAATGACCTGTAGCATATGTTAAAACACAGTTCCTACATGGGATAAGAACAATAAATTTTGATTGAAAAGAACCATTAGACCATTCAGCTTTACTATTTGTTTCCAAAGGCATTGGTGGCTCCAAAACTCTTCAGTGAGCATCATTCATATCTGTCTTTCAAGACTTTTGAAACAGATTGTGGAATTCTATCTCTTAAAATGCACTTAAAAATAGAAAATCATTGCAGTATATAAGATGGACTTTGGGAAAGTAGTGTTTCTACAGGGTATTGCAACTCATCTTTTTATTTTAGTTCATTTTCTGGGCTGTATTTAATGTGATATAATGTTATGTTGCAATGTCATCCAACATCTGTAATGTATGACCTGGTGTGCACGCCATAACTTTTTCTGAAAAGCATACAGGAGTTATCTACTATATTTTACTAATATAAAAATATATCCTGCAGTTATTAATGCGTTAGTACCACTAATGCAGTAGATATGGGTTATAGTACAAATAACAATAGTGGGGACTGCTGCTAAGCAATTTCTAGTGCCAATTTTTCCAAAAAAGAGATGATTCTATGAATGGAGTTCTTAAAATATTGAATTTATGCATCAATATGTGGGTAACGTTCTCATTTTCTCACCGAGAATTTATTTGCTAATAAACTATCTCATTAGACTTGTTAAATAAGGAGTCTGCAAGTTGTATGCAACAATTTAAATTTATTTAGTGCCAATAATGTAAGAATGTGTAAGCACTTAAAAATATTAATGTAGTAAACGTCTGATTACTCTGATAGGAATATCACATCTCTTGAAGATGGACAAAACGAGGCCTGAAAAGGAGGTGTGATGGTTAAACACTAAAAAGAAGATCTGTTAAAGAAGTTGGGATGTGTTAACCTGAGTGTCAAATAGCACAGTAGGTGTGCTCTTCCCTGTCTTGCTAGATGCTTTCTTTCCATAGCTACTGATGGACTCGTGGAAAGATATGAAAACTCAGTTCATATTTCATTTACTTGGAAACAAAACACAAAGTGATTACACTCATGTAGACAGCAAAAACTTCAGAAATTTTAAACAATCAATGTCTCTCAACTTCCTTTTACCTAGTTTCTTGAAATTAGGAACTTTCTTGTTAAAAAGCCAATAATGAAAAATCCTTCTGCACTGCTGTTTCCACAATTTAGATTCCAATCAGATAGACTTCCACCCTGGCTCTTCTAAAACTTTGTGGGAAATGTATTGATTACTTACGTTGATAACAGAAATTTTAGGGAATTGATAAGCTAAATGTCTACATAGTTAAATGCAGTATGACCTCTAAGAATAAAGTCCAAAACATTTGAACTCATATTTGCAAGCTTAGGTGCTAAAATGTGATTCCTTAACAGCTTTGTAGGCTCACAAACAGTCAAATTGTTGACTATCTTCCAAAATGTGCAAGTCGCTTCTGTTTTGGTATCTAAACATGTGTTTAAAAATGCAGCCTTTGGGCACTAGTGGCTAAATTGTAGGAAATTTTAATAGTTCATTTGATGATCCATAAACTAAGTACAGAAGACTCATGACTTTTTAAGGTACTCATCACCACTGATTTTATAAAACTGCAGTGCATAAACTAATGAATTCTGCTGGGGTGTCTGCAAGGTCCTGGATACAGACATGCACCCTAAGTGGCTGGCAGAACAAGCTCTAGGTGTATATCATTCCTCTTTCCCACTAATCTAATGCTGTTATTGGTGTTGAATGAGAATCTAAAGATACAGGCAGAAAGTTTTCAGTTTAGGCAGTTTACCTGTCTGAATAAAATTAGAGTGACTGGATGACAAGATAAACTCTAATCCACGTTTTAGGATCACGAGCAACGAGAATTCAGTCCTGATATTTTAAAAAATAAAGAGACATCTCCTTACAGACTACAATTGAACAATATCTCAGGGGAAAATTATGTATTTACTAAGGAGTTTCCCAACCTTGCAAATTCAAGTGAGAATTTTATTGTCTTGATTTTCGGAATTATCTTAGTTTCTAAAATTAATGATGAAGAATATAGAAACTACACTCAGTAACTTGGGGATAGATGGTGTATAGGACTTCAAGGAAAGATGGCAGTAGGCATCAGTGGGGTGTGGACAGTATTTGTTATTGCAGAGGAACATTATTAGTAAAACTGGCAAAACCAGAACTAAGCAAGAAGAGGGAGTCAAAAAAGGATAAAGGGCCACATCCTGCAAAGTGCTGAGCATACTTTAAAGTGCCGCCCTTAACTCCTGTTGACTCCTGCATGTCCTCTTGGAGGATTGAAAGAACGTGTGTATGTGCATGTGTATGGAATCAAAGAACCTTATTTGAACCTGTCTTTGGGTTATAGCCAAGTACTTTAAGTCAAGACAATAGTCAGATGCCTGGGCTATGGAGTTACTTAAAGCAAAAGAAAAAAGAAGGAGTATAGCTGCTTTGGTTTTGATCTTGCTCATGTGATAAAACTTCCAATAGCTTTCGATCCTGCTGGCATGTCCAAAGACCTTTTCTCATTATATTTATATAAATGTTAATAACTATTTCAGTATTATTAATGATGGCAAGACTTGAACTCATTAAAGGTGGGAAATTTGTGGGATTAATTTGCTCCAGCGTCTATTTGCCAAGAGAGCATTTTCCCAGCATTATTCTTTCTCCATATATATTAACTTCGTAATTGTGGATCAAAGCCTACTCAGCTTTGGATGTATTAAGTGAATCTTACTGAAATAGAAACTCAGAAAGGCATTTTCTGCCAAAAAATGTAAGTGGAGAAGTCACGATTGAGTTCAGCTTATTAAATCTGTTTACTCAGTGTGCCTAAGTCATATTGGAATTTAAAAGAAAAAAAAACATGGGTACACTTGGGCTGTGGGACATGGGAAGAAGTATATTTTAGAAGAAGTAGTCCTGGTATATAGGTTTGAGAAACATCAATACAGAACAATAAACAAGACCGCATAAATATGTTGCCTGGAATAATACGTGGCTTTATGAGATGAAAATTATTCAGGAATTGTGAAAAATCAGAACTTTAAAGGTTTGTACTTTATGTTCATCAGAGTATAAGAATTCCATCTGGTCCTGTATCCCATCTCTGAAAACTGCTGATACATTTGTGCTTTCAAAAGAAGGTGTAAAAATGTACAGGAAGCTACTGTGGCTGGCATTTTCCTGAACTCTAAATGCTAATCTGATTCAACTTTAAGTAGCTTTTTCCATAAAAATAAATATATATATAATAATAATAATAATTGTAAGCATCTGCTCTCTTTGTATTATTTTCATATGAATATTTACTTACAAATTCTTGACCTCATTTACTTAATGTAATTTAGAATATCAGGTCAGTCACATGACATGAGACTAAAGGTCAGTCTAGCTTAATATTGCTTCTCACTTGCTGCGTGAGGATTTTGTTGGTGACCGTTACTATTTGCAGAGCAACAAAAAACAGGTTATTCCTCTCTGTTAGCCTCTTTAATTGCATTAATTACTTTAGTTATCCCAACATTAATGTTAGTCATCTTTTGCTTTCAATCTTCTGGATATTTTAAAGTGAAGCATCTTGCTGTGTTTTGTTTTTCTTTTTGTAGAAATGTGGAATCATTAGGGTTGGAAAACACTACTAAGGTCGTCAGGTCCAAACATCAACATAATACTGCCAGGTCTACCACTAAGCCATGTCCCTAAGCACCACATCTACATGGTTTTTGTACACTTCCAGGGATGATGACTTCACCACTCCCCTGGACAGTCTGTTCCCATTCTTGACCACCCTTTCTGTGAAGAAATTTTTCCTAATATCCAATGTAAACATCACCTGGCACAACTTTAAGCCATTTCCTCTTGTGCTATTACATGCTGCCTGGGAGAAGAGAGTGACCTGCACCTCACTACAATCTCATTTTGGGTAGTTGTAAAGAGCAGTAAGGTCTCCCCTGAGCCTCCTCATCTCCAGGCTAAACACCCACACGTCCCTCACCTGCTCCTCACAGGACTTGTGCTCGAGACCCTTCACCAGCTCCATTGCCCTTCTCTGGACATGCTCCAGCACCTCCCAGTCCTTCCTGAATTGAGGGGCCCAAAAGTAGACACAGCACTTGAGGTGTGACCTCACCAGTGCAGAGTGCAGGGGGACAATCACTGCCCTTGTCCTGCTGGCCACACTGTTGCTGGTACAGGCCTGGATGCCTCCCTCCTTGGCCACCTGGGCTCACACTGGCTCATGTTCAGCTGCTGTCAACCAGCACCCCCAGGTCCTTTCCTGCTGGGGAGCTTTCCAACCACTCTGTCTCCAGCCTGTAGAGTTGCAGGCGATTGTTGTGACCCAAGGGCAGGACCTGGCACTTGGCCTTGTTGTACCTTACACCATTGGCTTTGACCCATCAGTCCAGCCCGTCCAGATCCCTCTGCAGAGCCTTCCTGCCCTCCAGCAGATCACGCTACTGTCCAGCTTGGTGTCATCAACTGACTGAGGGTGCTCTCAATTCCCTTATCAGATTGTTGATACAGGTATTAAACAGGACTGGCCCCAACACTGATCCCTGGGGAACACCACCAGTAACTGGTCGCCAGCTGAATGTAAATCCAGTCATCGCCATTCTCTGGGCTCAGCCATCCAGCCAGTTTATTACTCAGTGAACAGAGCATCCATCCAGGCCCTGAGAAGCCATGTGAAGCTGTTCTGTACTTTTATTTGTCTTTGATACTCTTTCTATAGTTTTATAGACACCGTAGTATTTTAGAAGTTAAAACTATAGTTTTATAAGGTCTTTATTTTCTGAGACGGAATGTTGAAACTGCATACTTTGTAGATGTTAGGAACATGGTAGCTTTATATTGTTTCACAATTATTTCTGTCTCTTTCCTAGTAGTTTGTATTGTGTGCCTTTTTGAATCCTAGTGCATATTGAACTGCTATTTTAAAAGAATTATCCCTAACGACTCCTCTTAAGATCACCCCTCATTAAGGTAATTTAAAGGGATTATATTTTTATATTATTTCACCTTATGTATTATGCTGCCTTTATTGATTTTATGCAACCATGATCCGTTTTAAGAACATGAGAATGATTGCCCTGGGTTTAACTAGAGGTTACTCTAGGTCAGTTCCCTGCCTTCTCTACTGGCTAAAATAAAATGCTGTCAGAAAAAAAAGTGTTTGAACAGGGCAATCATGTATTGTTACTTTGTCAGAATATTCTCCCCAGCTCCAGCAGTTTGCAGTTCAGGACATTCCAAAGTCAGAGATACTGTCTTAGTAGTTAATGAATTTTACTTCCTGTTCTCAGTACGGTGTAATTCTCCCACAAATGCAAGCAGTAAGTTTTACACTTGACTGTCCTGACTAATTCTTGTCATGAATAATGCTTCCTCCTATTCTGTCCCTATACTATTAGAATTGAAGTAAAAAAGCCAATTAGTGTTTATCAAACTTCTAAGTTTGTGTAGAACCTCAGTTAATTGATCATTCCATTCCTTTTTTTTGTTATATCTAATGTAGTTTATGTTTTTTCCAGCCCTTTCTTCACTCTGAAACTGCTTAATTTCTTACTTTGGCTAGTTTGGCTACTAATTTTTTTTCACACAAGGTAGAAAACACTTATTTGAGGAAGATAGTAATGAAATTTGAGGCATCTTTTGACTGTTTAAGCCGAAGCATGCTGCTGCCCAAGCTGTAGAAATACATGGGTATTCCAAATGCATTCTGTACCAGCTGCAACTGTTTAAGTAATTCACTGGTTTTTGAGGAGTTATGATATGAATAGAGATGAAAGTGAAAAGAACTGATAAGTGTTTTGATTTAAAATGTTTCTGCTTAACCCTTTATTATGTTCACATGGTATTTTTGCAATAAATACTGTATTTAAGCAATTGCTCTTTGACTAACGATCTACCTGAAAATATGAGTCTCTTGTCTAGTGTTACATGTAGAATTACATCCTGCATTGTTGAAATTAATGACTTTCTGCTTTTACCTTGTTTAAAGAGCAGGACCTTGGACACCAATGTGCAGCTGGACATATCGAAGGATAAAAGGTTTTCTGGGGTGGGTTTTTGTGTGGTCAAGTACAGAGACAAACACTGTAACACTATTTACATTTTCAGCGCTATTGCTATTGCAGTTTTAAGGGTGATATTGTATGCAACAAGAATGTGTGTCATTACTCCTTTGAACAACTTCATATTTTAGGCATGGTATGTTAGTTGTGGCTTAAGGAAAGAACAGAGGTGCAGTTTACCTTGTGGGAAGGGGATTCTTCTGGTATTTCCCTATTATTGGATAATCTCTTTGATGAGGAACAGTCCCCAAATTTCTGTTCTCCCTCTAAGTCTGGCACCTGCCCTAAGTCTGTATTTATTTGAAGAAACAGGCCCCCAAAAATGCCTTGCATATTTAGCACTGCTGTTTCCATTTACTGCCTGATCAACATTTTCAGAGACTGCACTCTTTCTTCAAAGGTTGTTGTTGCTGGAGAAAAAAAGTCAAGTCCTAGATACGCCCTCTGGTCTTAAACAGTATCTGTTCTCAAACCACAAGTTCTTGAAATGGGTCCATGTTAGCTATTACAGTGGGTTTGCTGCATCACAGGCACTCAAGATACAAAATTTTGCCCTTGTGATATTAGTAGAGGTGTGCTGGTGGTCTTTCCTTGCTGCTCAGCATATAGCATATAAGGAAGTTCTCTTGTTGAAAGAGAATGATTTGCAGATCTTTTGCAATCAATAGATTTGCCACTCCTGAACTGACAATGTAGTCCAAAGCCTCATTTTGGTTGCGCAGAACATGTGAAGGTTAAGTCACATGACCAACCCTCCATGTGGGATTGCCTTTTTTTTCTCAGTTGGGGCCGTATTGCTCTGGCATATGATCTTTGCTGATCATTCAAGATACAAATACTGTGCAAAAGGCAGCTAGACTTTGAGGTTTTCTTCTCAGAAGTTAAGAAAGCTTTTGTATTTTCATTTCTCTGATAACTAAAAGAAGAGCTCATGCCAGGGAGTCTAAATTCTCTGTGTCACTACCCAGTGGTATGTGTACGTTTTACTCCAAGGCTGTCTGCTTCTCGAATTGGCTTATGTGGATCAACTTCCTCTCCTCAGTCTAACTGGGCTTGCCTATTTCTCAACATCATTGCAGTGTTGGCTGGTGAACTATTTGGCTTTGTTTTCTAGACACAGATTCAAATGGCTTCTTCTCTGTCTTCTTTTGTCCTAATACTTTCTTCTCTCTTTTTAATGAAGGCCAGATGGTCTCTCAGCCAAGACATCACTCCTGACTGTTCTTAATATGGCAGACATAGGTCCCCATTCTATTGTCTTACCTGTTCAACAGGGGTGATTTACATAGTTACGGAACACTGGCCCCCTGAGGACATACAGTACTCATAGAGAATTTGCTGTCTAATCATTCCTACATTTTCATTTCCAGAAGTAAGATCCACTCTACAATCTTTAGAATTCTTAGACCAGTTCTATTGGCCAGGAGTCTTCTCTTGCAAAGGGAACAACGTTTTACTAATTACTGACATTAGATGAGCTGTGCCTTCATAGGCTTTGAAGATTGTAAGCCTTGGCCATGCATTATTCATTTTAGGTTTTTGATTTATGTTTCCTCCCAGACAGAGAACTTGCAATAGATACAAGATGCCTCTATTTTCTACATTCTTTACTCAGATTTTTGCTGGAGACTCTGGCTACTGAAAGAGATTATGGAAATAACTGGTGAGCCAGGCATTCTGGCTTGGGCATGTCTAGCAATCAAAGTACTTGAGAGAGGAAGTCAACCATCATTTCAGAGTGAATAAACTGTCTATCATCAGAGATAATTAATTACTGAAGGGGATAGATCGTAGTGCTTAATGGTGATATTCTATATGATGGCATTACTGTTAACCCTTAGAAAATAGTTCTTCAGGGCTCATAATGTTCTCGTCTTTTAAACATGGAATGGAATCTCTGTATAATGTCTCTGGTCTAGGCAGTGCTAAGACACACCTGTAAGTCCCCCATCCAAGCCTCCACAACTTTTCTGCATAGCCATCGACTACATTTTAGTTTCACCATGATCTCAGGTGTTATGCAAACTTTAAAGTAACTAGCTTTGATATTTTCTTGAGACCCAAATATTTTAAGAGTAATTTTTTCAGACACTCCTTGTTTATAGAATACTACAGCTATGGTCTAGATCCAGAGTACTTAGCTAGGATATAGGAAGCTGTATGTGTGAAGGTAAGTGCAGAGAAAGCTTCTGTACAAAGCTTTCCTAGAAGAATTAAGAATTCCAAACTGCTTTGCTGAATAAATTTTAGTATATGTGTCTTGTAAACAAGAAAGATAGCAATTGCATAATTGGGTGCCTTGTATTTTTATTTCCCTGTGTTACAGAATAGCAGCATCTCTTCTTTCTTAGACAAGTGTATGAGTTGCTCTGATAAACAATTAATCTGTTCCAGTATATTTGTTGGACCATCATCTATTAAAGATAAACACGCTGCAAGACGTAAACAGTGTATACAATGAAAGATGACTGTTTAATGACTAATGTGAAATTCTAAGAGACAACAAAGCCTTCAGAACACATTGATGCTCCTTTTAAAACTGTGGAATGAAAATCCTAAGGATTAATTTTGAAAATTAGTCTATGATCATGAGCAGACAGAGCTGGGGATATCAGGTTGCTAACAGATTAAGTATTTTCACATCAGAAAAACACATCGGTATCCACCTCAGTATTTTCTGGAAAAAAGTTTTGGCTTTTCTTTATCCATAAAAGAATTTCTAAATACTTTTCTGTATATAATTTATATTGTTTAGACTTTTGGTATTAAAATAATCCCAAACTCATTGATACAAATTTGTTTTCAGAGTCTTCTATTCCCCAGGCAAAAAAAATTGTTTCATTTGCTATCTAGCTTCAATTAAAATTTGGCTAGAAGGGTTTTTTATCATTGGAAACATTAGTCTGTTTCCATTCCAACTGCAGGCTTCGGGATAAATAGCAATGAGCCTTCTCACAGTTTCTCAGAAGCTCTTTAAATAAACAATAATTGTGTATCAACAACCTGCTGATGTCAGAAGTTCTTCTTTTTAAGATGCATTCAGTCTGCTTTGTCGATCAATAATTCTTCTCCAGACAACGTTTAACTAAAATATGTCTATAAATGACATAGGATGAAGTTCTATGAGAAGGAGCTATAGGAAGATACAGTGTGTTGGACCGTGATAGTTAAACAGTGCTAGGATTCTGGTTTTCTGTGTTGTTGTAGCTTAGGAGACATTGCTGGACCTTGAGCTGCAAGTGGGATATACCATGGGGCTGCCAAAGGGAAAGGGAAGAAAGTTCTATTTAAGTTCTCTGATAGCAGAAGAGCGCTCTGAGCTGGTCTATCCCACGTGTGCTGGCTGCCAATTGCCTCACAGGCCACAGCAACCACTGGAAAACCTCATTTTGTGCCTTCTGGTTCTGCCCAGTGCCTCGTTAGTGGTGGATGAATGGGATAGAGGGCACTGTGCTGGGGTTGCACCACGGGGAAAAAACTGCTTAGTGCATTTTTCTTAGAGAACTGAAGGTGTCACTAAAAATCACGAAGACAAATCCGTTCTCTGGAAGCCAGAACAGGGAAAATCTGGGGAAGTGGTGAAAAAGATGAATCCTTTTCCAGTTGCGGAGCCTGATAAGCCAACAGAACAGAAAACAGGGTGCTTTGTTATTGGTGTTAGATCTGTCTCTGTTCTTTATACATCTCTGTCCTTAAAAAGTGCTAATTGTGGCTACAATTGGAGTTAGTAAGTTCTCCAAGCAGTCATTATGGTAAGAACAGTCTAAAAGGTTCAATTTCCATCTGTTGCTAGATCCATGGCTTGAATAGCAAACATTTTTTTCCCTTAAAATTTGCTTTGTTTCTTGTATTACACTTTTTTGTCACTACGTTCAGTATGTGGAAGATAAATGCTTTAAAATTATTTTTAAATGCTTCTTCCTGAATAGGTAGGACTTCTGGTGGTCATAATTTCTGGTTCTTTCTCTAGTTTCTCTAGAGGTGAATGTTGCTTGTTTAAGCATTTTCTTTCCATAATTCCTTCAGCTTGGCTTTCCTTACAATTTAGTATCTTGTGCTTTCTTAGGTCATCTCGTACGACATAATGGTATACTTAGTGAAAAGATATAGGAAATATCTTGATAAGTGTGTTTCAATTGACATATACTGAACACAGTGGAGAATGTAAGACAGTATTGCAATCATTCTCCATTCACTCTGCATCTTTCAGTTTCCTCCCTGTCAGTTTTGACACGAAATGATGTTTTAAGTTTCATCCTTGGATGGAAGAAAAGATTTCTGGGAGTATTTGCGGTTAATGATCTGTCATAGTGTCAAACAGTGCATCAAGAATTCAATAAGACAATTACCAACGAACTGTATTTTTTTTTCTATAACAATGGAAAATGATCTTTATCACTTTTAACAATGAACAAACATCTCTTACCTTCCAACCAGGAAGGGGTATCAAAGAAATCATTGAATAGCTACTTAAGGGGGGAAAAGCAAGCAGGAAATAGAGAAATAGATGGCCAAACAAATGGATAGCAGCAGGCTGAATCTAAAAGGTCAGTGTCTCTCTCCTGCTGTACAATCTAGAACAGTCTTACTGGGCTGGGATTGTTGACTTCTGCCTCTGAATGACCCTTAAATTGTGAATTATTTTAGAAAAAAAAAATCTTTCCAATATAAAACTACTTCTGGTTTCAATTTCAAAGCAAGTTTAATTTGCATGAAGTGGTGTGGTGTGCCAGCATTTCCCAAGTTGGAGGAAACACTGATCATTTATCCATATGCAGAAGCAGTGTGAGGGCTAACTTTGAAACTGATTTGAGGAAGTTGTGTGATTTCCAAAATGGAAAATGCAATTACTTTTGTCAAACATCTGTGGAAATATGAATTAGTATCTCATGAAATGTGTTGAAAGTGTTTAGCAGAATTTATTACTTTGCTGATTTATATCCTCTTGTACAACGTCTTAACTCCAGAAATATTTAATGTCTCTGCCTTGCTGACTCTTTCTTATCTATCATCTGTTGGTGGTCTCTGGTAGTCTTATCTTGAAAAATGTATGTTAGGTAATCTGATAATGCAGTTGGAAACTTAATCCCATATTTGAGTTTAGCTTCTATGGGAAACAACATTGATAAAGAAAAGCGCATTCCCAAATGAATTTCCACTTTTGCAAAGTTTCTTTACCTTGTTTAACATCTTCAGCAGACATCTGAAGGACTAACACTTCCTAATTTTTAATATATTTTTTAAAAGTGCTTCTATTTTTTTTCAATCATTTGTGTTCTACCAAAGCCATAAATAAAGTATCATGCACATCTGCTTGTCTTTCTCTAGCAGAAAAAGCTCTATGCAGAGCTTTCCCACTTTCATTTTTCACTTCATCTTTATTGGCTGAAAATCAAACGCCTTCTTGTTTACTTTGGCAGGCAGTTGAAGGTTGTGACTGAGCCCCTCCATTTTCTTTCTTTGTTATATTTACAGTAGTGATCAAAACCATGAAGTTTCCTTTATGTGTTTCTTTGCTGAGAATTCCTGTGAAATCACATCGTGGACATAACTGCTCTTGGCATTTACTGCCAAAATTTAATTATCTGATGCCTGTGTCATATTATCACTTATTCATTTCAGTCTCTTCTTATAATAGGGTCATATTGTGCCTGTAACCACATTTTCATTACTCGTCTTTGACACCTTTCTCTTTCAGCTAAACATCTCTTGAAGTGGCATGGAACACAATAGTCAAAGTTTCATTGCACCATCACTAACCTTTACACAGCTTATACTGCTTTCCAGCTTTTTTCTCTGCTGTACTCAATTCTCAGTTTGATGACTTTCTGTGTGAGTTGTGAGACTCATTTGTTTTCCAAATATATCAGTGGGTTTTGCATCACACTTATGCTAACTACAATATAATTTATATTTCTCAGATTCAATATTTGAGTTCTGCAGTTTGTCATAATAACGAAAAAGAAAGCAAGGATTTTTCTAGTTCATTTCACTATTTGTTTCTTTAAGATTATCATACTGTTGAGTTTCTAGTACAGCAAATGGAATGTAATATTTCATATAGATAGATTTGATGAAAATATTTTTACGTGAGAAATACCATTGTCTAAAAATTTTCTAAAAATGTTAAAAGATACAAGGAATATATTTGTGTTTTATTGTACATGAATATTTTTAGTTGATTGACTGATACTTTTTGTTTTGTTCATGTAATCATGTTTGCAAGCACTAGGCTGTTTGAGAATTCATTGTGCTACTTTGAATATTGAAAAATGTTATGCTTGCATTCATATTCATATGTTTAATATGCATATTGTTACATTATCATATTATGTGGCAAATACATAAGCATATAATATGTATGAGTAATTGAGACAAATTAAGGCCTTATAATTACCTCTGGAAAGGATGTACCACTGTTTGTAGAAACTCCTCCTAGAGTTACCTTTTACAAACCTGAATTTGTGGGGAGAGGACTTCAATTGCACGTGCACCAAAAATTTTGCTGACAACATTCCCCATCCCTATCCAGCACCACAGGAAGGGCTCATTGCCTTAAAGAAATACAAAGGAACAAGTGAAGGGAAAAGTCACTAAATGCCAGAATGAGAACAACCACAAGACTGAAAAAGCATGAAAAATAAAACATTCAAAATTTCGTAATAAACTGGAATTCAGATGGAAGTCAAACTGAAAGAAATAATAAAACAGAAATCAAGACATACAGAATAATATATACATGTACACTGAGATTCATTCAAAAGCAGTAATTAGTGATCTAAACTTGTAGATTTCTGCCATAAATTCCTATCTGGGAGATTTTGGCCATCTTCCTATGAGAAGGCAAGGCTTTTAGAAAGCATGGAATTCTCACAGCTGAAAAGAGACTTTAATGTTGGCACACAGATGCTCCATTGGCTTCTGAAGTTGTTGATCTAAAAGCATTTCTCATTCCAGTAAAAGAATATATGGTAGAGTTGCAGGCTGTGGATCATCTCCACTTTCTCCTGCAAGAGAGAAGACTTCAGGAAACTAAGTTTCTATGGAATGTAGAGCCATAGGAGAGGGTTCTTCTCCTTGAGTTTGCCAGGGAGAGGAAAAAAAAAAATAGTCAATTAGCCTGAAGTTCAATGCCATTAGTTTAATACAGGGGATGTCAAGGATGTTTTCTTTATATTGCCTTTCAGTTATGAAAAGCCAGTTTTGAAAGCATATTAAGTCTTGTCCTAAGATATATTATATGCCTGAAAATCCTACTGACCTCACTTGAAATTTGTAATCCTGTGTAGGAGGTCAACAAGTTCATTTTTATGAACTCATTGCCTTGTTTTCCTTTGAGGTTGACTCCTGAACTACCCGGTAACAGAGTTCACTGTCTAGAATTTGCCTTTGCAGTCTTGTCTTAGCTTATCCCAGAGCCAACATCTGTGTTCTTCCTTTAAATTCTCATTTGAGGGAAACTGGCTCACTTGGCAGACAGAGTTACTGGGACAAATATAACTGGACCTCAATGTAATTCCCTCATGGGCAGACGTAGGCTGACGTTTTTGCTACTCCTTGTTTCGGCAAAAGGTCTTGCAAGGCCAGATTGATTGTTGCTTAGATGATAAAGAATTATAGATGATACAGAGTGGAAAACAGTAGAAAAACATGAAACCTGAAAAATGAAGAATCGATCATGCTTTTGCATCTGTGATTTTCCATTGGTTTGGGACATAACCATTTGATTTTGGCATTGCACTTATGTTCATGTCAATAAGTAAAATCGCTAAACCTCTTGGGAATTACTGTCTCTTAATCAAGCCCATCATTAAATTGTGTACACAGAAATGGGCCTAGAGACTGGAGCTCCTGCCAAAACCCCAGAAGCCAGAAAAGAACATCAAGATTTTAGAAAACATTCCTGTAAGACATTTACCAATGTTTATGCAAGTCTTAGTCCATCTTTTCCATTGCTGCTTTCAGTTGATTGAGAGCATAAGGTGCTGTGTTTCCTCTAAGTCAAGAGAAGCCTCTGGAGAAGCAGATAGGAGTGATGCCTTTTTTCACCTTGATGTCATATGATCTTAAATTTCCTCAAGGGTTCTCTTGGATCCCCCTCTGGAGTTTTGCAGTCTGCAAAACCCTGATTAAGTGAGGCTCCCATTGGTTTTAATAGCCTCAGATTTCACTCCACGAGTGCCACAGCATGTTTGGGGTGCCTGTGGACATTAATTTTAAATTGTCATCTGAAATGTGTTTACTGCATGCTCGTAGACTGAAATGTGTTAATTGTTATGCACCTAGAATGCACAGTGTTATATAAATGTTTGATGTATGTATAAGGTTATATTATTTTTTTCTTGTTGCCTTTCCTCATTGCTAAGAATCGTTCAGTCTAATTTGTGTGTATATTGTAAGAATACATGCAAACAAACACATCATATTAGTGGTATAAACACAAACCTAATGGAAGCATCCTCTTCATGGTCTGGACCTGCCAGATATTTACTACCACACGGTCATTAGGTGACAGACTGTGTGTATTACATGCACATAGAAATATACTGTCAGCTGTAAGGGTCTAGCATTGAAAATCAGGTCTCTAATCTTACCTTTTCTGCATTTCCAGATTTTTTCTACTTCCCCTTCTAATATGATCAAAGTTTGAAATTAAATTGTTGTCTTTGAAATTAAATAAATTGCAGAAAACAGTAATTAGTCACAATTCTTCTTTCTAACTCTTGTACAAAATTTGAACCTGTAATCAGCAGTGGCAAGGGCCAAAAACAATAGCTCAGGAGTTAAACTGATCTGAAGTGCATTCTTTTTACTGACTTCTGTATCTTTCTCTAAGGAAAAAACCCAACCAAACAAAGCTCAACAAACAATCTACACAATTGGTGCACAGATGGTACAGAGCAGAACCAGATTCCTCTGCAGAACTGTAAAGCTTTCATCCCATGCAGTTTCTACACTGATACAGATTTTACCCATCCATCTGAGCTGTTAAGTTTTTGTGCACTGAGTGTGAGACTCATAGATTTGGCTCCAGCATCCACTCACCCCCACAGATAGGGGTATGTCTTACAGACTTTCCTAGCACAGTGCCAGAATCTGTCTCCTGCTCCATGACCTGATATACCAGCTGCAGGTGGCTGGCAGCTCCTCTCATCCTGTCTCCCAATGCGCTGCTCTGCCCAGTGGGACAGGCTGCTGGGCTGCATGTCCACCAGCTCTTTCCCAGGTGTGGGGCTCCAAGGAACCTGCTTCCAGGCGTGTTTCCTGCCTGCAGCACAGGGGCTTTGGCCTCTCCCCACCATGAACCCCAACACACAGATATGTCTCCTGCACAGGACCAGTCCACGGTTTTGTCTATTCCTTGGAAAAGAAGAAACATGAGAGGACTGAGCCATTTGTAAATGAAGTTATGCAAAGCTACAGTCAGTTCTGTTTGCCAGAGCTTGATGATTTGAAAAATTTGTTCGCATATTTCTTCCAGCCGGTATCAAATATTCTGGAAAGTCATCTGCTTCTTCAAACATCTTTTTGGTCCTCTGTTGTATCTGGATAAACGTATCAGAGGACTGCTGGCTTAGTGGACTTCTACTTTTATACTAATAATGCACTAAATTGTCATTGTTTCCCAGACAACAAAAATAAATATTTCATTTGTTGTTCCATAACTTGTTCCACTTGTGTGGCTTCTTAAATTTTTGCTTATTTCAGGTCTGGCTCAGCCATATTTGATCAGGCAAAGCTGCCACCAAAGCTTGATGGGAGATTTGTCCAAGTAAAGGCTTTAGGATTTGACATGTATTATTTTGCTCTGTCTTTGTGCTGTTACTGTCTTTCATTTGATTTGGAACATAGATAATTATATTCTATATTTAAAACAACAACTTTTTTTTTTTTACAAATAAAATATTTGTTTTACTATCCAACGCCTGGAAACACCTTCAAAGAGGTGATTTTAGTATCTTATAATTTTCTGTACACCATAAATAGTTACTTGGAATGTGTTTCTAGTTGTCTGCCCTAAAAGGAAAAAAATACTGACCAAAAGAATTTAAAGTGCTTAAGAGTTTTAACCACAAAGGATACACAGAGAGGCTAGAATGGCACATGGTGCTGAGCCTGTCAGATTCTTAAAATACCAAGAGTTTGGTGGTCTATAATCCTGTCACTCTTTTCATGTATCTGAAAAAAAGTGCTTAACATCCTCGTTAATTGAAACTATAGCTTTCAGGCAAGAGATTTGATTTTTCCAGTATCAATGTTATAAAATCAGGGAGTATGTAGAGCAAGAGCATAGGGTTCTACTTTCTAAAACCCTACCGAAGCTTTATAAAAAGATTTTGCAAAGCAGTTTACTCAGAAGGGTTCTCTTGTGTATCATGTTATTCACAAATTCTCTTTTCCCATCTTTATTGTAGAACTTTCTTTACAATCTTCTTGTTTTAAAATCCGTGTGTCCCTTTTTTATTCCTGTCCATGAGAACTGAATTAATTCTTTCTTTGTGATTTCATTCCATTGAACTTTCTATGATGTCACAAAAGATTAGAGTCAGAGAAAACCTGAAAACTGATCGAAATTAGTGCTCGGGATTTCACAGGATTGAGCCCCCTGAAAGAACTGCAGTCATGTTGAGGCATGATTTTCTAGCAAAAGCCAATGAGCTTTAAACGTGATGTGGTCCAAGAATATATGAAGCATAAGGATGAATATTTCAAAATAAAATGTTTTCCAACATTTTCTCTGAAGGGTCAGCTCTAGAGTTCCAAAAAAAATAACCATTCTTGTTTTAAAATCTAAGAATAGAAAGATTTTAAACCAGAAATGATGGTACTAAAGAGCATATAATCTACAGTGTATGAACCTAAAGACATTCTAGAACAAACTGGAGCTTTGTCATAATTTTCACAATAATATAATAATTATTTATTCCAATATATTTATTCAAAGATTTATGGCTGTCTTCACCCTTTTCTTATCTATATCTTACAAGAAAAATTATATAGAACCAATAGGACCAATGAAGCAGTAAATTGCAGTACCTCATGAATACTATTTGTGAGCCACACATGGTTTGTGTTGCAGTTTGGGTTTGGGGAGTTGGTTTGGTTTTTTTAGGTGAGAAATAAAATTTTCCTCTCCTCAGTAGCAACAATAGTAACAGAGGAGAAAGGATAAAGCCATTCTGAACTTCAGTAGGTGCATTAGTCAGCTTGCCGGAGTCCTTCAATACGACCAATTTATTCTTTATACAAACCATTCTTAGGTTCTTTAACTGAATAAGTGGAGACCGAATAGGTGCTTCTTTCAGCAGACCAGCTGGGAGGAAACTGCCTTTATCATCTTCTGCTATCTAGCCTGTGCTTACAGATGTCCTTATTCACTTTGCAGCAACAAAATTGTAGGAAATAATTGTTGAGGATAGGAATCCCGAGAATTTAGAGTGTGCATGTTGAGTCTATTCGATCTTGACAATAAGGTCAGACCTTCATTTCACTAAGGTGTATGTACATCCTTGAAACATTTTCTCCATCTGACAGCAGCAAGGTGTACAGGAGAAGAAAAATAGGTGTCCTTCCACCAAAGGAGGACATCCTTGGGCTAGCATAGGATGTTTGTGAACAATGGGAAAGATGGAATCTTATAAGGCTCTGTTGACCTTCATCACTAAAATGGGA
Organism: Oreocharis arfaki; assembly: GCA_013398015.1. Lineage (NCBI taxonomy): Eukaryota > Metazoa > Chordata > Aves > Passeriformes > Paramythiidae > Oreocharis > Oreocharis arfaki. The sequence goes on along the minus strand of VZRR01010600.1, from coordinate 843,820 downwards.
AGACAACCATATCACAGATGTGAAAGTTGTGTCATATTGAAGTCTGACGGTGGATTCCTATATGCAAAGTATGTGTGCATTTGATCTTTGTAGATACTAGCAGACTTGTATCTGGGAAAACAGCTGAGAAAATAGTGGTGCCTAAATGGGACAACTACCTTCGGTGATGTGCTTTTATTTAATGCTTGGCACATTTTAAATTCCATGCAAAACAACCTGCCTGCAGGTTGTGATGTGATATCCTTGCAGCTTCTGCTCCCTAACTGGGTGCAATGGGTTGTTTTCTTCTCTATTCTATTCTGTCTCCCTTTCTAGACTAATAAGGTTTTAGAAAAGATACAGTCTTGTAACAGTGTTCATAAGCCCTTGTCACGTATCATATATTTCACAAAGTCTCCTAGGTATTCTTTGATTTCCAGCTTTTCCAAACATCTCTCTCCCAGATACTTTTTGAATGATTATTTCCTTCAGCTTGCGTTTTTCCAGAATGAATCTTGTTTTGGGTGATATCCAAAGCCCATTGAGGTCAGAAGAATGTCTCCTATTGACTTCAATGAGCTTTGGGTTTGTTCCTTTGTTTCATGTTTCCAGAAGCCAAATTCTGCACACCTTATTGTTTTAATAGGAATTTTGTATCAGCAAGGCAAGCAGTGTTGGCTTCCACAGACTGATATTTTCAGACTCCTTTGCAATGTATTTCACTCTTTTCACTAACATTTGCAATGGGACAACATAATCTGCAAATATAATCGCTGTTTATCTGTCACCATAGATTCCTAACGGAAATCTTAAGTAATACTGAGTGAATTCTGTTGCATTCGGTACCACCTCTTTACAAACTTCATATATGTTCTTCCATTACTTTTTGCTTTGGTCTTTTAATTACTTTGCAGTTCATAAGGCTTTGTAAAGGTTTGGGAAAATGTGAATCATTTGTGGGTAAAATTTTGAAAGGCACTGTAATCAGATAAAAAGTCCAGCTACAGGTTATATTCTACATATAACAACTCTTGCTCAGATTCAGGAAAGTACTTTAACATGCGCTCAAGTCTATCCCTGTTAAGAAATGCAAGTAGATTCTTAAATGTAATTGTATAAATGGGACTTTGATCTCAATAAAAGTTAAGGAAAACTTAATCTTCATTCCTGAAAAGGGAGTTCTTTTCAAACAGTGTCTTCTATATATTATCAGTTCTCTTAGATGAAAAATTCCAAACTGTTCTAAAAAGACTATTCATCACTGCACTATGATCATTTCCGAAATGAGTGTGCTGTATATCTTGCCCAGGATTTGTCATTTAAATTTAAAACTGGAGCAAGTTTAGCAGAGGGCCACCATGATAGTCAGGGATTGAAGGATTTGCCTCAGTTCAACATGGAGAAGACACTGCTTTTGGGGGACTTTGGAGGATANCAGGGATTGAAGGATTTGCCTCAGGAGGAGAAGCTGAGGCTTGTTCAACATGGAGAAGATATGGCTTTCGGGGGGCTTTGGAGGATGTTGCCAGTGCTCCATGACGGGATGATTACAGATAATGTGCAGAAGTTGAAAAAATACAAGGTCAGTCTAGATTTAAGGAAAAACTTTTTCACAGTTTGGCCAGTCAAGAACAGACCAGAATCTCAGCAATCAGAACAGATTGCTCAGAGAAGCTCTGCAGTCCTTGATGGTTTTCAAGACCGAGCTGCATACAAGTAAGTCGGTCAGATCTCAGAGCTGACCTTGTTTTCAGCTGGAGGCTGGACTGGATGAACTTCAGAGGTGCCTTCCAGCCTGAATTATCTTGTGATCTTCTGATCCTATTCATTTTCTACTGTTGCTTATGGTTCTAGTCTGCTCTTGGTATCTCTTTGGGTCAATAAACTTTTTTCTTAATAGCATGTATCCAATTGCTTTTCTGGAAGGAGAAGAGATACTGGAAAGCAAGTACTAGAATTCCTTGGACTTCCTTCTGAAAAGTTTTAACAGTATTTCTCTCTTTGGAATTTTTTTCATTTCTCACTATCTGCTCCTCTTGGTATACCAATTCAATTGTCAGTGGTTTAAAAACTATCTAGGTAATTCTTTCTATGATCTGTGGATGCATATGTCCTCCTTCTGGTTTGTATTTTTTCCTAGCTGTTTTATTAAGTACTTGTTATAAATAAATGTACCAGAAAGATTCCGCTGCTCTAGTTGCTCAGGTGTATTTTCCTTAATTTTCTTGTTAAAGGCTGTTTTTAAAATTGTTCCCTTATTCTTCCATTTTTCCTCTTTAATCTTTTGTCAGTTTGAGTGATATTTCACAGAATCACAGATCACAGGATTGTTGGGGTTGGAAGGAACCTCTGGTGGTCATCTGGTCCCACTCTCTTTCTCCAACAGGGCCACATGGAGACAGTTGCCCAGGTCTATGTCCAAATCACTTTTGATTATGTTTATGGATGGAGACTCCACAACTTCCCTGGGAAACCCGTGCCATCACTCAGTCACCCTCACAGGAAAAAGAGTTTCCTGATGTTCAGATGGAAACTCTCAGGTTTCACTTGATGCCCATTGCCTCTTGTCCTGTTCACTGAGCGCCACTGAAAACCCGTGCACCTTCAGGTATTTATTTACACTAGGAACCTTCTTTTCTCCAGGTTGTGCAGTCCTCTCTGGGCATTTTTTAGTGCATGGAGTTATTTTAAGACGTTTTAATTTCATACATAACAGAGAGCCTGCAAGGGTAAAGACCAGCAACTGAAGAAATCTAAAACCAGGTAGTTAATACAAACTATTTATATGCCTAGAGCTTTAGCTGGGCAGTACGTAGAATTACAGATTGACTGAGCAGGTGAACCCAATTTTTTCAGACCATGGTTCTGTGCTTTACTACCAAAAGCTTTAAAATTAATATAAATTCCTCTATTAAAATTACGTGGGGTTTTTTCCCATATTATTCCTTATCTTTCAGTAAAAGTTTAAGTTTCAGCCTAGCTTTGTCTGGAGAAGGACACTTCTGCTCTGTTTTAGTATCCCCTACAAGCGCACAAACATCTTGAAAGATGTTTCAGGGAACACTGATCAACAGGAGCACACTCTACCCAGAAAATTTAATCTGTGAAGGGGAACTACTAGACAGATATTGTTTCTACCCAGAAGATATTTTTCAAAGGTAGCTCTTGTGGCATTGTCAACTCATGGCACGTAATGGACAAACAGACCCTGATTTGGCAAGTGAATGAACCTGTTTGTCAAAAAAAATTCATACTTTGTAAAATAAAGTCATCCTAAGTGGGAACAAGAAAGACAAATTCTTGAACATCTGGGGAAAAAAAAGATACAGTTTAAAATCACTTTGGGTTGTTTGAATTGTAGAGTTTGGTTAAAATAAAGACATTCAGTTTAAATACTTGCAATTTTTTATAATGTGAAAATTTGAACCTTTCTTTTTCAGAAATGTGTGATTGAAATATATCTACATTTTAAAATGTAGATACACTTTCCCAAGAAATGCATAAATTTAATTTAATTTCTTTTAAGAAGGGGTTCATTGGAAATGACATTTTTCTGGTAGAAAATTATCTGACATATTTTTAGCATTTTGTGTAAATCATTTAACTGAAATACCTCAGTTTTCATTCTATGAGAGTTACATAGTTTGTAAGGATAATTAGTTTGTATTTTTGAAGCACTTAAAGACAAAGATTAATCTCCAAATGGAATTATAAAAAATACTGTGGTAGTCTAAAAGACACCAATGAAATTAAAACGCACTGTCAAGAATACCCTGAATCATGGATATAAATTAATAGTTAGTTTAATTAAGCCATCAAAATCTTGGTGGACTTTGTTGTTCAGAGTTATATCAGGCAGATATCATGTGCAAAAATTTGTATACACCTTATCTTTTCCTACTTAGAAATGGCATTTAATTTCATCTGTCACTTTACCATCAAGTAATTTGGGACTGTGAGGTACATCTATGCTCTGCCTCACACAACTTTAGTCTTGACTGTCCTAAGTAATTTTGGATCATGAGCAGAACACATAAAGTTTCTATCTGTGTTTGAGGTTACTCAGGAGCAGGCTGAACAGCACAGATTTCAGCAGAGACCTTGTAACACCTTGGGAGCACCTTCTTCCCTTCTGACAACTGGCTGCTCATTCCTTGTTTTCCTTCCTAAATTGGAAAAAAGCTAATAATGCTCAAGAGGACCATTGCTCTTGTGCCATGGTAGCTTCATTCTTTTAAAGGCCTGTGGATTTTCCCAAAGCTCCACGGAAATCCATGACATATGCACCAGAGTATCCAAGTATAGAATTGCAACACTGCAGTTACCAGACTATCTTATCCACATGCTCCTCTGGACAAGCCTAATACATTTTTGAGACATGACTTCAATCTGCAGATCTGCATTGATTCTTTCCCATTTAAACTCTCTGTCACAGCTGTAGCTCCCATCATATTGCCATACTAGGGTAGATTTGTTAAAATACACAGTCTTTGTCTTCCAAATTATTTAGATACTTACCCTTTCATTCCCCCAAATATTATATTGCTTATTTTTTCTTTTTCATAGAAAAAGAAGGTAAAAGTAAACAAAATACCACTTATTTTTTCTGACCAAATCACTAGCACCGGAGAGTTCATGAAAGAATGCTTATAATGAAAACCAAATTCCAGAAGTTTATTTTATGCAAGGAAAACAAAACAAAATGAAGAATTGTTTAAGGTAAGGTCCTGAATTTGTGCTAATTAGTTACTAACCTGTAACTAATTAAATATTATTTTCTTTATGAGCTCTCTGATATTATTTTCTGTGTTTTGATTTTCAGATACATGTGTAGGCAACTTTTATAGGAAGCAAATTAATCTAAGCTTTGGCTCTCGCTCAGCTATGTCTGGCATATACACATCTGAGATCTGCAATAGCAGAGGCTGTTTTAGAGATATGCACATTCACATCAGTATCATGTTTCTAAATTTCACAACAATCTTCATTTCCAGGCCTCCATACTTTGTATGTGCTAGATTTCCGTTTGTGTCACTTGTCTTTTCTGCCTGTGGAGCACTGAATAGAGCATCAGTAAATTCAGATGGAAATTTCCTGTGCTCTTGACATTTTCTGCTGTTGAAAACATAGCAACAAACAGCACAATTCTGATTTTCAGCTCGGTTTAAACTTACAGAAATGGTGTAACTGCTGCCTGTTTGTAATTATTCCTGAAAAGCCAGTAAGAGGTAGTAGGAAGGGCCACTCAGGAGAATGATTCAGAGTGACCTGGAAGCTTTAGCTATTGTTCTTGGACTGAGGACGATCCTTGCTGAGCCTGACGTGTGCTGCCCAGACCAAAGGTTGTTTGTGTGTCTGTTGCATCCTGTTCTGCCCAAGGCACAAAATCACTCTGATGGGGGTTCAGAGATGGTGAGGATAGTATTTTTCTTAAAAGTAATAAAAATAAGGAAACAGAAGTGGCTTAAGGATGTGTTCTATTGGTAACAACAGCTTTTATGAAAAATTGAAATCTCTGCAGCTCATCAATGACATCAGCAGTTACCAAATATTTGAGCTCATCGCTGCTACACTCTTATGACAAATGTTCAAACCTGGATGCCTGTATTTAAATAGGCTCCTGAATCTATAATGGTAATGAGTTTTTTAGATACTGTGATGTTTAGCCGAGTTGTACCTCATATTCATTGAGATTTGTGAGACACTGAGAATTAACAGCTTTACTGACACTAGGGAGACTAAATACAGATTTAAAAGTTTAACATTAGGCTAATAAATGTGTTAATATTTTGACCTAATTCCTAGAATTTTTGGTTTTTTTTATCTTAAAAACACCCACAGTGAGTAAAGCAATTTTAAAATATCTTGGCCTGGTAGTTACAGCATCTTAGAATCATAGAATGGTTTGGGTTGGAAAGGACCTCAAAGATCATCAAGGTCCAATGCCTCTGCCACTTTCCACTAAACCACAATGCTCCAAATGCCATCCAACCTGATCTTGAACACTTCAGGAACGAAGCGTCCACAACTTCTCTGGGCAGCCTGTTCCTGTGTCTCACTACCCTCTGAGTAAAGAATATCTTCCTTGTATCTAGTTTCTCCTCTCTTAGTTTAAAACTATTCCTCCTTGTCCTGTCACTACCTGTCTGTGTAAAAAGTTGAACTCCCTCTTTTTTATAAGCCCCCTTTAGGTACCCGAAGGCCACAATGAATACTTCCTGGAGCCTTCTCTTCTCCAGGCTGAACAACCCCAACTCTCTCAGCCTGTCTCTGTAGCAGAGGTGCTCCAGCCCTCTGATCCGGCCCTCCTCTGGACTTACTCTAACAGGTCTGTGTATTTCTTGTGTAGAGGACTCCAGGGCTGGATGCAGAACTCCAGGTGGGATCTCATGAGGGCAGGGTAGAGGGGCAGAACCACCTCCCTTGACCTTCTGCCCACACTGCTTTGGATGTAGCACAGGAGTTAAAACATACTCCAAAAGTTTAGTATTGGTACAATCAAACAAAAAAAATGGTGAAGATTTCTTGAAGACACATAGAGTAGAAGCAAAATCCTACCAAAATAAAAAGCAAGCTTATTGCTTTTCCACACTTGTTGATAAGAGGCAGCGAGAGAGAAAAACCCTACATGAGCTGGATGTAAAATGAGCAGTTTCAGTGTGATCGTGTTTTATTTTATGTAGGCAAACAAATACATGAATAAGTGTGTATAAAATCCTTCATCTAACTTTGATTCTTGAGGAGTCTTGATCACTTGTAGCTTCCTGGCTGACTGCATTAATGCTACTATTTAATATGGATTCTTTTCTATTTCGTTTAACACTGTTCTCGCCTTTTCTTAAGTAAATCTCACTCATCCTACCTCCATTTCTCAATGATGTGTTTATTTTCACAGTTCTCTCAATCATCTCTTGCACAGGCAAGCTCACTGACCATTTTTCAGTAACTTTTGAGACCTAAGTATGTACTTTCTTCACATGATCAGCTGGTAATTTAGAATCTAGGTCTCTTCATCCTCTTATTTCCTGGCAGCTTTGTCTAAAAACTATCATGGGGCAGCCAGTCATCCTCAAGTGCTTTGTGCAAAAGCTGATCTCTACAGAACTCAAACAATTGTTGACTTTAGGGATCTTCTTTATTGAATGCCCATTGTCCAGTGTTACGTGCTTACCTTAAGGTATATTTATTCTGTGTGTCACATGAGCATCTGCACAGCAGATAACGGCAATTTGTGGAACTTCAGTCCTAAACTGCAAATAACTCTTTTGTAATACAAGCTGCCTCATCCTTCGTGCTCAAAAAAGAGGAGCAAGCATTGAAACATACAATGAAAACGAACTGATAACTTTGCTACAGCTTAGTAACTTGGGTTCCTTTTCCTAATTAAAATGGAAAGTTCTTCAAACAGTAGAATAAAGATCTACGTTTTTCTTATCAGGGATAGTATTTACAACTACAGCTCCTGAAGATAAACATCTCCTGTGTTAAAATGCTTTTTTTGAAATCACTGCCAGAAGCAGGCATAAATTCTCCCCTTCCTATGTTCACTGTTGTACCAGGGATTTCTGTGCTGCCTCTGACATACCAGACACATGGCACTGCTGGTCTTCAGACAAGATGAATTATGACCTCGACCTGATATTTCTTTGTTAGTTTTACAGTATAGCATATAATAAAAAAAAATTAACCCAAATAAAAGTCTTACATGAAGAAAACTCTCAAATTGTCATAGGCTTAATGTCCCTCCATCTTTTTCACAGGAAGAAAAATGACTAAAACTTGAAGTCAGACTCTGGCATGCTTGAATACCATATGCCTGCACTATTGAGAGACTGGAGCAGAGTATCTGGAGAAAGATGAGAGAGTGTGGGTGGCAATAGAAAAAACAACCACGACTGTAAGTTAGCAAGATAATATCCTTACTTTCTTCTGTGGGTCTCAAGAGTGATTAAAAAAACATTGGTGTTTTAAAAATATTGCTGAGGACTACAGTGTGACTCATAATGCTTCAGAGAATGGAATTCTTGGAAGTTTCACTGTAATGCCAGATTTTAGAATGGAGGGCAGCAGAGCTGCAGAGAAGTAACATGAGGCTATGTTGATGGAGAAAGAACATCTCTGAGGAAATTCAAGTGAGAGAGAAAGAAAGGAAAAAATGGGCCTGGGGAGATATGACAAGACAATTACTTATATTGAGAACTGCTGCTTGCACTGATGGGAATGTTTCACTGCTTTTTGAGGTTTTATTGGCCAGCACGCCTGCCTACACAACACTTGGTCATATGCACAGCAGGGGAAGATAAGTAATGTTGACCAGTCAGACAATGAGAGTAATTCCAAGTGAGCCCAAAAGCCCATCCTAGAGCTGACCTAAAAGTTTTGGTTAAAACTTTTCTTCTTTTTATTTTATTTCTTTTGGGGTTTTCTTTGGGATTTTTGGGGTTTTGTTTGGAGTGTGTGTAAATTTCTGGCAAATTCAGTGTTTTTGTGAGGGAATGTATTGGCTAAATGCTGGGAAGCTTTCTCAAGGCAGAATAACCTTTCTAGTCAGAATAAAATAAAGAAGAATGTTGGTCATCTGGAATTAAATAGTAGCCTCACAGTTATGGCACGTACCTGGTATTTTGCTTGATACTGTAACACAGCTGTTTTATATCCTCAGTGAGTAGCTTTGCTAGGAAAATGAACAGTCTTACTCCAAGCGTTCCCCACAAGGGCTGATCAGTACCTCTTCCCTTAAAGTTCCAAGAAAATGGTTTGTCTGTTTCACAGGCTATGACATTCTCCAGGTTTTGGAATTTCCAGGTTCAGATCCATGGACATGGGCTGGGCTTGTATCAAAATGTCCTCCTTTAAGTAAGTGTCCTCACTATCTGGCAGCTAAGGTAGGATTGAATTCTCCCTATTGCTTATATTGGAAGCCTAAATGCTATAATCTAGACTTTTTAATTATTATTTTTAGGATCATTCTTATTATCTACTTCTCTCCTATAAACTCTAGTTTGTGCATATTATTAAATAAAAGATACTGGTTCAGAGTTCTGAAAATGTGTCAATGGCTTAAAGGTGGATAATGCTGCTGTCTGGATAGAAACTTTGTATATCTTGTAAACAATTAATGATTATTTGACTGATAATTCACATCTAAGAAATGCCATTACTCGATATTTGGTATTTCCTCTCTGAAAAAAGAAAGCCATATAATCAGCAGGGGAGCAAATATGACACCGTTCATGTAAGTGATGGCTCTATATCACAGCTAAATAAATATCTACAGTGAACAATTAGTTGATACATTCTTAGCTGAAATTTCTTCATGTAATTTGATTGATGAAGTGTGTGGATAAATTATCTGATCATAACCAGTTCCTGCACAATTCATGAACATGAAGAAACACTACAGAAGAGGGAATTTGAATAATGTATACTTTGTTTCACTTGAATAACAGGAAAATGTATATTTTTGAGTTGGTCAAAATGGAAAACGAAATTTAATTTTTTTTTCTGGAAAATTTAATCTAGTTACATTTAGAAACGAAACATGTTAAATGAAAAAGGTGGTCTATTATGAAAAGGACCATAGGAGTTTTTGTTTTACTTTTAATGTTTTCATGTTTTGATGAATTCTTCGTGGACTAATTTTGCAGTTTTCAGATGGATGACACATGGATTTTAACCAGGTTGAAAAGGCAATTGGGTGGCTAAAAATTTTAATTAAAAATTAGTCCAGCTTTCCTGGGCTTACGATCTACCAATTCCTTCATTTCCCAAAGCAGTGAACTGAGAAATGTTTATTCATTATGGGGTTAGTGCAACTAATTTTCTCTGATATTGCCTGTCATCCAGTAAATATCATACTATGTGAACACAGCCAGACTATTATGATCTCAGAGTCAGCAGTACAATCTACAATGCATGATGATAGCAGGTTCTCAGATAAACAGGACTTTGGACAGAAGGAAAAAATGCACCAAAATTTGAGTAAACAGCAGCAAGTCAATCTGCATCTTCTCAGCTTGTGTAGGAGCTAAGTTGGAGCTGGGAAACATTTTCCGTTATGCACATTAATGGATGCACAACTCATCCAATCACTCAGGAGCTAATACTGCACTTTTCTGTTCTATGCATAAAAAATGTCATGCCAAATGACTCTGAGTGGTACCCATAACGATGAATTTACAGCCATCAGTAAGGAGACTTCTTCGATTGTCTGCATTAAAGCAGCAGATGATTATGATCCCATCCAGTGATGCTTTTCCTCGGCCTTATTAAAAAGAACATCATACAAGGCAATCATACCCTTGGGTGTCTTTTGACTTGCTCAAAAGTATGACTTAAGTGTTGATTTCTTTTCCAAAAAAGCCCAAATTCCATTTTGCAATGATGACACATCCATCGTCTAAGAACGAATGACACGGGAATTGCAATGGATGCCCTGATTGCTCACCTGGTAGCAAAAATAGCACCAGGTTTCAGAGACAATATTTATCTGTGCATGTCTGTCAGCTGTCAGTGCTGTGCATGGGAATAGATAATCCTCTCCCTCTTCTCGTCATCTCACAGTGTGGCCCTTACCTCACACATTTGCAATACAGTGATGCAGTCTCTCTCACAGACCTCAGTGACTTCTTCCCCACCATCTGGCCCTTGAACCACTGTCTTACTGCATTGAGCAAGAGGGGCTTGACAGATCTAGGAATGAGCTCTGAGTCAGTGTTCAATAACTGGAAAGATAGAATAAAGTCTGATTTTCCTTTTTTTCAAGTGTCTTTTCTTGGAATTAGAGTTATTAACAAAACAGAAGATTCCAAAGTGATTTCACAGTGACACAGAATATGTGATAAAAAGAAAAAGAGATATTTCCAGATTCAAGCAGTGTCTGCAGGAAGTGCTAATATACATTTCTCTGGGTAGCTTCCTATCCAGCTTTAGAAAACAGATGTATTTCTATGCTACATATCAATTTGTTTCAGTTCTACTGGTAAATCACTATGGAGTTCCTCCAAACATGTCTTTGTGCTCATGAGAATGAAGTAGAAGACTTTTACTCAGTCAGTAAAAAAACCCAAAATGCAAGGTCCATGACATTTCTTCCTCAATCTGCTCTTTTTTCTTCCATTCTGTTCCTCCCAATAGATAACTTCTGGAATTTATTATGGCTGAATGAATCAACTGAAGACACCTCATGGGAATAAGAGGGATCTTGCTGGTCAGTTCTGGGGAACAGTTCCAAATTCTTCTGTTGCATTTTCTTACCATACTTTTTCTCTAATCAGGTAGGTAGAACAATTGACTCGGTTTGATGTCATGGTAGATTATTTCATGACAAAGATACTTCAGTCAGCCAAACACTGTCAGAGACACACACATCTACATGAACATCAAAAAATTAGAGCCCAGCATAATCATTCCAGTGGCATGTGTTTTAGAGAAGGCAATATACAGTTAAAAGGAAAAAAAGGATTAAATGACATAGAGAGAACTAGACAACTGAGTTTCATCTAATCTCTCTTCCATTTCCCCACAAGTGTTCGTTATTCACCAACACACATGCAATAGATGTGTTTCACTTCTGAGAGAGAAGAAATAGAAATTAACTTGGTCATTAAAATTTTTTTTGTATATTTATCACTTCTTGAACTAACTATTTTATTCTATAAAATGCACAAATTCCTGCCTCTCCCTTTCCAATGTTCCAAAACCACTTTGGGCTAATTTTGATTTCTGCAATTGTGTGTGTCTGTGTTAGTGGCACAGTATGTTCTCTATGCCCATGTGCTGCAAATCTGGTTGACAGCAGCCTTGCACCCTATTCTTTCCTGGTTGTCCTTCATCACAAATGGAAAGTGATCAAACAAACAATATTTTTTTCTTGCATGGAATTGTGCAACTTTCAGAATTTCTTCATCTCAGTGCCATAGTTTTAAAACTTCCATTATAACAATTCTTAAAAGTCATAATATATACACAAAAATTTTATTTATAACTTAATAAAATGTATTTTTAATAAACATATATCTAAAATCTTATCCAGAAGTTATGAAATTATTTTTTTATTCTTGAAAAATTATTCTCACTACGAGGACTTTGGCACTAAAGATACTTTTGGCATAATTATGCTTACAAAGTTATATGAACTCAGAGAAAGCTCTGGAAGATATTTCAACACAAAAGTTTTTGAATTTATGATACTTGAAGTGAGGTTCTGTGCAGTGACACCTCATTTAATTTCTGTAATGTGGTACTTAATTTGAGGAATTGTGCCTGATAACCTCTAGTGATTAAATGAATATACTGAATTTTCTCCACTGCAAGGGATGGACTGGGATTAGCTCAGTTGGTTAGCTCATGGTACTAGTAATGCCAGGGTTGCGGGTTTCACCCCGATATGGACCATTCATATGAGCTGAACTTGATAATCCTTGGGGGTCCCTTGCAGCTCAGAATATGCTGTGATTCTGAACGTATATTCTGTCTGACCCTTCAGGCAAGAAAAGCAAGAAACAAGAAAAATAGAAATATGACCCTAAAAATCCAACCTGGGGTGCCTTGGAATGGAATGTGAAAATCTGGTCAAATGCAGACTGCTCAAGCACTAGTTTATAAACCTAAGATAGTGAGAGAGAGAAGATGGCCATAAAAGAATGAAAGTTTTACCATGGTTCTTACCCTCATTACCCTCATTTACTGAAACCCCTCGTTGCTAGGGGTTTCAGTAAAATCTAAATCTGTTTATAATTTTTCATAGTGCCCATTACTTTATAATGGATAATGGAATGTTATTCTGCTTGGGACCATGTTCCAGTGCGTTCTTGAAGACTTCAGTTAGAAACGCAGCTCTTGGATAACTTTATAAGACTTTCAGGGACCACCTTCATGTTGGGGTAATTCTGGGCACTGTGGGATGCTGTGTAGGGGGTTGAGCTACCTTACCCCATATGGCCATGTCCTAAAGGTCCTTTTAGGATGGAGGATATTTATTGTTTGAAAGGAAATGGAAGCAAATGCTTCCATGAGCAAAGTCAGGATGGAACCATTGACTTGCAGAAGAGAGACGAAACAACATACAGGCTTGATCTTCTAAGTTTGATTGGCACAGGAACTGCATGGACCTGACTGAGGGAACTTTACTTTTGAGGGCATAAGCCCTGAGAAGGATTCTCATGCAAAACATATTAGCTGAAGGATTTTAACCTTGTCCTGCATTGCATTTTCACCCAGGAAGTAGTGAATACTGTTTGCAATTCTAGTTAAGATGTTTTTGGCCATTGAGTGTTAGTGCATTTACCACTGTAAACCACTCCCAAAATCTCTGAAGAAGCAGGTGGAAGGCCAAGAAGATGAGAAATACATGAGTTAGTCAATTAGGTGGAGGTCATAAACGAACCCCTTTACACGAGGCATCATCAAACATTCGTCTGAAAAGAGAAATCTGCGAAGAAGGAAGCAGGTGTCAAATTCTCTTTTGGCAGCTGGATCTTAAAAGCACTTAGAATGAAAAGCTACCTGATCTAAAGCTCAAGACACCAGGAGGATGTGCCTTGACAAGTGGAGGGAAACACATACTGATGGGGTTTACAACTCTCATGCTGTAGGGAGGATGCAGAACGGTGAGGAAATGTGCTGACATGCCTAAATTGTGGCAGGATATAGGACACTGGCACTGGCAGTGAGGACGAACTTGAGAATGATTTTTGAGCTCTGTATGCAAACAGCTGTCTGTCTTCTGCAGCATGCTGTAGAAAAATAGAGGTTTTGAACCATTAGAAAAGCAAAGGAAGTGCAATAGCCCAGATTTTTATCATAATTACACCCAGGTGGTTCTGAAGTGACTACACCCGTGTCATTGAAGCTACACCAGTGCAAAACTTGTGTGAGAACTTAATTGAGCTCTTTGTTTTCTTGCATTTGTGTACCAAAAGAGTACTCTAACAGCTCTTAGTAAATAATAAATTAATAATGATATGATGATCTCCCTTATGACTGGAAGAAGTACAGAAAAATTAGTGTCAGACTAAGAATTTGCTTGGAAGATTATTTGAATCTGTCATTTCTACATTTGTATTGAATATAGGATGCTTTGCCGGACTAATTTTAATTTCTGGGCCAATAAAAATTTTTATTTCAAATATTAGAAACATCCAATGTAGTCAGCTAGTATGTAGTGAACAATAGAAAGCCTACAACACATAGCTTACAGTTCAAATGAACGAGACCTCTGGTCCTTGCATGGCAAAATACCTTTAAATCCCCAGCAGAAAGTAGTAATGAAAACAACTAACGAAGGCAAGTGCTTTTTCTTTCTCCCTGCTGTAAAGCAAATAATATTTCAGTACTTGTTGTCATTTGTGTTTCCCCATTTGTGCCTCAGAATACACCAGATTGCAATGTTACACCACATTTTTAATGACTGGAACCATGTCCTGAGATCCCCCTCTGACCACACCACAACTTCCTTCTTTCTTTTCTCCTCCTGGCTAGAGGACTGTATGTAATTATGATGAGGACATAATTCAATTAATTATTGACAGAACATGTAATCGCCACTCAGATCTCTGTCTGATAAATCTCTCTGTGCTCTCTGACTTCTGTTTGTCGTGCACAAGGGAGGTGGAAAGGCACTAAAAATGCATTTTAAAGATAGGACGTTTCTCAATCCTTTGTATCAGTCGGAGAGGCTTCTGCCGCCCTGGGCTCTTTAGATGTACAGCGTATTGTTCTCGTCTGTGCTAAACAAGTATCCCCGAGAAGGCTCAGTGGGATGGAGGCTTATGATTCATTTTAAGTGGAGGATATAATAGGAGCAGATAACTTTGATTTGTGCAAAGGAAAAGTGTGATCTCTTTCAGGGATTCCAGGAATTCATAGCAAATTTTTCTTCTGTTGCTGATTAAAGAGAAAGTGATAAATAAGAGCTCTGTGTTCAGTTTAAAGGAGGAATGTAGCTTTAGAAAGTTGACTTATTTAGGAAAAAAAAAATCCTGACCTCATATACCCTTTGACCAAGATCTGGTAGTAGTAGAGAGTAAAGATGAGGCTGCTTCTGTTATTATTGAAGCCCACAGTGACCATTTCTGTCTGTATGACCGGAAAACGTCCTGGGGGCCAGGCCGGGGTGGGGATGTGCCCGGGTCTTGCCCGTAACTTCGGATTACAACAAAAGCTTGCCAAAACCGTTTAAAGGAACGAGATAACGAGGTGAGAAAGCAAAGAATGGCTTTATTGTAAAGTAAGGAAAACTAAGCTGTACAAAAAACCCTCCATCAACTAAAAAAAAAAACAAAACAAAAAACCCCACCAACCCCCTCCCCAAACACACAGACAAAAAAACCACCCCGCATCAAAAAAACCCCAACAAAAACCAGAAAACCAAAACTAAAACAGAGAACAAGAGTAATCGCGTACACAGAGGCTGCCTTTGTAGCCGAGAGAGGAGACCCGCTGCTCTTCTGCCTTTGGTTTTCACGGCACGACGTGCGTGGGGCTGGGACAGGCGCTGCGGGGCAGGGCCAGGGCCGAGACCGCGCTGGGAGCCGTGGGCAGCAGGGCGGAGCGGGGGGCTCTGCTGTCCCGCAGCGAGGCAGGGCCAGGTTTGTTGGTGCTCGGGAGTCCCGTACCAGGGAGGAGCGCTCATTCGTCCCTCGTGGGGTGGCGAGATGGAGCCGAGGCTGATGTGCCCATGCACCAAGCGGGAGGCACTGACGGGGACAGGCTCAGGCACCCACACCTTTGCTGCGCCTGGGCGGGCGCTGCCCGTGCCGGGGGGAGCGGGGTGATGCCCTGCCGCAGCCCGTCCTGATGGCGCTGCCGCCGAGGCTCCTCTCCGCTCCGGGACTTCGCAGAGGGCTCTGTGCTTGGCGCCCAGCGCCCAGCCAGGGGAAGCAAGCCCACCTCGGGGTGGCTTCTCGCCCCGCGGCCCCAGCATCAACCGGAGACGCCTGAGCAGGGCGGAACCGGCGCAGCCCTGAGCCCGGTGCCGAGGGGTGCGCTCTTGGGGGCAGCGGGAAGGTGAAGAAGGGCTGAATGGGTTTCGAGCCCGTCAGAGCAGGCGCAGTGGCCAGGCGGTTAGGGAAGCTCGAAGCGAGCACCTGGGCTGGACCTTTTGACACTTCAGCAGAGCGGCCCGATTTCCAGGGGGGCTGCAGGGACGAAGGGGACCGACAAGCGGGGTGGAGCATCTGATTTCTCTGTGAGGCACCACTCGGTGCTGCTTTTGTTGCGGAGAGCGGAGGGAGTGGTTACGCGTGCTGGTCTTAAACCGTGAATGCTGAGACTGGAACACTGCGGGTCCAGAGGAACATTGTCAAGACAGGGGCTACAACGCCCTTACAAACAGCTTCCCGCAGGTTTAGTTTAGCGCTGCGGGCGCGGCTCGGTGCCCAGCTGCGGAGAGCGGCGTCCGCGGCTCGCCCTGCCTCCGGGCCGTGCACCCCTCTCCAAAACTTAGGGGCTTAACAGCTCGGGCACCTCGTCCCGCTGCTGTCAAGGACGTGGAGGCGTTCAGAGGGACCACGGGTGGTCCTTAAAGACCCGCTGTTTCAGGGCGGCTTTGCACGTCTCCTGCGCAGGTTGCGGGATGCTCTCCACGCCCTGTCTCACCTGTCGGGCTCCAAGGGAGCAGGGTCCGGCACCTCGCACCCTTTGAAGAGCAGCTGCCGGCCCCCGGGGATGGCGCTGAGCCTCGCACGGCCGGGCTGGCCGCTGCCGTCCTGCCCGAGCCCCTCAGCTCCGCTTCGCCGCAGGTGCGGTTCGCGCTGCCCCCGTCCGGGCTCTGGTCCGGCACCGCCTGCGTGTCCGAGAGGGGGTGTCCTCGGCGGGGCGGCTCTCCCGCCGGGGCCGGCTTTCCCCAGCCTGTGTTTTGGGTAGGGGCTTGCTTGCACGGGGCCGGCAGCCCTGCACCTTCGTCCTCCAGGGCTCAGGGCTCAGTCCGGGGCCGCCTTGCCGGGGTCACCGAGGGAGCACGCGGTCCTCCTGACCGGTCTGCTCCCCCAGGAGCCCCGGAGGCTTGGATTTTCCCCTGGGGACACCCAGTATTCTCCCTTTCCTCCGGGTCGCGGGTGGTGCGCACTCCTGCCGCCCCCGAGCCCAGAGCTCGCCGCCCCCGAGCCCCCGGCAGCGCATCCTCTCCCGCCTGCCGCTCCGCCTGCCCTTCCTCGGCTGCGGGGAGGGTGTTGCGAGGTAGGCAAAAGGGAAAGTGAATGTAGCGGTCTGAAGATAGAGAAAGGCAATCAAGCTTAGACGTGTAGTTACTCAACCTTTATTATTTAAAAAAATTCATAAAAAAAAGGAAGGTGAACGAACGTCTTACAAAACCCCCCCACATAAATAGGACATTCCGTCCAGCTCTGGCTATTGGCAGTTCTAGTATTTGACAACATCAGACGCGATTTCCTGGCATTAGAGAAACCCATTTCAAAATCGGTCATCACAAAGAAATACTAGAAATCCCAGTTAGCACTTGCTAGGCAGCACGGAGCACTTGTACACAACTTTTCAGACACACACCCGCGCACACACGCAGCTGGGAACAGATCCCGTAGGAAGAGAGCCTCCTTGAAAAATAGTAAACGCTTCTCAAAAAAAACCCAAAACCAAAACAAAACAAAAAAAGGAAAGAAAGAGAGTTATTTACAAAACGCACATGGAAATACAGTATTGACAGAGCGTGGCTGGCAAATCAACATGATTTGAATAGAGAAAGGACTATGGCACGTCTTGCTCGAAAGCTCGCACAGCAGCCTCCTTCGAGTGTCCCCGCGGGAAGACAGCTCCTGCCATCCGCGACGCAGTGCCTTCTCCCTCCCCACCTCTCCTCCCGCCCTCCCTCGCCTCTCCACCCCTGCGCTTCTTGCCAGGTCCTTTTTACACTTGGATGACCACCGTGCTGGGGCTCTGGAGCCGGGTTTTGTACTGGTCTAGCCAGCTCCTCAGCTCCGAGATCTTGTAGCCCTCTGGTCCTCTGCCTCCCTGGTACATCACCTTCTCCTCCTGGATGATGTAGAGCCTCTCGAAGTAGGCACCGTAGGCGGCGCTGGAAGCATTGTCCATGGTGTCCACGGCCAGGGGGCAATCGGGCGCCCCTTCCCTCATCAGCTGAGCTGCCCGCAGCCTGTCCTGGAGGCACTGGTGCTTGGGGATGTTGTAGGCTGCGTCCGAGCTGACCCAGCCGTCGGAGGGGTGTGCTTCTTCGATGTACACCAGCAGGAAGTCGGCAATGTCCACGAAGTGCGCGGCCAGGCGCTGGAAGGACCTCAGGCGGGCCATGAACGGGGGTCAGGTGCAGCTGCCGAAGTTGAGGATGAGGGGTCTCTTGCCGCGGGCGAAGTCCAGGATGCGGAGCTTCTTCTGCCCGTCCAGCTGGATCACCTCGGGGTTAGGGGCCAAGGAACCCACGTGCGCCGACTTGAAGAAGTCCAGCTTCTGCCCGTGCCACACGGCTTTCAGCGACTCCAGCGTGAACATGCGGTTGGAGTCGGACACGCAGACCGGGGGGTCGTCGGGGGGCGGCCCCTCGCTGGCGCTGGCCGCCTCCTCCGCCGTGGGCATCGTCAGCATCTTCTTTCTAATGCACAGAAAATCCAGGAGCCAGAGCATCACGGCGGTGAGCAGGAAGCGAGGAAAGAGGAGGATGCAGGCGGCCGCCTGGGTGAGCAGCTGCAAGGTGTGAACGCCGAGGGAGTGGAGCATCTCAGCGGCTTGTGCTGCAGGGCGCTGGCTGCCGGGGGGCCCCCACGCACCCTGCGTGCCGGGGTCTGTGCAGCACAGCTGAGATCCCGCTCCTCTTTAAGCCCATTTTATAGTCAGGGATTTAAATGAAAAGTGACTCCACCTCCGGCCAGAACCCGCCCCTCTGGAACTTGAGCCTGGGGATTACCTACCCCTCCACTCTAATGACCTAAAAATACACAGACAAAAGGGGAGAGAGCCCCGGCGGGAGCCGCGAGGGACGTGCAACGGAGCAGGGTGCAGCCGCTATCAGGCAGGGCAGAGAGTCCGACACAGGGCACTGCCGGGGTCCCCGGCCTCAGATAGCGGCGGGCGCTCACAGACAGCCCCGCCAAGGACAATGCAACAGGCACAGCCCGCCCCCGACTCGGCTCCCCACGGGCTGTGCGGGCGCGGGGCCGGGGCGGGAGCGGAGGCCGGGGCCGTCCCGGCAGCTCCTGCAGGTGACAGGGACGGGCCGCCCTCGCCGCGTCCCTTTCCGCGCCTTCTTCCCCTCCCTGCCCCGGCAGCCAGGTCCGCCCCGGGCACAGCCTCCGCCCCACCGCACGCCCCGGCGCCGCGGGAGCACACGGGTCTCGAACTCGGGGCCACATCCTCCGGCGGCGGTGGCGGGACGGGCGGCGGGCAGTGTCCCCGTCCCTCGTTATCCCCGTTCCACCCGGGCCNGGTGTCCGCGCCCGGCCCCGGCCCCGGCCCCGGCCCCGCCACCGCCACCTGCCCCGGCCCCGCCACCTGCCCCCAGCGGCACTCGGGAATACGGGGCTGCATCCGCGGGGCCGGGGCTGCGGGGAGCGCCACAATGGGTAGGCAGAGGGGACGGTGCAGACGACAGGAGAGCGCTGCGTCTGCGATGTCCCGCTGCTCGCTGGGGTCCTGCTGCTTCCAGGTGAGCAGCGAGTCAGGGCAGATACTCCTTTATGGCGTCCCAGGAGGAGCCAGCAGTACTTTCCTGCACCTGTCAAATGACATACAAACACAAGCGTCTCACGGGAGTAGGTCTGGTAAAATCCTTAAGCTGAGGGCTGAAATGTCACCTCACAGGCATGGCCAGGTGACCTGTGTGCTGTCCACAGAGTGGACATGTGAGTGGTTTTGGATTGGGTAGGTTGTGTATCTGTAGCAAAGTGCTCACAGTATGCAGGGCTGAACACCAACTGGCCACTTTCAGTCTTCACCCATCAGAAGGAATTTTATGGCCTGTAAATTCCTTCCTGCTGAACTAGATGGAGACCTGTCCCAGAAGTACGGAGCTTAAATGTGGTTTGGTGTCTCTGCTCAGAATCTTGCTGCTCCATTGCTGCAGGGTTCCCAGCTTGCGGCATGCACATCATTTCCTCACCAGCTTCCTCAGAAAGGGACATTAGTTGTCCAAAACGCTGAACACTGCCCTCTGCTATGCGAATGTGGCTCATGCGTCCCTGAGCTGCTGCAACAGCTGCCACTTACCCAGGTGCCTGTCACACTGACTTTGGGACATGCAACCCAATATGCCTGTGGGTCCTGAGTGCTCCATTTCTGCCTATGGCCAATGCCAGGAATCTGCCTGCAGATTCCCAAAGACCCCAAGGACCTGCAATTCTCCCAGGTGCAGTTCGTGCTTCTCCAAAAGTGACTGTGTGTCTGTGCCTCCCATCTAACATCTGCAAAATGGAAAAATGAATGCTGAGCCTCCTCATGGGAGGGTAGGCAGCTTGCTTCATTTTTATGTAACTTATTACAAGAACTCTAAATAAAAGGCAAAATTAAAATCTCATTTTACTTTTTCCTTTATCTGGATCTGAATAGGCTGGTTTAGAGCAATTTAATCAGACGTCTGATTTGCAGTGCCCTGGTGCACCATCTTTAGTCGGAGTCAACAACAAGGTAATTCAGCATTTTAGCATCTGAAGGGAAACGTGTGCTCCAGCCCTCATAAAGCCACGTTCATCCACCAGCTTGATTAATAACTTCTTTGGCATTCCATGATGCTCAGTCCAGGGAAAATTACTGAGTAGATATTTACTATATTGTCAAACTTATTTTGAGCTATTCATGTGGGCCTCTCACCACCTCTCTGTGCAGTTATGCAATCTTGAAAACCACAAATTAAAGCCTCTAAAGAGATGCAATAACAAATTGTGGTAGCTCTGAAGAAACCCCCAGGAAAAAAATTGATCTCTCAAAGTGACCTCTTCAAACTATGCTGACAGACAAAAGCCTGAGTAAACAGATGTGTTTGCAACCCTGAATATCAACAAACTTTGCTCTACTAGATCAGTGAGAGATATTCCGAAGTAAAAAAGCTATCTGGTCTTATATACTCTACTTGTAGCTGGATAGGGACTTTGGAAATGACTTTTTCTCCATTCCCTGGAAACAGCTTTGCTTTTTTTTCCATATCTTGAAGGAAACCTTTGAATTGGGGTTTCCTATTCAGCTGTGGATAGAGCAGAGAACTGAAGCATTTTGCTTCACTAGCCCACTGCTACACTTTCCTGCCACAAGAAAAATCAAGCGTGTCCTGAGGCCACTGTTCCATGGTGAATCAAACGGTGGCTCTGCATGGCCCTACAAGCCATGCTCCGACATGCTCAGCCGAGGTGCAGCGCTCATGTATTAACTCCATGGGAAAGGGTGGAAGTCCTTCTGCAGCCCTAGTTCTCGGAAAGTATGAAGTGACGTCTTGCTGCTGTTCTCACTTCCGTGTTAAGCTGGATGGTTTTCAAAATCCTGTGTTTTCACTCTGGTAAACCCCCTCTCTACTTCCCAAGGGCTGTACCTCCCAGCTGTAGTTTGGATTATTTTTAGGTGTGTGAAGGTAGTCAGTCTTTCTAGGAATCCATATCACTGATATTAGTAGTGTGGGAACTTACATCTTCCTGTATGCTGAGGATTTCATAGAATATATCCTAAAATATGGGTTTTACAGTGGCACATCTGGCTATGGGTGGTTTTTTACTCTTCTGCATGTGGTCTGTGGTTCAGCAGTCACTAACTTAAAAATACATAAGTTTGTCTGTGTGTGTCCTCGCACAAGTGCACATACAAGGTTCATATTATTTCCTTTTTTCTGAGAACTTTATAGCTGTAGTTTTTCTTCATTTGATAAATGTAATTTATAACTCTTTTAAAGTTCTTTTCATAAACAGGAGCTACAAAATAAATTCAGCAACTTATAAAAGCAAAACCTCAAAAAGCTGAAATTAAAACCATCAGGTCTGCTTTGATGTAGAGGATGTGTTGAAATGGTATATTTACATGTTTATTTTCTATTTTATAATTTCCTGCACAAAGGCACGCAATACTTTCTGACAGGAATTGAAATGTATTTTGGAAGAGTTCCACCTCTCATGTCATCTAAGCGCCGGTGTGGTAGAACTCTATGTGAAGGAAATGAAAAAGACTTTCCTGAAATAAGAGCTGGACAATTTCTACTCATGTAAGGGGCTACCCAGTGACTGAAGAGAGGTGCATTGGTGCAGTGGTAAATTACTCACCTTTCTGGTATCTGTAAGAAGTGGCTAAATGTTATATTCTGAAATTGGTGGTGGATAAACTCCATTTGCAGTTATTTGCTTGCAGTGACACCTCTGGAAAAAAGTTACCATATGCTGGAGTCTGTGCATGGGTCTGGCTGTCTCTGGAGCCGCCTCTCTCTTAATCTTTCACCACTTGTAGATGACACCTGTTTTTCTTTTCCTCCCTTCTGCCTTTTTTTTTTTGTAATAAAATATATATGACTCAGAAAAAATATACAAAGCCAAGCACCTAGGCAATGCCTGGAGTAGGTTTGAGTACGGAGAGAAAAAAGTGCTGCGCTGCAGATTTGTCTATAAAATCACTAGCAGAGCCATGGACTTTGAGTCTCCTACCAACCCTGTCACTCTCACCTTTGAATTTTGAATACACGACAAGTGTGTCATATATGACAAAGAGGTTCCCTGCTCTGAAGCTTTTAAAATTTTTTTCCCTCACTCTTTGCTGACTCTGGGTTGAACTGGGAAGGAGTTGTTTAATTTGGAGGGAGGACTGATTCCACAGACCTAAGTCTTTTAGTGCAATGTTCAGGTCTCATCTCATTCTGAGTAAGTGGAAACCAACATTTTCTTGCGTCTGTGAGCCATCTACCAAGGCTTTGCCATGTGACCAAGTGTGCAGTTCCCCTGATGTGTTAGTGGGTTTCTGCACCTGCTTCTCCAGGGCTGCTCCCTAGTGACCCTGTTGTGCCAGCAGCCTGTCAGGCTGGGGTGGAAACTAGATAACCAAAAGGTTCTGTATTAAAGAATTCTGGTTTTAAACTAAGATGATTTTGGTAAGAGAGTTTCTTTAGAATCCCTAAAATAGTGTCCAATAGCATAACTTTCAGTGCAACTTGAATGACAAAAGATGCAGCTTTTCATCCCAATAATCTTTCCTTGCTTCTGCTTGCACTGTGCCTTGTGTGATCCTGCATTGACCTGCAGTGACATGCTTTGGGGACTAAGGGGACAGAAGAGGTTGGCTTTAGTAAAAGAGTTATTTCCTGACATGTTAGTTCCCCAGACTTGCTAATGATGAAGGGAAATGATTACCTGTGATGCAGGGGAGGCACAAGAGAAATGGCCACAGCTTCTGGCCAAGGCAGGGCTAACACGATCATCCCATAAGACTGACTTAGGGATACTACCCATCCATCCCTGGGTGGAATTGCATAGTAAGATGTGTTAAGAGCAGAAACAAGTTTCACTGCAAATGTGTGTAGTCTTACCCTTTCGTATAGTGGAATAGCATAGGAGATGCACAGGAGGTGACAGTGGCTGTTGCAAGGTCCTGCTGGGCAATGTAGCTGGATGGGGTGCACAGCCGGCTTCTGGGGGGAGGCAGCAATATCAGCTTCAACAGCAGCTGCTAACACACTTCCACCAGTGGGAAATCAGATTATCCAGAACCCCCTGTGCAAAGCACATCCCTGCTACCCATCAAGCAAACTGCTCAAAAGCTGCTGTGGCTCAAGAGCTCAGGCTGGACCCCCTGGTAGTACAGTATAATTACAGTCATCTGAATGGTTTGCTTTGCAGCAAAGACAACAGTCTAGTCCAGAAGTGGAACCCCGTAGAGTAAAACTTAAGCAGCAACTTTATACACAATGAATACAGATGAAGTCCTTGGCAGAAAACAGAAAATACATCTTCCATTGTCTTTGTTTCAGGTGTGCTGTAGATGAGGATAAGGAGATGCAGTTTGCTTGAATCTAAATCTCCTCTAAGAAGATTGTAACAAAATTCACCACGTGCAGTGTTTTACAACAGAATGTGCTTCAGCACATGACATAAAAATTCAATACACTAAAGCTGTTTAGAGAGATGGGCACAGCAGGCTGATAACTCAGGTTAGTTTTTCGTCTTTTAAAAGGCAGCATAGCAAGAGTATTTTCTCAAAACGTTACTGGGATAGTTTTGAGTTGAAAGACTGGGTCCAGCCTCTGTCAAGGTAAAGGGAACACCATTTATTTGAGATCCTTTGCCATGGGCGGGGGGGGATGGACGGACGGACGGACGGACGGACAACTCTCACTGCTGCCTGGTATTCTTTGTCACAGGCAGGTTCTCAGAGCCCCAAGGTTTGTGTGATGAAAGCTGTGAGTGATCAGCAGCAAAACTCCTGGTGCTTTCCTTGTGATTGTGATTTTGACCAAGCCATGTAGTATGATAGCAGACAAAAGGAGATCTGAAAACTCAGGGTCCAATATTCATCATCTCACTTTCCTTAGCAAGTGCAGTAGAATATAAAGAATTTGAACAAAATATAATTTAATAATTCTCAGGTTTTAAGGCGATTGCACGTGCCCTGCCTGAAATGATACACATTTGAATTTTCAATCTCTAACAGACTCAGAGGGAAAGGCAGGAAAAAATAGCATTTAAAAAAACATTTATTCAAGGAAAATCTTTAGGGATCATGTATCGGATAATCTTCTTCAGGGTGACCCTCATTTTCTACAATATAATGGTTTTACCCAGCAGTGGTTTAGTGGTTTTGAATAAGCTGTAGAGTGGAGGAACAAACACTTTAGTGACAATGGAGGAGTCTACCCAGAAAGGCAGGAGTATCAGCCTACTTTGAATATAGAATGGAGATGATTATTCTGCTGACCTTTTATCCCCACCATCACTAAAATGCATATTATAAACATAATGGGGTCTGGTTTTGTGTAAATGATTGCTATAATCATGACTGACTTGTTCAAAGCAAGTGGCATGCCAAGCAGGAGGCTGGAAGGCACCATTTCTGTGCACGGAGGCTCTCATCAAACAACTTTCTTGCTTCAAGCCTTTTATTTGAGCATAAATGTTTGTGAAGTTTTCCAGTGATTTTTTTTTCCTGGCATTCACCCCACGACTCTTATTATTTTTAGCCATGTAAAATGGCATTATGCAATTGCTGAATTTGTTTCTTTCAGCCCATGATGATTTATAAGACTTAATTTCCAGGATACTCCCTTGAAGTTACCTTCTCTTTGTGACCTCAGGATTTCTCTTCCCAGACCTCTGGTATTTATTTTTACTATTTCTGTGGTCGAGGTTTGGCAATGTTGTTTTGGATTAATGACAAACATACATAAGAACTGGAAGGAATACATGTCTTAATATCCTAATTTAATGTGTGGATTGTTTATCAATAGTAGAAAGACGTTTCTGGACAGGTTTAACACATCCTAATAATAGGCCTCTGCAGCCAGATAGAAAGATTTTGATGTATCTGAACTGCATGTAGTTCTTCACTTGTTCCAAAATAGATGAAATTTGCTTATTTTATATTGCAATGCAGTATTTCTTTCTCAGACTTTGCCCAGAAAGAATTGGAAGTGGAAGTCAGTTAGTTTGGACAAGTATGCATTGTTTATATGGAATATTTTAATTGACATAAAATTGTGTAAACCTTCTAGCTCCTCTGCTCTTGGACGAAGAAAAGATCTTTGGCATAACAAGATCCTGAATTTCTGTTCTATTTTTTACTTTTATGCAGGAAATTGCAAATAATTTAATGCACAAATTAAATTACTCAGCATTTTACTCAGTTGTTGAATTTTCCTCGTAAGCAGTACACTTTGCTGTCATCATATACCCAGTTATTTTTTAACTTGCATCTTCTTATTTTTGATTTCTCTGTATATTCTCATCTACCTTCATAGTTTATTTACTCAGGCTTAATTCCTTTCCTACACAGCCTACTGTGAATAAAGTGTTCCTTTGAAAATGATTAACTTTGCACTTTGTTTACAGTGTAGTCTTGCAATGTTATATCTGATACTCATTAGCAGGAAAACAGAAATAAAAGGAGAAACATCAGTTATCACTGCAAATAATTTTAAATTCACTGGAATCAGGATCTGACCTGAAATGTTTAGGTTAGCTCAACAGCTCAAGTTGATTTGAAGGGTCTCAATGTTTATGCCTAACAGTGTGTCCTCCTATGACTTTTTATTTTTAACTGCTCAACAGTTCTCACTTTCTGTGAATTTTAAAGCTATTCTTAGACTAAGCAATATAGTCTCTTCAGAGGGAAAAACTGTGACAAGCATATCTATGTGATATAGCTCATCATTTCTGAGGGCACATCACATCTACCTGAAGATCTAGCAGGAAAAACATAACCAAAGACTAAATGGTTACTTTTAAATGTAGATATGAAATTTTGGGTTCCAATTCACTGTCTTCAATGTGTGAATTATTCTGGGTACCTGGAATGGTCCACCGTTCCCTGTGGAACTTAACGACCACAATACTAATCCCTTGCTACTCTGTCTTACTTGAAACCAAGTTTGAATTTCTTAAAACAAGAAAATGCTGCCTTTTTAGAAAAGTATTAATGACTCATTTAACAAATGGGAGTCATATACTTACATATGCAAATAAAATGGATCAAAGTGATCTAAGTCCACTCATAAAAATGGGAAAGATCTCTGAAATGCGCAATTATTGCAAACAAAACCTGGATTTGTTAGGTGATGAGGAAATAGTTTTTAAAGAACAATTATGTTGTATTTGGAAAACCTGACATTTTCCCTCTTAACTGATTTTAATTGGTATTATGCTCCCACTGAGCCAAAACAACCCCAAACAAACAAGGAAGATGGCAACAAAATATAAACTAGAAGTAAAGTATCTTAGCTGATGAAATCATAGACAAAAGCCTCTGAAGCCTTTTTTACAAATACCTTCTTCAAAGTGGGGTGCTCCATGAGCAGTTGTGGCCCATGCCTATTCCTTGGCCTCTTCTACAGTTGTTGACATTGCACTGCCAATGAAGCAGCTGTCACTTTTTACCAGCGTAATGCCTGCCAGCAGCTGGCTCAGAAGTGCTGCTTTTAATTAAATTTCTGATTTCAATTGGATTTTGGTTTGCAGTTCACAGCTAACAGAGATTTTCAGGGTGGGGTCTTATGGGGCATCTATGGGTGTTTCAGATGCTTCTGTGGTGCAGAGATCTGTTCAGAAAAATCAAGCATCACCTTAAAATTAGTTACAGTTTTCCCCCATTACTTGTGAGAGCTCTTCCAGGATCTCGCTGCTATGATGGATAGAATTATTCATATTTTCAGCCTAACTGTATCTATGGCATATTTACACTTCTTGTTGGTGTGCCAACATTGTCTCTTTGCTGAGGCAGTTATCCTGTCTCCCCTTTCTCTGTGAGTTGAAGAATTGTAGAATCATTAGTTTGGAAAAGACCTTTAAGATCGTTGAGGGCAGTCCTACCCCCCCGGCACTGCTCCACTTGGACTAACAAGCCAAACTCTTGTGGGGTGCGTCGGCACTGATGGGGACAGGCAGATCCAAGCTCTCTGCTAACAATCTCAGTGAGCTGGGATACGAATTGGCCCTCTCCTGGTGCCTGTAGGGCTATGGCAGTGTAATGCTAAGCCTGAGCTGGTGAGTTCTGCTGGAGACTTCATTAGCACTGATTTAATTCAGGCCATGTGGATTCTGGGACAGTATGAGGCCAACTGAGGCTCACATTGGTCTGCACCTGTTTGTTCAGATGTGTGCACAGTCTGTTCTCACGAGATGGATTTTCCATTTCTCTGATCCTTCTAGAAGCAATTTTCTGCACCTGTTTCATGACAAGTCCATTTCCCTGCATCACATAGGAAGGAATTAATTGGAGAACAAAAGATGGCTCTACCCTCTCCTCCTTTTCCTTGCATTAGCACTGCTTGGCACAGCATATGGTCACTGGTTCAGCGCAATCATTCTCATCAGTCAGGTTGACATCTGGAAGTCACAGACAAACACAGACACAGCTTGACAGCTGAACACCTGGGCAAGGAGTGTGGCATTTCAGGGACGTGCTGGGTGTACCCTACATGTGCTGTGTTATTTGAGTGCGGCTGTGCGATATGTCTTGGACCTACTGGAAACCCAAAGGACAAATGAAAATTTTGGGTACATTTTGTTCTGAAGCCTCTCTTGTTGTGTCAGCCAACACACCATAGAGTCAACCCATCTTGGTGAGCCTGGTGTGACCGAAGAGGCTCGGGCGGATTGTGCACTCGCTGGCCATCTGTGTTGTTCACGTTTCCCACAGGCTGGATTTCCTGCCCATGCGGTGCATGGCATGGGATTTCCCAGGCACAAACATGGGAGCCCAGGCACATGCTTGGGGGCCGTGTGACAGGGCTGTGGCTGTAGAACTCCTCCATATGGAGCACAGCTGTGTCTGTCCTTGAAAGGAGTGACCTAAATTTTACACAGTATTTCAGTGACGTATGACCAGCACATCCCTCACTGCTGGAAATATCCCATGTGTTTTTGAATTGTACTTGTTTACCATTGCTGCCTCTCTTTAGAGGCTTATACTAACCCTGACTTTGGTTGAACCATCCAGAGTTTTTCTCCTCCACGTGCAGCTGGCAAGTGCCCAGTTTATTGTGATATTTTTTGCAGCCAGCTTCATGAATTTGAGCTAGGCAATTCTGGATTTCATCCTGTTCATATTGCTTCAGTCCTTGAAGTCGTTTAGTTCTTCTCCAGTCTTGTTCTGTACACTCGCAGATTTCCTAATATTGTTCCCAATTTTTGCACCCCAGTGTTCTATGTCAAATACATGGTCTGCTGACCATATTCTTATATTTTAATTTGATCATGATAATAAGCAGACAGCAGATAACCTTAGCTGATGTAACTGTCACAGCTTTTGCTATCAAAATAGTGCTGGTAGTGTTCCCAGCTAAGGTTCTGCCAGAATGTAATTAGAAATGTACCTTTAAAATGCGATCTTTCTTTAACTACTGTAAACATATTTTAAAAGAATTCCAAAGGCTTTGCTTAAAAATAAAGCTGTGCTTATGAAACACTTACTCTTAGACCAAATTAACACTAAGGATGTAACATAATGTTAAAGTTACTGCAATATTAAAGGTTTAGATTTCCATTATGAGGAATATTTGCCCTTGTTTAACTCAGCTGCAGCTCTTTCCTATATACAGAATCATTTAGGTTGGAAAAGAACTGCAAGATCATGGAGTCCAAACTTTGACTGACCACCACCTTGTCAAATAAACCATAGCACTAAGTGCCACATCCAACTGTTTCTTGAACATCTCCATGGATGATGACTCCACCACTTCTCTGGGAAGTCCATTTAATTGCTTGACAACCCTTTCATTCAATGCTTGACAACCCTTTCAGAAAAGAAATTCTTTCTGATGTCTAACCTGAACCTCCCCTGGTGCCAAATGGCCTCCCCTGAGGCCATTTCCTCTTCCTGTCACTGGCTGCTGTGAGAAGAGGCTGATTCCCAGGTGGCTACAATCTCCTTTCAGGTAGTTGTTGAGAGCAATAAGGTTTCCCCTGAGCCTCCGTTTCTCTAGGCTAAAAAACCCAGCTCCCTCAGCTGCTCCTCATATGACTTACAGTGACCCCAGCTACTGTGACAAAGCACACACCTCTTTTTTGAGTCAGATACCAAAGAGATACTGCAACAATCAATCTCCATCAGCCCCTTCCAACACTGGTGTTGAAGTCGGCCTTTAAAGCAGTTTTGTACTGTTAGCCGAATAACTGGGCATTATGCTGCTATTTTCTCTATGCTACAAGGGCTGTCTGGTTCCCATTCCCTTTCTCCAGCTTTCTGACTGTGAAGAAAACTGAAGAAATATAAACCAAATGCAGTAGTGCATCTGAAAGCAGTCTAGGTAACGACTCCAAGAGACAAGCTGGGCCACATCTCACATATGTTCAGCACTGATGATTGAAGTGTTGACATTGTCATGGTGACAATTAAGAAGCAAGAAGGGGAGGATCCTAGATTTGGCTGATTTAATAGGAATATTTTGGTTCTAATATCCATCTCTTGCTAAGAATCACCCAAATTTAGTCCTAGCAGGTCTATGAATATGAACCCTTTTTAGGGGGAATCAAGCTGGAGAAGTGTGTGTACTGAGAAAACAGGAAGGGGTCCTGTACTGAGCAGCTTTGTTTTTTGAGAGCAGCAGCTCATCTGGATAATCAGGACAGTTAACTAGTGGGTGCCACCATCACTTTGGCCAGTTGGTCTCTGACAGGAGACGATAAAATTTGAGCATGTGGCAATAAGAGGCAGTGACACAGCCTCCAGCTTTTAATGAATCGCTTTTAAAGGTGTTTGCAACTTTTTCTCATTTCTTGGTTCTAATCAGTCAGAGAAGGATTTTCTAAAATATTTATCCTCCATTCTGTGTGTAAAAATGATTTACTTTATTTGGTGTTTGACATTTTTTTTCTCAATTAGGAGATCAAGCCATAATCTGCTAAACACCTGCATGGAATTTTCCCAAAATGACCCGGTATGACGAATACAGTTATAGACTATAGTTGAAGAGGTGCTTATTTTCACAGCTATGGGAACTATAGAAGTGGAAAACATTTTTTTCTGAAAAGTTCTGGCATCAACTTTTTTTCTCCTTTAGAAAGCTTTTTAGTATAGAATTAAAGTTGCATAAGTATATTTCCTAGCACTAAACATCCTAAAAATAATACAGGATGATAAATAAGGTGACATTTAAATTCATTGCAGTGCTCACTGCCATCAAACTCTGTAACCACAGCCCTCTTGTATAGATATTCAATTTAACAATACATCGCCTTTGATTCACAGCTCTGAATAGCTTAAAAATCCTCACGTAATGCTTGCCCCTGACCCCCAATAACTTGCCATTCGTTTGAATGGCATTCAGTGACTAAGCACTTGAAGCAGTGTACCTCTGCACATATCAGTAATGTTTGTGTGAGGTTTAATTTAGCACTGTATATTATGTCTCTGCCTTCACTTTCTGGGAAAGGTGATGTGAGGATATTGTTTTACTAAGTAAGGACTGCAAAATTCATTACTTACTGCATGTTAATTTGATGTACCATTTTTAAAATCTAGATGGATTTTTGCCATTCAGCTGCTGAACAACGTAATTTTGGAGCTCAGCCCAGGTGTTTGTGTCCTGAGGTACATGAGTATGACAGTACTAAAGAGGTTGTTAGCAGCTTTCTGACAGATCAGATATCTTGTGTGTTGGGGATGAAGTCACTCCTTTCTACATAAGACAGCTGTTCAAATGCAGAATTCCTCTCCCCATGTGCATTTGAAGTGTGGGGTGCAAATATTTACTTCCTCTTCTGCTGTAATTGAGCTGTGTAAAACTGCCCTAGAATTTGCTGTGTTTGTAACTGGATAGTGGCATAAATGCCCAAAATACAACTCTTCTGTTTAAAATATATCTGGTAGGTTTTTCTTTTGTTGAAGTTTTTGTTTGCTTTTGTTTATGTTTTTTATTTCTTCAGTAGGAAAAATGAAGTGCATTAAGTTTTTTCAGCTGGCCCGTTTGATCTTTCCCAGCTTGAACATAAAAATGTCACAGGAACCTGTGAGTAATCTGAAACACAAGGTGTGACTAAGGCAAATTTTCAAGGCCATACTGAGACATAACATACTTTTAAAAAAACCTGTTGTAAGTCCAGGTCCAAGCTGGCATGCATGCCTTAGTTATGGTGGTGTTTTGAATGGTACATCAGAAACTGCAGAGATGAATAGAAAGCATTGTGTCTCTTTTTATCTCTGTTGCTGGCCTTCATGAAAAGGTTATCAACATCAGTTCTAACTTAGCAGCATCTCAGTCTCCATCTCTGAGTACTGCACTTCTTACTGTAACACTTTCTTCCCAGGATTTAATGTCATTTCTCCAAAGTGGCTGTTCTCCAAGCTGTACCACAATAAGCATGGGTAGATGTACATATACTTGTGGACCACTGGAGACCAGTCTTCACCCAAATGTAGCTGCCGACCTACTCAAACACAATGCTGATAACAGCCACAGATCCATAGTTGCTGAGTGTCTTATGCGCTTGTCTGAGAGGAATTCATGGATCTATCAATGTACTTCACTCAATAACCACAAATTCATAACAATTTTTGACTATTACTAATACACTACAATACAAATGAATGTGTTAACAGTGCCGTTGTTGTTTGGAAGCAGCGGTATTGCTTATGAGAGAACAGTTTCTATTTTCCTACCACAATTATCACATATTACTATTAATTTAATTTGAAATAGAAATGAAAAGTCACTCAGGCTTCGGAATATGGACATTTAATATGTCTCTTATACATATTTTTTAAATTTTAACTTATTCAATGTGTGTGTTTTCTTCTCTCACTCTGTACCCATTAATATCCTTCAAAAATGATGGTGTTTTTTGAAATATAACTTCAAAAGAGAAATGTGATTTTCCCAGCATGCTGAAATCTTGGGTGGTATACAGTGTTGTCACTAGCCATATAAACTAAAATTAACACTATTGACAAATGCTGCTTTAAAGCTTCTATTGAAAAATCATAATACGTAAGTGCAGTGGAGCTTTTTTGCTGATCTGGATTTACATTTGTGTAATTTACAGTTAATAACTGGAGAGATCTTGTTATAGCTTGATTACTCCTCTTCAGTATGCCCCTTGTTTTGTGTCCCATTATTCACTCAAAGAACTTAATTAAATGAATCAGAGTATAAGCTCACATTTCTGCAACAATCACAATTCCCCATAGATAATTTTCTTTGGCTTGTCTTGCTGGGATTTCCAGGAAAGTTCCCAGAAACTGTTTCACAGAATAGAGGGATTTCTCTTTTTAAAACCCTTTTTTGGTGTTACACAAATTTGAGCCCAGAAGAGTTTAATTTTTGAGAAATAACCATGAATACTACATGCATGTGTGACTCCATAATAACAAAATCATCAGAATAAACTGTGTTTAAGTTGAATCTTATTTGATTTTCTGTGGTTGGCTTTGGAAACATTTGGTAGTTATTTTCCATTGAAGTTCACATCCTCTTGGGGCAGCAATGCGTTTAAGTTCTTCTGTTATTTCTGCTCTGTAATCTTAATTTTCAAACTTGTTTTCAATTTTTTTTCTGTTTGTTCTGTTGTGTGTACTTATCTTTCACATGAAAAAAAGTAATTCTGCATTTGGTATCGGTGGTCTCGGTCTTAGTGTGCATGTATTTGTGTTGAAGGGATACAATATATAGCCCAGTAAACAGCATTGTTCTTTATTTCGAGAAAGAATGAAGGTGGGGTTCTAATTTATATCCATATTGCTGAAATAAAAATGTGACCTCTCCATTCAAGAATGTGGCTGTAATTTTTCAAAATTACTTGCAAGGCTTAGATGACCCATTTATAGCTGGCTAAACTGGGATATTTTTAAGAAATAAATTTTTAGAGAATAAGGTTCAACACTACAGCAATTTGGACAGGACAAGCTGGCCCCAAAGAACCAGTAAAACTCTCAACTGCTGTCTGTGAGTGTGGTGCAGTTCCCTTGGTTTCTGTTGCTTTTGCTGGGTCAAGATGCTTGATTGCTTGATTCTTATTAGACATTAAATAATAACGATTCATGCCTCAATGTACTGACAGTCTGATGACAGGCATTAAAGGGATAAGGCACATGGGATGAGTCAAAAGGGAGAAGTTGTTTCGGGGTTTTTTTTGCTTGTTAACAAATAATTGAAGGCATTTCTATGAGAGCAGGTGAAAGCTTCCTCCAAGCACTTAGCAGACTGACAAGGTACAAGTCAGCTTGAATCCAGAAGCTGTGTCACTGTGTCAGTGTTCCACTATTTAGCAGGAAATGGTAGCTTGGGCAAAGCCACCTGTTGGACGTGCTGGACAATGTTTCTGCTAATGCTGGGTTGCTTCTTGCCAGCCTAAAGGAAAGAGCGACTCTGACTTCTCACACATTCACAGATATGCATCCATTTCTGTGAGTACCAAAGGCTTGTTCTGAGGATCCTCAAAGCAGTCTAGTCATCTCCAGGGGGGTTTGTATCATGACCCAAGAGCTCTTACCAGAATATATTGAGGCTAAGTGTCATACCTAGGAGCTCCAGCTGAAATACAGTTTCAAATGGCAAATACGAAGGAAGAAAGAGGTCCTGCTTCCAAAACTTGAGCCTGAATTGGGAGAAACTTAGATGGAAATGATCATCCAGCCCAACCTCTTGCCAAAACAAGGTTATATCCTGCAGGCTGTTTTCTACCATTTGCCAATCTGGCTATAAAAGCACCAAACAAATAGGCTCCATTGCTGGGAAGAGTCTGGGAGACTGTTTCATTGTTTAAAAGACATCATGCCAGTTCATTGTTTTCTGAAATTAAGTATTTATTTTTTTTCTTATCTTAGTTACATCTTATCCTTGGTTATGTTCCAAGATACCAAATTAAAATCTGACATTATTAAAGGCAATATAGTTGTTGGCTCTTACAATCTACCTTTGTGTCCTCAAACCCAGAGTGTTGATCACCCAAAGTAATGGGCTGCACAGCTGCATGACCATAATTATTCTATGTAACAGGGGCCAGGGCAAATGATGGCTATAAAATGCCTTTTGCTGCCTTTTTGTGTCTAGCCTCCTCTTTCCTAATTAATAGCTTTCTCCATCCCATCACAGCTTTTGTTTTTCTTCAGTGAGTATTTGCCAGCAGCTATGTCTACTTTAGTAAGTAGTGTGGCCTTTTAAGAGTGTGGGGTGAAAACAACACAGGACCTATAGAGTAGAATGATTGGTGCTGAGGGCTTTAACATCCACAATCATGCATGCTTCAAGATTTTGGAATAGTTCTGGGCTGATCCCTCAAACTGCATGTATGTATTGGTTGGAGATCATTATATGCACTTCTGGAATGCATTTTCTTATTTATTTTTGTCTGAAAGTCCATGAGTATGAGTTTGTTTTTTTGTGTGAATCAGAGCGCAATATGTAAGGATGAACTAAAATGCTGGTGCAGATACAATCCAGATATTTTTCAGAGTGTGTTGTCCAGAGCTGAATGCAACTTTATGTATCAACAAGAGAGATTTGAGTCAGACATCAGGAAAATGTTTTTAATGTAAGGGCAATGAAGTACTATGGAAGTTGAATGAAATCCATGATGAAATGTTACTAAGAAAAGGATAAACAAAAAATAATCTACTAAGAAGAAAGATACAGCTGTTCCTACACAGAGAAACAGAAATGGATTTGGTCAGTTTATGGCACTCCTTCAAGCCAAATTTCCCTGGAGAAAAGGAGGCTTGGGAGTGCACCTTATTGCTTTCTACAGCTACCCAAAAGAAGGTTGTAGTGAGGTGGGAGTTGGGCTCTTCTCCCAAGTAACAAGCAACAGGACAAAAGGAAATGGCCTCAGTTTGTGCCAGGGAAAGTTTAGATTGGGTATTAGGAAATATTTCTTTGTGAAAAGGGTTGTCAAGTATTGGAAGAGACTGTCCAAGAAGGCGGTGAAATCACCATCCCTAGTAGTATTTAAAAGACCTGTAGATTTGGCACTTGGGGACATGGGTTTATTGGTGGACCAAATGAGTCTAAAGGCCTTTTCCAACATAAACCATTCTATGATTTTATGGTGAGTGTCCCTTTTTCTTATGCATATCAGTTTCATTTTTTCCGGTTTTTAAATTGTGTCCTTCCTCCTGGCATTCATTATAATTTTTTCTTTTCCTTGTCTGTTATTTATAACTTGTGCTAGTTAAGCTACATCACGGAGTTTCACTGAAGGCAATTTACTTTCCCAGATACTAAAAGTTTTTAATAAAATTGACTCAAAAATAATGTCTACCAAACAATGTACATCATAGGCGATAATCTAATGTTAGCCAGATTTCAAAACACAAATCGTGTTCTCTTCAGGTCAGTTTAAATTCAGGTTCAGATGAGAAATAATCACAAATGCTTTACTAAACTGATGGCATATAATTGTTTCCCAACATTAATTTGTAATTTGGTCAAGTGGAAAATTTCAAATTAATAAAATTGCCACCATTCTCTTCCTCTATATTGTACAATGTTGTGAATTATGTTCAATATTCTGTGTATCGGTACGCTCAGTGTTGAGAAAAAAGTGTCTCAAAAGAGAACTGCACCCCACAAAATACACTTTTCAGAGCCAAACCCCAAACAAATCCTACTCCTAAGCCTCAGATCACTCAAAAAGAGACTCAATAAATTTCGGCTTCTCTACCACTGAATTTAAATAGATATTAAGACCTTAAGTCACTAAGGTTTATTTTAAATGCCTCTCTTCTGTATAATAATTTTTTGTTTTATGTGTTTTCTGCTGTGGCTTGTGAAGATTGCAGTGTCCCAAAAGGATGGGCCTTTTAAGTGGATGGTACAGGTGTCCAGTTTTGACATAGAGAAGCAGTCTAGACTTGCCTCTTGGCTGCTGTTTAATACAGTCTCTGGAAAAAGTAGACTTAAACCTACCCTACTAAAGTGTTTTAAAATCCAGGTCCCTCATTTCCCAATAATTTTTCTTAAAGGTGATTCCTGCTCTAAAGATAAAAAAGATTTAGAGCTCCAAGGCCATTTCATATGTGTTCTTCTGTGCTTTCTGATGATATTTTATTTAGAAAAAGATATACTTTTCTTTCTCAGGTATTTCAATTTTGCTGGGATAAATAATATTCAAAAATATTTTCTTGATGTCCAAAACTATGTGTATATCCCTATCCATTTCTGATACTGAATTTGGTAACGTTAAAAAAGAACAATAAAGAGGGAATATTTTGCTACAAACATCAATTTTGGAATGAAAACATTTTCATCTATGAGGCTCCATTTGTTCTGCAGTTAACAAATACTTCAATTGACATTGTTGTCAAACCAAGGACATAAAACTGAGAGTGTGATATGTTATCTGCTGCCAATTACGTAAGTTCATGATGCATAAGTTATTGCAAAAAATGGGGTCATGACCCCTAAACCAACTCCTTTTGAAGTCGTAGCTCTTTATAAAACCTCCCGCATATTTGTATATTTTAGTTGGTTAACTCTTAACTGAATTTATGCAAGTGCTTATGAGAATGATTATATGACATTAAAGAAAAAGCAGACTCTTACATCTACAGAAATACCGATTTGTTGATATGCTTATAGAGAGGTGAATCTGACTAAAACATGGATTTTAGTTCCTAATCAAAGAACTTAATCCAACTTTCTTATCAAAGAGATGCTTGAAAATAAATATTTTTGACCATCAAATGTAAATATTAAAGTTATTGAAGCACATTATCTAGCAGTGAGGTAAGAGGATTAGGACTCAACCTCCCCAGTCCTTGTCTTACCTTTTTTATGATCTTTTATGGCAATGTTACACTAATCACTGAATTTTCCCTATTGCTTTCAGTTATATTTCTGTATGAGTAAATATGACTAAAAGTCATATTTGCCATGTGAAAATAGTGTGTAAGTAATAGACTTAAACCTTCATTTGAAAAATGCCAGCAAAACTGGGAAGAGTGTTAGGTGAAGAAATCACAGCACTTGGAACTGGAACAGTGAGGTCCTTTTTCATGTCTCAGGCAGATGTTCCAGAAACTTTAAGAATCAAGATATTGTGATGGTAAATATACTTAGCACCTTCATTCTACTGCAAGGGGTTTATTAGAGGATCATCTAGCTAAAGGGGTTTTTTTAATTCAGAAAGAAAAAAGTACGACTCTTAAATATTATTTCTTTTCAAAATTTGGTGGAATTATGACCTTTCAAATGATTTGACAAAGCCTCTCCTAGAACAGCTAGTAGTCCTTGTTCTTCCTCATTCAGGTCAAGGACCGAAAAACAGGTGTTTCATACTCTACTAAATGACTTTACCAAGTGGTTTTCTTTTTTCTCCCTCGCATTTTTGGGACCCCCTCAGCTACCTCTGTTGCTCTGCAACTTGCTAGCTTCATATAAACTGTTACCTATTCACTGACCCGGGGAAAAACCAACGCAATAATTCAATGGGCAGTCTGAGTTCAAGCCCTTGTTCAATTAATGGTTATTTATTTATACAAAGTGAAACAGGTCCAACAGGAGATACAAAATACAGTAATAGCTTGATATTTTGGTGGCCAGAAAGTTTGCCTGGCATACAGGATTCTGACATCTTGCAGAACAGAAACATGAAATCTGGACTCCTGTGCCACCAGTCAGTGTCTTGATCATAAGATGATTATCTAGGAGGGGTGGCACTTTTCTTGCTCTTTGATGTATTTCATCCTAGGCATGAGAATCTCCTCCAGGTAAGAACTTCAAGAGAACTGGTGAGTACCTGCAAAAGTTTTGGTCTCAAGAGATTATAATTTCTCAGTGAAAGAATGCATTGCTGTGGACTCCAACAGGGGCATGACTAGAGTTTTCATGACCTTGTAGGTCCAGAGTGGTTTGTCCATTGTGAAGATCCACCAATGTCCCGAGTTTGAAGGAGAGGTCAACAAGTAGTGCTGGGGGGCATGAGTCTCAGGAAGCCTGCAGAATGCCAAAGCACATGTCTGTGTAAGTGTCAGACTTGTAAATCAGCTGTTGGTACAAAAGTTTAACAATGGGGAAATGGCCACATACAAACATTCGTTTGGGGACTAGGCTTATGAGTCTGGCTGCTTTTAAACACTTCAGTTGACATTGATATGAAACCAGGGCATAAAACCAGGAGCCTGACATATGATCTGTTGCCAGTTGCCATCAAATTACCATGTCTGATGAGAGAAAAAAGAGATGAAGTGAATGGAGAAATGGGACAGGTCATCTGGACTCTGATAATTAATGTTCCCTAGAAAATAAAAGTTTTGAAACTTTCCTGGAAATGAAGTTTTATGATCTGCTACAACAGCCCACAGGGGGAATGCTGCAACCTACACATATTGACAATTGTGGTATTACCAGACAATTAATTTTTATGAGTAATTTCCAGAGCAACCCTCAACCATGCAGTCACGTATACAGTGGAACAGTGTGCCATGGAATCGAGACTCAGCTAAAGGCCAAAGATTATACAGATTTATTAATATTTGCAAAAAGATCCTAACAGCAGAGAGCAAACTGAGCAACAGAATGGGGAAGAAGGAATGAACTTGACAATAAAATGAGCTTTGTAAGGATATGATCCAGAGCATGGTGAGCTCAACAGAAAGATTTCCATTGTTTTTTTAAGATCTTGGATAGATCTCAAGAGAAATGAGACACTCCGTCTTATACCTTTCCCCCTACTTTCTCCATCTGAATAGAAAATACATTCTTGTTCACAACTGGCATACCCTTTAGTGACCAAGAATTACAAGCAAAATGTTGATCACATTTGAGATATAGAGCCAAGAATCCCTACCTAAGCAGTCCCAGAAGTGGGTCTCCAAGGGCTAAGCAACTGGCAAATCTCTCTAACAGCACCTTCATATTTGTATTAGACTTGGAATAGTCTTCCCCTGTACATAATGTTGCAAACACATTCTGCTTTCTCACTTAAGACACAGAGAATAATGGAGTAACTGGATTTATAATTTCATTTATCTTAAATCCTTCTCCGTATACACTTTACTTGTAAAGGTAATGACCTGTTTAGCTGTCTTCTATTTATGTCTAGTCTAAATAGTAATAGCTGTTACTCTTAAACAGCTATTAAATACTTTAGTAGTTCTTAAAACCATGTCAAGGAATACTTGCAATAAAGGAACAACGAACAGACATGACTGGAGATGAAGTTGTAGAACTGAATTTCTTTATATATAATTCAGAAGAAAATAATAGTTCTGTCAAAGTCCCTTTTAAAGGCTGTTAGAGAAAATTATATACTTTGCACTAAGTGAGTCTATATAGATCATGGATTATGGCCCCAAGTCATAGATCTCCAAGATGAGCTTGGTTATCTATTTTTGAAATTTTTCCTTCTGTGGGAGCAAAAGATTGCTGCCTAATGTAAGTAATGTTTGAGAAACTCATCCTGCTGTGATAGAAACTCCTATTTCATCATACACACTGAAGAACATAATTTATCTTAACACTAAGCATTGAGCAAGGCTAGCTGTGGGGAAGTAGTATTAACAGGGTTTCCTTTTACTGCTGAATTCAATTGAAATATGCAGTCAAGCCAAGCCTGGTTTAAGTACTCTGTTGGTTATTTTCTTTAACATGGTGTGAAAGACCAAGGCTGCTTTCTTGCAATGGAAGGATAAGTTACCAGCAAGACATGCTGAGTTGAGGAGCTGGTGACAACACAGAAAGAGAAATTGGCATTACTTCCATAACTTTGGAGATACAAGAATAAACTTCCTCACAGAGAAAACCGGAACATTTTCCATGGCGAATACTCAACAGAGAGTGCTACTGTTTGGTGGATTGCAGCCTTCTCAGTGCCCAGCAGGTCAGGAGTGAACACTTCCAAGACCCCAAGAACAAGCCCCTCACCTCGCCCAGGCTGTGCATGATTGGAGTGACTTCTTCTCATCTTCTTGTCAATCTGGATTCCATCTGTATCAGAAATGTCAAATCCCATGGTTTGAGGATTTACCCACTCCCTTCATAAGCATTGCAGGTGCTGGCTTTCACTCTGTGAAATCACTCTATGTTGCCTCCTCCAGGATCCTGTAAGGTAGCATCAGTGGAGACAGCTGTCCTTCACCTGGCCTCAACACATACACAAACCCCTTAACAAGAGGCATTGGCATCTCCTTCTGCAAGGTGATTCTGACCTAGGGGGCACAGCACCAGCACTGCTGAAAGCTTTGCAACAGAGCAGAAAATATGCAGTAGAATTGGATTAAAAGAACAAAAATGGAAAAGACCTGCAGTTTTCTGCTGTTACAGCACTGGACATGAAATAACACTTCCAGTTTAAAGTCTGTCAAATGATGAAGCACAGATAGTGCATTTGGAGTTATCAGTTTAACTTTTGTCCCAGACCTTCCTGAGGACACTGGGAATCCCTCTGTGTTTGATAAGCCACAATAGAGGCTCTTTCCTCAAGGACAGGTAAACACATAGCCATTAACAGTTAGGTTGTAAAGGATAACTGAGCTTACCCAAGGACTTGTTTTCTCAGGTTCATCCGCACTATCAGCTTGAGCACATCTGTGAAGATCCCCTTGGGTCATGCAGGTTGCCCTCTTTGTCTTGGTCTCAGGATTTTTTTAGCAAGTTCCCTGTCCACAAAGAGGTGTGGCAGAGTGATGCCTGAAAACCTGGCTCTGTTCACTCTATCAGTGTCATATAGATCTAGTTTTTTACCAGGATGCCCCAGTGACTTGAGGAATGAGGGGGACACAGACTTTATCTGTAGAAAGTTTATTAAAAATTTGGTATGTTGCCAAAAATAATGTCAAGATGGAAAATCCTGATTCACAAATCAGGATTCAAAGGTGGATATGAGTTTGTTGGGCAGAGACAATTATTTAATCCATGTTGTGGAGCAACAAACTCACTAGTATCCTGAACTTGGTTTTATCTGGAAAGTGATGATAATGGCAAAGATGATATAGTTCCATGTCTATGACAAAACTAGTAGATTTTTCTGTGGACCTCATCCAAATACTACTGAAGCCTCCAGAAAAAAGCCTCCCAAAACCGCACAAAAACAAAAGGTGCTTTTCTGTGCTTGCATACCAAAGGAGATGTGTATCGGTTTTGCTTTTAAACACAAACCTTAGGATGCATCCAGACCCATCCAGCACATGATTACACAGCTGATGTGTACATTTCTCCTTTTTCCACTCCATCAAAAGCTTCATCAAAGCTGTGGAGATGTTTGATATTCCTGGTGAGACGAGGTCAGTGCCCCTCTCTTGGAGCTGATTCATATGAAGTGGAGGCTGAAAGGGGACAGAGGGCATGGGAGAGAATAGGTACTATTTTTAGCACAGAGACATTATCAGTAGCCCTGGCATCACTGGAAATCAGCAAAGAGAAGTGTCTGCTGGGGACATGATTCATGAAATAATATACAGAAGACATGTGGAGACCTGCAAATAGCAGACTCCCCTACAGTCATGCCATTGACACCTGTTTGCATTCAGATTCTATCATACTTGCGTGCCAGTATTTCAGACTTAATATTTTTTCCCTCAGTCTTTTAGGGGGTAGCACAGATGGTGACTTCTCCTGTGTGTTTTGCCCTTTACACTTGTTTCTAGCGACCACCTGACTGCCTTCTTTGTGGTTCTGCTCTATTCAGAGTGCTATTGATTATAAATGGCACTTTGTGGGAATCTGTTACAAAGGGACAGCTTTATAAGCCATCATGGGCTCTAGGTATCTATTTTTATCAACCTGAGCAATTGTTGCTTAGAAAAAGAGACCCTTACTTCCCAGGCTGTGTGTTGCTGACCTCGGTTAGTCCAAACTGCTTTGACCTCAGTGCAGCTTAAGCGATGTGACAGCCGAGTCAGCCCCTTTAATTCCAGTCTTTGTGAGGCTCATGTGATAATCATGCACTTGCTCTGTCAGAGGAACCGGCAAAGAGCGATTCTGTCTGTACTTGCTCCCTGCAGCAGACCTCTTTCTTGCCTTCTCTCTTCCACCAGATTCCTTTCATTTTGTTGGTTCTATTCAAGAACAAAGAGGACTTTGTTGAATTGCCTTTGTGGTTTATTTTCCTGAGCCTTGGAAGATAGCAGACTTTTGCCACCGTTTTATCCAATCCTTTATCACACGCACAATACCCTGAATGCTTAACGGAGGGTAGTGTGTGTTAGCCCAACTATCTGCTTTTTTTTTCAGGTTGGAAGCCAAGGCTTACTTCTGGATGCCAAGTTAGGAATAATGGTTGGAGTAAAAACTCAGGGAGGAGTCTGTCCACGCAGCTGCAATAAAGGATTCAGTCAGAGGAGCTGTAGTCATCAGTAGATTTCATCTTGTTTTTCATGTTCTCTGGTCTTACTAGGCCCCCCGTGCCTATGTAGAAATCCATTTCTTTACAGGTGTAGAACATATCTTCATCAAACGGTCTTTGGGCACATGTTCAAAAAGAGATAAAAATGCCACTGGCCACTACAGCTAATATTTTGCAGCTTTTATCTGAGCCTGTAAAAGTGTTTTGACATGCTAAACTGCTGCAGTCTGCACAGATGCAGAAAGGCAGTTCAAAAGCGTGAGATGAAGGACTCTAATTTATAGATTTTACCATAAAAGTCTTCTCCAAATCTCAGGACAAGTCAGTAGTGTGGTGAAGACTAAAAAGAGCAGCTGACTCTAATCTTCTACCCTAACCACTGTCCCAGCTGCTTTTCACATGACCTGCCACTCTAGCTATTTCCAACATATAGCTCTTAAAGTGTTTTCTTTATTTAATGCATCAAAACATGTTTTTTAAAACCATGGAAAATGTAGCCATTACTCAAGTCTGTCCTTGAGTGATAACTTTGTCTGTTTTGTCTATTGCCAGAAGGACACAGGGTGGACAAGGTAATCACTGAGCGTTGCTTCATCAAACCTCTTCCTATGAGGGAAGAGATCTATAATCTTTGTTTTTAGTGGAACAGACTAACGTCTCTGAAAGGGTGGTAGGCATCAAAATACAATGCTTCTGAGCTCTGTTAAAAAAGGTCAGGCAGTGTTTAATCCTGAGAGTGACCTCATGGACCTTGAGAGAATTTCATCAAGGATGTAGTTAGTCTGTATTTTGCAATAATCTGAAGGAAATAAGCTTGACATTTCAGAGATAAAGCTCACAAGCAGTACCATTCCAGTCACCCAATGTTCTTTGTAAATGGGATTTCTGTGCTGTTTATTTCTAAAATAGTCTCATGTTCAAAACCTGAAACTTTCAGCCCTTACTTGAGCAAAA
Source organism: Oreocharis arfaki (assembly GCA_013398015.1). Taxonomy (NCBI): domain Eukaryota; kingdom Metazoa; phylum Chordata; class Aves; order Passeriformes; family Paramythiidae; genus Oreocharis; species Oreocharis arfaki. The sequence goes on along the minus strand of VZRR01010600.1, from coordinate 800,036 downwards.
ATTACACAGAAACCAGTATGAATAATGCCTAGAGCAAAGTGAAATAAAAGCTGGAGGATCTGGTGCTGTGTTATTTGGCTCATGCTGCAAAACTTCAGCAAATTTGTCTCTAGCGAGAAAAGTGAGCAGTTTTGACAGCTTTTATTATATTGAATTACAGTGACAAATAGGGGCATTGGTTTGCAGAACATTTGAAAGCGTGATAAACACAGTCCTAATGAGAAAGATGTTTCTTTTTATTTGACAGAACACCACTGTTTTTTCTCATGCATACAAGTGCACCAAAAAAAAAAAAAGACCCGGTTATTTGAGGCAAAATTCCTCAAATATTATTCTCTAAATCTCTAAGCTTTCACTTATTACTTTTTATTCACAGAAGTATTTGATGATTATATTATCCACAAAAGTTGTAGCAGTGATAAAAGAAAATAAAATTGTTAGTTCAAACATAGAGTACCACAGTGTTTTCTTACGAATTTAAGTATGAATTTAAAATCAAACATGCTTTTCAACATTAAAAATCTTATTGTCCAGAGGATAAATGGTTCTTGCAGGGAGGTAATTGCTCTTATATCCCTCATACAATTATAGTCTTTGGGTTGTTTAACTCCAGTTTCACCCACTATGGTGCTTCTTGAACTTTGAAGCCTACAGTGAGGAACTTGTAGAAGAAAATAATTTAATATCCTCATGCACACAACAGTTGTAGCAAGCTCACTGGAGAGAAATCTGTTTGGAAAGCAGCTAGTGTTATGGGGCAGCTAAAAATAGCAATAATAGCAAGATAATTTTGCTTATCCACCAGTTAAGTGAAGGCATTTTGCTGCAGCTGTTAGGGATTCAATCAGTTCTAACAAAGGTATTTAGCCCAAGATGCTGGCATTTTACATGAGTGTGGATTTCACTGAAAACTGTTTAGTGCTGCTGTCTGTTGTGTTTCTAAACTTGCATCTCTCTCCATCTTCTTTAAACATAAAGAATTGCTGTTGCCTATGCAGGTTCATTCTGTTGTGCTGGTCCCACACACAGACCCATATGTTTCATCACCTCTTTTGATGGCAGTAAAATGGAACCAGGTGGTTATTGCTATTCACACAAGTGTTCACATATTTGAGCCTTCCCCACAGGTACATCTGTGTGTGCATGTCCCTGTGAGCAAATGTGCTTATCTTGCTGGTTTTCTAATTTTCTGAGGAATATTCAGGAGACTTAGCTGAGCTGTGTCTCTGCTGGCTGATCTATTTCCTTACTTCTTCCTTACTTTTCACTTGTCCGTTCCTCTCTGTCTTCCCCGCATGCCTGCCTCAAACACTGCAGCCTGCTGAGATCAAGCCGTGAGCCGCCTGGGGCAGGGACACTTCTGCTGGTGCCTCCTGACAGCATTGCCTGTTCTCTGCAAGTTCATCAGCCCAGGAACTTGCTCTGTGTGTGCTGATGCAGTGGGGTGCAGTACCAGCTGAGAGGAAGCTGCCAAGAAAGCCACAGGAGCAGAATGCATATGGAAACGAAGCAAGATATGACAAACCTGCTGCTAGGGCAGCCTCAGCTCACCCAAACCGTGCTGAGCAGAGGCACAGCTGAAGGAATTTTTCATGTGTTGTCACATCCTCAAAGCTTCTTTTTCAGAGCATAGAAATGCTTTTTGTTGTCTCAGAAGCCACCTCCTGCACATTTACAACTTTTAAATCAGCCTCACTTGGATTCAGCAGAATTCGGGATAGGGAAATCCTATTAGGTCTTATCATCTTTTGAGCTACCAGAGCAGTATTGTTCTATATGTTAATTTGCCAAGCACTCTGTTCCTGTTTAAATAACTCAGTGTAAACACCATGTAATTATTGTCTGTGCCTCTTAATACATATTAATGTTTTTGAATAAAGATTTTTAATATTTCCCTTTGAGTTCAGACACCTTCCTGCCTCTTTTTAAAGATTTAGCCATCCCTCCTCATCAAGAAGGTCATGTTAATTTTGATGAGGTGCTGGAGGGAGGGTGAAACTACACTGACAGCTTATGCCATATGTACTTTAGCCAAATTGCTTTTGGACTGCTTGTTGAATGAACTGATTCCCTTAAAACAAAATGCACAAGGAGTATTGTCTCTCGAAACCCCTTCAAAAGCACAGTGAAGAAGGAGATGCCTAGTTTGGCTTCTTGCACCCAACACAGATTATTCACAGTGTCTGCTAAAAGTGATGTGCGGGAGAGTGCATGTTCTCCCATGTTCTCCAGCCCTTGGAGAGGCAGGAGAGGTGGGAATAAGCTACCATCACAGGCAGAGAGGGAGTTTATTTGACTGAGACGATTTTAGCCCGATGCATCTACTCCCTGTCCAGCAGTCTGGTCTCTCAGCTCACACCCTTGTAGCCCCAGCTCACCGGGAGACACCTTCCCCTCTCTCCCTCTGCCAGCCATTTCCATCCAGTCACACCCTGGCAGCCTTCTTACTTCATGGTCAGGGTTTCTGCAGAGTTGTGTGCTCTGGCATTTCATGGAGCACCTCTGGGATCTTGAAGCTGTGGTTAGCACTGCTGCAGTCCCAGGGCAATGAGGTGGCACCTTCCCTCTGCAGAAGGGTTGCTGCCCTGGCCACGCTAAAACCTTCACCAACGGCTGACCTAAAGTAAAAGACATTCAGCTGGAGACCTTTCAATGCCAGGTGAGAAAAAAGACACAGCCCTGGAAGTGTGTTCCTAGAAGAAAGTCTGACAGCTCTCACCAACACCATGGTGACACTCTGCCATGTTGTTACCAGTGTCCCCACTGCTCCAGGCAGCAATCTGCCCAGTGAAAAAGGACCTGATGGTGCTGGTTGACAACAGCTGAACATGAGCCAATGTGTGCCCAGGTAGCCAAGCAGACCAATAGCATCCTGGCTTATATCAGCAGTAGTGTGGCCAGCAGGACAAGGGCAGGGATTGTCCCCCTGTATTCCGCACTGGTGAGGCCACACTCTGAGTCCTTTGTCCAGTTTTGGTCTCCTCATTTCGAGAAGGACATTGAGGTGCTGGAGTGTGTCCAGAGAAGGGCAATGGAGCTGGTGAAGGGTCTGGAACACAAGTCTGATGGGGAGCAGCTGAGGGAGCTGGGGGTGTTTCACTTGGAGAAAAGGAGGCTTGGGGAAACCTTATTGCTCTTTACAACTAACTGCCTGAGAGGAGATTGTTGTGAGATGGGGGTCAGTCTCTTTCTAAGTAAGCAATAGGATGAGAGGAAATGGCCTCAAGTTATGCCAGGAGAGGTTTAGATTGGATACTAGGAAGCATTTGTTCAACAAAAAGTTTGCCAGACATCGGGGAAGGGGGTGCCCAGGGGCGTGGTTGAGTCACCACACCCTGAGGTATTTAGAAGACAAATAAATGTAACGCTCAGGGACATGGTTTAATAGCAGACTTGGCAGTGCTGCATTAACGGTGGCGCTTGATGATCCAAAGGTTCTTTTCCAACCTAAGTGGTTCTGTGATTCTATGATTTTGTTGCTGTAGCTGGTGTGCAACAGCATCAAGCTGGAGAGACATCCAGGGCCTGTTGTCTGACCTCTCTGCAGGCTGGTGGGTCATCAGGTCTCTTTATAGTGACAGTTAAAAGAAGAGAGGGAGAACACGGAGGCACACTCCAATGAAGAAGATGAGTAGGTAGAAAAGAAATGAGGGAGCAATAGCCATGGTTTTGGCTTAGGAATCTAGAGACATACAAGAATATTTGATCGCCTTAGGGCTACCTCCCTGGTCTGGACAGAGACTGAAGCTCCTGGTGGCTGGAGCAGAAGTGGAAAGAAACCTCTGCACATGCTCTGTGACTGGCAGTGGAGCTGGAAAGAGACACTGCCTCGGAAGGGCATGTGGGGAGAGGAGCAAAAGATGGACACTGCCAGAATGATTTCTTGGTGACCTGGCTTATGGGTGGCTTACTGGTGGCCTGGAATGGGTTATGCAAGAGGCTGCAATGACCTGTCCAGCCTGTCGCCCCAGATTTGTCATGCTGAGGTCAAGTAGCTGATCACATGCTCTGCTGGGAGCTCGCAGGCAGCCAGACCCATACTTGTATTGATACAGTGCCTGAATCTCTGTAGGAGATTGTCAGTAGAGTTTGCCCAGGTGCCAAAAAGTGTTCTGCTGCCAATATCTGAGATAGGATGAAAACCTTAGCTCCCATGGCACAGAGCAGTAAATAGCTGCTCTTCTGCAGATGTCTGCTGTAGGTTCCAGTTATCTCTGAGCCTTCTATTTATAGCTTATAAAGGGGAAGAGTGGAAATCTCTTTGGTGAGGTATTTCTGGAGGATACTAAGGAGTTCCATTAGTTGTTTTGGGTATCTGGAGAGTGCACATAGGGTAAGAACCTGTACCAGCCTTCTGTATCTTCAGCGGGCACATTGCATGAGCAGACTAGCTGGCTAATCTCAGGGACCTCTATCACAACTACACCCATGACTGGTAATAGTGAGCCTTGAACTGGTTGTCAGAAGCTGGTGAGAACTCAGAGTGGCAAAACTCTCTAAGGCAACTGCAGATGTTTTCTCTTTCACTATAGGTTTGTAGATGGGGAACTGCAGGAAGCCCTGAAGCTGGTCTGATGTATACAGAAATGTTGCCTCCATCAAGGGTAATCCTACATGCACAGCACAAACACTTTCAGGGAGAATGGACACCTCCTGTGAGGAGACTGACATGAAGAGAGGATAACACTGTGTCCCATGTCTGCCATCAGTCTGGGGCAGCTGCCCTTCTCTGTGGCATCAGTCTGGTCTATGCATTGGAGGTCCATCTGAGCAAGTTTGTCCACCTGACACATTGGGCTGTTTTTAAGAAGGCAGAACTTGTGATAGGTGGGAAATAGTAGCAAGGGCCATACGGATGAGCATAAGCAACTCGTTCAGTAGAGATGAAACAAGTGGGAGCAGTGGTGATGCTGCTGCTGCCTGCACATTGGACAATGGATACCAGAAAGCTTGGAGCGCAGCCCACCTTTAATGTGCTCACTGTGCTGTGGAACACGCAAGGGATGAGTGTGCTGTGTGGGTCAAACTGGAGCTGTGCATGGAGTGGTTCAGAGACTGGGGCTCACACTCTGGTTGCTGCTTGGTGGAAGTAACCCCAGTCAGTGAGACATGGGCTCTCTCCATCACTGACACTGAGAGAGGAATATCTGTCCTGTTACATTAACAGGGAATGGATTTGGACCTCCTAAGTCTCTGTAAGATTCTACTGCAACTCCAGCACTTGAATCTGTTTCTCATATTGTACATTATTGTCCTCTGGGAAATCCCTCTTTCTCTGTATAAGAAACACAAGGAATAAGCCATAACAGACTTTATTAAGTTATCCAAGAGATGTTGTGCAGGACAGTATCCCTGGAAGTCATCCCTTGCTCCGAGGAAAGATCACACTTAACTAGATGGTCCCTGAGAGAAATTCTTATAACTCCTCCCTGCCACCTCCAGTGATGCAGCATCAACTGCGCACTGAGGCTTCAAAGCTGCACTCCCCTTGCACCTTGCACTTCATTTATTTTTGCTCTCCTGACCTCAGTGTATCTTTGTAGCAAGTCAAGATTAAAATTTCTCATCCAACTCTTGCTGCATATGGCAATGCTTTCTTTTGGTAACAGCCTTTCCTTCATATTGGACAACTCTTTGGAGGCCTCTTTCTCTCTGTCAAGGCCTCCCTTTTCCAAAGCACTTAATCTTCCTGCTGTGTTCCACCGGCCTCTCTGGCTCCCCTGCACTGCTCTTCCGGTGTGAGCTTTGCGTCCCTGTTGACCTCGTTAGCAATTTAGGTCTAACATTTGATGCTGAACACAAACCTAGGATTGAGGAGACTTGCTCCAAAGACTGGGATCCTGGCAGGGTTCTAGCATGTGGTGCTCCCAAAGAATAATAACTCCATGGGGATTTGGTGACCCCTCTGTAAGACCTGAGGAAGAGAGTGCTGGCCAAGGCCTGGGGAGTTCTGTGGCATGTTGGCCCTCCCTGCTCCATCTGCTTTCTATTGCTCTTGAAAAGGAAATGAACTGAGCTAAATGATTTCAAAGTGACATTCTCCACACTGCACTCTAATTCCATAATTGCCAGCTCCATGCAATTCCCAGTACTAAAATGTTTAAAATAACAGCCTTCGAAAGAGCCAAAGCTTCGAAAGGCCATGCACCACCTCTGCTGGAGTAGTAAAATGATGGCAGAATAATTTCCACATGCAGTGGATGGGTGTTTGGTTATTTGGGGGTTGAGCATAGTTTCTTCCTTTGCCAGGAATTTTTCTAAGTCAGGAATCAAAATTACTTTTTTTCCTCTGTGAACTCTTTTTAAATGCTGTATTGACTGATGTATCAGCCTTGGTTTGGTCTACAGTTGATCTCTCAAACTTTCTGGTGCAAATTTTTGAACAGACAAAAGAAGCTTTTTATTTTTTAACATGGAATACTCTGCATCTCTATATCGAGAGAGGGGTGAAATAAATTTTTACTCTCTGCCCTTTGATCTGATTAATTTCTCATGTGCAGTTCTGTAAATGCCTCTGTAGCAATGATAGCACTGGCTTGGTTTAGTCTGACATCCATTAACAGCATCTTCACCGTGACGTAATCTCTGGGTCAAGAAAGATAATGCTCAGCCAGTTGACAGCAGGAAGCCACCAAAGATATGCTGGCCAGTGGTGGTTTGTACATCACGGCTCAGGAACTGAAGGCTGAGATACTTCAGCATGCGAACCTGCAAGACTAATTGTGACCATTAGCTGGTTTGTGTTGCATTCTTCCTCTAATGTTATCTCCATTTGTTCCATGCATACCTTGTATTTTCTCTTCCCTTGTGTTTTTGGTGAGATATTTTTTATTTCTTGAAATCTTCCTCTGAAACAGTTCTGCATTTTTAGCATAATGTATCTACCAGCATGATTGACTTTGCTGTTTAGTATTGAGTCTACTTCCGGAATTCATTAAGTTATTGTAAAGACTCTTGTACGTATTCCATTAAGTGAATGTGTATCTTGCCATACCTTTAAACAACTATGTTGGTTTTGACAGAGAGAATTCAACGTTTTTCTTAAAGTAAAAAACAACCAGAATAAAAATAGCAAGCAATCTTTTCAGCAATGAGCAGTCAGAATTTATGTTCTCATTGCGCACGGCTCTGAAGATGTGATGATTCCATTCAGCTGAGCATCAACAAGATCAAAAGACTTTGTTGAAGTGTAACTGTCACTTTGATCAGAGCTGTACTGGAAACTTAATGAAATGAGTGGCTTCTTTTGACAGTTGCTTCTTTTGACTATTTCTAGTTGTGGTTGTGATACTATGGGAAAATAACCTGACCCTGTTGAGTCCAAACACTGTGGTTGGATTTTGGGTGAGAGATTAGATCAGGCTTTCCTTTTCTCTCCTGTAAATACAGTTGTCTTGAATTTTGCCTTGAATTTTGGATCCATCAGCTGATTTCTGAAGTTAGACTTTTTTTTTCTTTTTGTCCTGATCACAAGTTATTTCATTAATTTTAGTTTTTCCAGCATTCTCAGGAATTCTGAAATGCTGTTTCCTAGTCTGGGCCAGAGAAATGATCTGATGGCCGAGGCCCTAGCCTGAGACTTGAAAAATTATGATAGAATTATGTGGAAAAATCTGTCCATATTTTATGTGAGGGTTCAATGACTTGAAGTTTGGTTTTGTTGCAGTTCATTGTGCTTGACTTCATGAAATCACTGTGGAGGCTAGAGAAGGCTGCAGGATGGAGTTGGTTTGGGCGGTTGGAGTCAGGAATGAACAATGAAGGTCTCTCTACAGGAAGATTTTTGACTGACCCTTCCTTTGCATTCTCTCACTCAGGTGTGACTGAATTTGTCTTTGAAGTGATTTACCCCCAGGTAAATATAAATGACTGGGGACAAATCAACCTGCTTTTTTCAGCTTAATTCTGAAGTTATCTACAAAACTCTTGGTTCAGTGTATTCTGCATTCTTTTTTTGACTGTGATCATAGTTTCTCTGGAAAAACCATTTTTTCTTCTTTTGCAATTTCATTTTAACTCTTTTGAATACCTCTAAAAGTCTCAAATTTGAAGTTGGGACAATTATTTCCTCAAGTCTTTTCTTTCACCTTGTCATCTAATTCTTAGAGCACTTCCATATTACACACAACCAGATGGTGATCTCAACTTTTAAAAAAAGCTGAGCAATCAATAAGTGCCTGCAGACGAGATACTCCAAAGGGTCTTCTCTCTCTTCCTAACAATCCTCTACAAACAGCATCTGTAGTCATGTTCAGCGGTTCAACTGACTAGATTTGGGACAAATGAACATCCTGAATTTGGATTCTCAGCTCTGAACTTTATGGAGTTTAAAATATTTATTGCATGATAGACCTGAAGCCTGATGGTAACAAGACTAGAGCTTCCCATCACTGTAATTTTGCTGCTCCAGACATAGGGACCACCTTCAGAGCTAGTGGTGCAAATGTTACACACTTGTCCTCACTCTTAGAAGACATGGCAGTAGCACTTATCTTCAATTACTGCTTTTTTCATCAGAAGTCAGCTGGCAATTTTGCTGGTATTGACTCTCTGGTGATGCAGATAAGACGCCTGCCTTGTCCAGAGCTTGAACTGCCCCCAGGTCCTCTGCAGAGCAAGCTTTGTGTGGGAATGTCCATGTATTTTTTTTCCCCAAAGTGAAACCTTTCAACAAGGGTTGGTACCAGGTTTCTCAGAAAAATTAAGCAGATGGCTAAAGATTACCTTGTGGCCTGAGGGCTATGGCCTTTTGAAAGAATCTTGTTTAAAAAAACAAACAGGAAAGACCCAAACAGGAAGAGTAGTTTTGAGTTGTCTTCAGCAAAAGGAGCACTTGGTAGCAGAATGGTGAGACACCTTGTATCCCTCACAATGAATATATCTAAATTCTAATTTCCTGAACTCTGGAGAGGAGTCAAGTGTCTGAAAAGAGTTTCTTTGCTCACAGGTCCAAAACTTCTGCATTCAAAGAGCTGGGCAGACAGCTTGTCTCCACTTTCCTTGGGAGTGCATTGCCAGATCTTGCCTGGCTGCTTCTGACAGCAAGTATTTCCCACTGCAGAGCTGGCTGCTGCCTCCTCCTGTTGTCTGTGAAGCCCAGCAGACAGTTTGGACTCTGCCATTCACAAGTCATATTCACTAGCCCACGTCCAGTGCGTGCCGTAATCCCAGCACTTGCTAAACGAAAGAGAACATGGATGTTCCTGCATTTCTGCTGAGCAGATGTGCTCCCCACAGTCCTGGTGATGCAGTGTGACTGCCTGGCCTCCACTGTCACAGCCATGGGGATGAGCCATGAAATTTCCTCCTTATTCCTAGGCTTCTTTATGCCCTGAAGCTTGAAAGCATAAAGCTTTCCAAAGCACTTGGCTTTATCAAATGCTCGTAATTCTGTGTATTTTTTATTACCCATGTGAAGGTTTCCACCAATGTAACTACATGGATTTCTAGCAGAATAGTCTTGATTTTGAGCCATGTGAGAAGAGGATCATATTCCAGGACTTTTCAGCCTCGGACAATTATATTTTCAATTGGAAGCAACAGTGTTTGGTCTACACACGTTTTCAAACCTAAATTATTCTGCCATCCACCAATTTATTTCATTGATATTTTGATTTCTTGGCCTGTTTTTGGATGGAAATGAAAGCTGAAATAACAAGATTCCCTCCAGATTGGAAATTCTGCCTTTTGATTAGGTCTTATGCAGCATGGGATTCTTTTGTTTCCTAATTCAACACACACACACACACACACACACATATGTATACATCTCTCCGTAATGAGCACCTTAGGACCCTAAATAAAAGTTTATTACAATTGAGTGTTACTTGTAACTGCATTTGGCAATTTAATTTCTCCAACAAATGGAGAAATGTCCAAATTTAATCCAGCAGGAATTGTATAGTAACTTCATGAATAAGCGTCATATTAATCAACTCTCAAAAATATCTTGTAAGGAATGCAATAAATACTTGAGAATAGAACACTTGTGTATTTACAAGCTAAACACAGCTTAGAGCGAAGAAAGCAAAAGAAGCAAAACCATGATAGTCAGGTCAGTCTCATGTCCCTGAGATTTTTCTGTGTGGGAATTTGGCACAAGCAGATCTACTATGGCAAAATTAGAGTGTTTTGAGCATGCTGAACATCCCTTTTAAGCTCCCCCAGGCAGCTGTTTAACACTCCCCTCTTGTTGCTGCATTCCTCCTCTTCATCTCTGATGTTTGGAGCTGTAGCTCTGCTGACCTTCATCTTTCCCAAATCAACTTCTCTGCCTTGCAGACCTTTCTTTTCCTTTTTTTTTCAAACAAAGGCTGACCCATGTATCTTTAAGCACTTAGTTCAAAACCTTTGTTTCACGTTTTACTTTCCCCACTTCCTTCTTTTTCCCCCTCTATCCCCAGGGGATAGGCTTTTCAAGACTGTGGAACTTGCTTTTAGGAGAAGCCCTTGAAGGGAGACAGGGCAACCAAGAATGCATCTTCATGGTTAGGAATACACAGGAGAAAGTAATTTCACTTTGTCTCCCTCCCTCTGGCTAATACTGGAAGCTTTCTGTTGAGACATGGTTGCATGATAGCTTAGGTGCTCCTCTTCCCCTGGGGGTCAGTGGGGACAATGGATGTTGAGCGCCTCTGAAAATCTTCCTTCTTAGGAAGCCCTGCCTAGAAAGGCTGGGCTAGGTCAGGCTTGGCCCCACATGGCTGCAGGTGGACTCTGAATTGGGCCTGGTCTCACCTGACATATGCCAACCCAATGGCTCAGCTAGTCTTTGGCTATTTTTGTCTTCTCTTTAGGGAGACAGCTTGACTGCTTAAAGCAGCGCTTAATTCTCAGGTCATGATCTGCATGTCTTCAGGTCATAGGGGAATTTTGGCTTGCCAAGTGTTAAACCTTCTGTGTTTATAGGCATTAAACCTTAATGTGGTTACTACTCGCTGCTCTCTGTGTTTTGTTTCAATCTTGTGAAGACTATGACATTCAGCTTAAGGGCACTGCAGACAGTAACTCAAGCTTTGTTAAAGACATGGCAGATAAAATTTTTTCATGCTACTAACATATTATATGGTAATATGGGACACTTTATGCTGTGTAAATGCAAAACTAGCATGTCATGAGGATGAGGTATTTGATATTTTCTTGCCAAGGAAAACATTTACTTATTTTTATAATACTGATCTGTACATCATTGAAAAACCACCTTATTTTGCTAGCTTTTGTGTGAATTAGGGGATGTAATCTTAAATTTATTTTAAAAATAAAAACCACATCATGCAGTCATTTCTACACAACGTGGGAGTGCTGACCTCTTTAGTCACTTCCAAAGAACATTTCTGGTTTTCTTTTCCAGCTGCTGCAGAGCTGGCAGCCTGCAGGTGAATGACATGTAGGGAGGACTCACTCTCTTCAGTATTCCCACCTTCTTATTTCTCTGATAGCTTTGGATCAGCACAAAATTCTTTTCCCACTGAGCATCTGCTGACCTCAGTGATCTGCTGAAGTCAGTCAGCCTCTGCTGACCTCAGTGATTTCCCTAAGAGCTATCGTATACAGGGAGGCTTTCCTGTCCTTAAGACCCGTATGTTAAGGGCCTGTCCCAAACCTCACTGAGTCGATGGCAAGCCTTTAACCAACCTAAATAGGCTTTAAATTGGGTCTTATTGCAGAATTTGCTAGTGGAATACAACGGGGATTTTGTGTCCTGGCATGTTTTAAGCAGAAGTGCTTTTCTGCTTCTGGACAAAGAGGGTAAAGCTTTATTTGTATGGGAGGGGATAAGTTCCTGATGTGGGTCCAAGGACGTACTTGTATATAAGAGGCCATGAACAACTCCTTTGCAGGCTCTAAGAATTGTTTAAAAAGCCACTTGGCAGTTTTTAATCTAGCTACAAAAAATGTGTGCAAATCTTATTTCAAGGTAAGTGGAAAAAACCCAAATGCTGAGCTATTAAATTTAATCTCTATCCAGAACACTGAAATAAACAAAGAAGGAAGAAAATACCTAACCACCAAAGAACCATGCAAACATACAAGGTCTTTTAAGTTTGTGTTTGCCTGGACTCCAACCAATCCCTGGTTGCATACTATAGATTTGCAGGTGGTATTTCTGTTTGGTTTCATTCAGGCCTCCAAAGCTACCTCTTCTCCAGGTGGAAATGTGTGGAGGTGTTACTTTACTTAGCTATACGAGAGGTTCTTACACAAGTGCTTGGATGAGGTCTAGCTATAAAAAGCAGTGATTATTTTGCCTGGTATGTACTGTTTAAGGGACAAGACCTACACAACAAGGTACTTTGCTCTTTTCCATGTCATGGAGCAACTGCTGGCATGTTACAATGTGTTATTATTGGAAGCCAAATTCTGATCTCATTTTAAATGTACAGTTTTTACAGATTATGAGAGGCTTGGATGAGTGTAAATGAGATCAGGAGTTTACTTCATTTTTTAGAAATTTAAAGTGAAATATAACCATAGAAAAACAGAGGTGAAAGGGTCCTCAACAGAACCTCAATCATTGGTGTGTAACAAAGTAAGACCAATTATGCCTGGGTCATTCCTGTCAGCTGTTCATTTAACCTGTAATAGAAGACAACACAGTACAGGAAAATCAAGATGATATATTCCAATGCCCAGATTATATATTCCAGTGATGCCCAGCTGTCAAATCTGAATTTCCCCTACTCCAGTCTTAACCTTATTCCTTTTTGTCCTACCATGCAGTATCACACTCCTGATTTTTGTATTGCTAGGAATATTTTCCTGTGTTGTCTATCTGGAGGTATTCACAGACATGTTTTCCAACAGAACAATTGTAATTTAATTAAGGTGCTATGAGGCAACAAGAATAGAAAATATTATGTCTACTAACAACAGTCATATCTCTGCTTATCCGAGTAACAGCAAACCAATTTAATTAAATGCATTGGCTCAGTCAAGTGAGTTTGCAGTCTGAATTTGCCATTCCTGTTAATGGAGCCAAATTTGTTTATTTTTAGGGATTCCAGAAATTCACGTAACCATTTTCCAAGAATGGCTGTTGTCAGCAGACTGATAGTAGTATTGAATCATCTGTGCTGGTTGTAACAAGAATTTCTATTACTGAAGAGGTATCCATTGAAAGGCAGGAGTACGTGCAGTTACAGACCGTGATGGGCATGTACGATGTTGATGATGTGAAGAGGACAGAGGGGCCTTTAAAAGAAAACCAGCCAGACCACAGAGAGAAGGGGATTCAAGGTAGGGCACCATGGACTTGGCAAAGGAGATGAATACTTTGTCCCTGCAAAGGAAGCTTTCTAAAAATGCCTCAGTGTTGGCTCTGCTCCACTGACATTAGTGAAGCTGGAAGACATAGTAATAGCCTAAAAGATCAAAAGCATGAGTGGGAGCTCTCTGCTGTGCCATACTGGTGGAGCTGGAGAAGGGCTCAAAACAGTCGGGAATCCTAAGTGTACGTCCCTACTATAGGCAGGACCCCATGGAGCTTCTGGGAGGTAAACCTGCAGGAAATAAAAGGAGGGTGAGGGAGTGTGAGGGATGTAGTGCAGACCATTCCTAATAGGAGTAAAACTGAACATAGCTTAAAATATAATATATGGAATATAATTGAAAAAGATGTTTTTTGAATGAATAATAACCTTTAAATCCTTTAGTGTGTGTTCTCTGAGCTGTAGAATGTTCCGATTGTTAAGGCAATTAGCTTTTAAAAATAGTTATTTTTTTAGATTTTAATTACATGCTGCATTTTGCCTTTGTTATTAGATGGGGTCAGTAAGGTTACTGAAGTAATTATTGCGCTCTGCTTGGCACTGGTTAAAGCATAACTGGAGTAACTGCATTCAATTCTGTATGAAAAAACATGGACAAATTGAAGAATTTAGAGTGGAAGAAAGATGGTAAGAAGTCTGGCATTCAGATCTAAGAGGAAAGGTTAAGATAACTTGGCACCTTTAGCCTAAAGGCAAAAGTAGAGTGTGGGGAACATAACAAAGGGAGACATAAAGGAATGTTATAAAGAGGACAAGGATCAATTATTCTCATTAGTCAACAAAGATGGGACAAATAATAATTGGCTGAAGCAGAAGGGAAGTTTTAGGTTAAATATTAGGCAAAACTGTAGAGGAACTGTTCGGCAGTTGGACAAGCTGCCAAGAGCTGTTGGACAATCACTGTCGTTGGAGTTATTCAAGGCCAGACACCCATCTGCAGGAACAGTTATGGAATAATTAGATCAATCCTGCCACAGACAGAAGGGTAGGCAAGGGGTCCTTCTGGCCTCAGTGACCAAGATTTTGTTATGGATCTACTTTTCCAGGATACATGCCCACCGGCTATTTTGTAAACTATGGTGTCTGCTACAGCCTCCACTAAAATCAAGGAGAGCAACAATTTAAAGCTGCTCTTCATAGGGTCAGAAAATATGTGAGACATAAAATTATCCCCTGATCTGTGGCCATGCATTTCTTTTTACGGCTTCTTAGAATGAGACTTCCTTTCCTCTGGGCATCTCTGCTTTGTCCCTTTGAAAATATGAGCTCTGGGAGCATAAAGTAGTAACCAAAACAGAGTAGAATGGCTTTGGACTTATTCATTGTTATTCACTACTTTATGGCAGCTTTTAGAAATAGAATTGTAAATAATGTCTGCATTTTATTGACAATGTGCTCCTCATCTTCCCTACGACTTATATGGAAGAAACCAATCATGCCAAGTGCAGACTCTGCCTTCGTGGTGTCAGCAGATCTCTTCCCATGGATCTGTTGAGATGCTGAAAACAAAGCAAACCAGGGGTAACTCTACAAAAATTTGCTGTGCTATACGATGTTTGCCAGCTGGATTGGACCCAAAGATTGGCCTGGACAGGTTCTTCTTCCAACTGCATAGTGAATGTCAAGGCATGGCTCCAAATATTGGTCACTGTGTTTGCAAGCAGAGCAGATCATTTTTAGAGGTACATCACACTGTTTTCAGCACATCCAAGACTGGAATCTGGCTGCATGATGGACAGAAAATGAGATGGCCTACAAGTGCTCTGAGAGGCACTGCAGAGATGATACAAAGGGCAGTGAGCTAATTTGTATTGCTAAGAGTGGTCTTAAAATGGTAATTACATATGCAATTATAAACCATGAGCCCAGCTTGTTTATTTTTCTCCTCTAGTGCTAATAAAAAACAAAGTAGTCTTAGTGTTTTGCGAGATCCTGGTGCAATGCAAGCAATCATTTGGCTGGCTAACTGGGAGGCAGAGGCCCAGTATGACACTGGTTGTGTTAAAAAAAGGAAAATGAAAAAAAAGGAAAGAAAAAATAATGAATAAAAGAGATCCAGTGATAAAGATTTTAAATCCCCAGAATAAAGGCCAAGTTGTACAAAATCCGTGCATTTGCTAAGCCTCACAACACTGAGCAACCCCTAGTGTCTGGAATGCCTTGGCTGGCTGTGCTCTGTCCACTTCTAGCTGGTAATGTTATCTCAGAGATACAGGGATGTGTCTGCAGTGGAGATAATCTCTCTGCTGAGTCAGGAGACCAGAAAACGGTCACAGAGCAGGAGATGCTACTGCAGTGTGATGCACCACCCAATGCGCAAACTGCACAAGCCCATGACTGGAACCGTGAGATGCCTTCACTAAGCTCCACTGTTCTTTTTTTACTCCACATTCCCATTTCCTGTGGCACAAAGCAAAAGATGCTGAGGTGCCTTGAGGGCGGCTGCTTCCCCAGTGACCTGGAAACCCTGGCAAAAGCCCCCCTGGGGAACCAGCAGTGGGCCTGTGTGATGGCTGGTTACTTCCAGTCAAGAGGCAGGAAGGGCTGATGGTCCTGCAGTTTGCTCCCCATCATGCCCCTTGTATGCCCAGGGGCTCAATGAGAATCCATGGCAGTCTCATCTCCAGGCTTCACTCTCCCTCACTCTGAGGATGCTCAGATCATCTTCTGCAAAGTGTGTAAAGGGACAGAGAAGATGTTTTACGCAGGCCTGGTTTTCTGCCCTAGTAGTGTTGAAAGAGATCTTTTCATAGCATTAACTCTGTATTTCTTCTCTAAAAGCAGATTGTACGCTTGATGAAAAACTAATACTTAACATTTATTAAAAATAAGCAGAATTAAAATGGCCTTTGGATTTAGTTATCCTTGGAAAATATTATTGATATATATACATGTCTAACAGGTCATGCATCTAACAGGGGAGGAATGAACCTTTTCTTCTGTAACATCTATTAATGAGTCTACGTGCAAAACTTCATCCAATGGTTTTTGGAACCATAAACCCTTCCTTTCTTGGCTTAGTTCTTCAGGCTTTGCTAACCCACTTTTTTTCTTGATGCTGTGTCATCCTGGACTAATTCACATGTGAATGTGAGGGCGAAGAGTACCTTCACCACCCCTTCAGTGCTGAACTGAAGCAGTCCGGAGGGCCAAGGGGCCAGGCATTTCTACCCACAAAAGCGGGTGATGTCTTAGTGTGGAAGGCAATGCAGTCCTAACACCACTGGCACTTAATAACCCAGAGCTGCTTGGTGTGGCCATCCCTTTTGTGCTTGTGGGTCTCCTTGCCCGTCAGAGCCACTCTGTAACCTTGGGCACCCTCGGGACCCAACCCCCTCGTGTTTAATTCACCAGGGAACTTGTGACGTAACAGCATTAAGCCTCTGCCCACTCTGGCTTTTTCTGCGAAGGGGTTGTTTTAAACAAGATTTCTGCTGCAAAGTTGAAAGACTAGAGGAAGAAAATCTGACATGACTTAGGGGTAGCACAAACGAGTCATAGGAAACTCACTCTAGAGATATCTCCAGAGACTAGTCAAGACAAAAGTTACAGCACAAGCATTTGGAAGGGGGCCACTGCAAACAATTTGTCCTCATTCCAGTTGAGCAACTGTAAGCAGGGACATTTTCAACACAGGCCATTTAGGGACAGAAGGAAAGATTGGATGGCACTAAAAGAAACTACACAAATACGTGGTGATAGAATGACTCGGCCACCCGCCACACATACTCTGCTGCTTCATTTTTCTTTCTCCTATCATCCCGACATCTGAAAAGGTTCCACCCCAACACAGCAGCACGGCACAGCAGAGACCAGCATAAATTAACTCCAGGTGACAAAACCACCTTCCTCATCTGGCCTCTGTTTGCAAGGAAGGAGGACAGAGGTCATATGTGTGTCAGGAGCTGAGGACAGCGGGGTGAAAAAGGAGCTGAGGACAACAGGGCAAAAAAGGAGCTGAGGACAATGGGGTAATAAAGGATTTTGCTTGTCTAAGTGAGCAATATAACAAACATAGGGAGAAAAGATGCTTTTCTCTGTATTTTTCTCCCTGAGTTTTTGGGTTTAAAGGACTGCAGTCATCCTGTTTTTTGAGGAAATACTTGAATGCCGTTATTCCAATTTCTTTAATCCTTCTCTTCCCCCTCATTTACAAGCTGTTCCTGCTCTACTATTTTCCTCAGCATGCCAAGGCACTATACCTTTCTGTGGAAAGTTTCTGCCACCCTCTCTGATTTTGTATTCATGCTGCATAAATAAGAACAAGACCTCCCTCCAGCACCTTGGCATGAGGTGGAGAGTTAGGTGGGAGGATGGTGCGTGATAGAAATATTATGTAAGCAAGGTTTGAATGTCTGTAGCCCTAGCTCTAGACAGCCGTTTTCCACAGATATTTTAAAACTGCTTCTTTTTTCTTTTTTTTCCCTTCTGAGCATCACATCACAATACGGTTTCATTCAGTGAAGAGCTGGCATTCAGGGGCTGGATGGCTTAACTGGCCCAGATGGGGTGCCTTTCATCTGTAGGTCATTGCTTTGAATTCTGCCCACATTTTTGGCTACTAGGAGTTCTTCTCTTCTGATGGCAGTGCAGCAGCATATGCAAAATTGCTAGGAAGTCTCTGATCCTAGACACCATGTCTAGATCATAAAAGCGACCATAACAATGAGTCTAAATGGCACCCCTCTTGGCAGCTGAGGCAGAGGCCAAGCAATAAAAGGACTATGGAGAATGGGCTACTGTCTAGCATCTATAAGCTAAGAGTGAGGAACACTAGTGAGGGAGTGTGAGAAAGCATGCACAGCCCATGAAGGCTCTTTTGGGTGAAGAAACAGGATTTCAGTCTCCTAGGCTGAAAGGCCAACACCTTTCAATAGCAGACGAATCATTTACAAATGTGAGAACAAAACCATTGTTAGTCCTCGTGCCTTTAACAATGCTGCTTCCTGTTGGCATCTTTTGCTTACTAATAACACAGTCCCATGATTTGTATCTTCACAGTGCTGCACAAGCATTAACTAATTAATCCTTTTTCACCCCTTTGAGGCAAGTGATTTTTTATTTTTAATGGTCTACAGTGGAGACATCTAGCTTAAAAAAGATTGCAGATATGTTTATAAAGGCTACAGTATGCTTGAATACACAGTGTACGCTAACATTACGATTTGCGCTTTTGATACAGCTATTCCAGTTCAGGTAGGCTACACCTAGTCATATGTTTTGCTGAACTGAGGTCTTAATTAAAATAAATGAGTACTAAATCTTGGGAAAAAAACCAAAACCAAGTCAGAGTAGGCCAAGGTTACAGTATAATGATATGAAACAAACAAATAGCGCCCCTCCTTTCTGCCCTCAAAACAAATCAGCTCCCCTTCTCTGGAATAATCTCTGGCTCTCTGACCTTATTTATTCAGATGCTGACATGAATCATCATCTGAGCAAGTATTCCCTCCTACACCTGCAGTACTTGGGGTTATAGTTCTCCTTGGTTTTCTGCAGCAATAAGAGCTCAGTGTTACTTGGAGCCGTCTTCATCTGGCAGGCCATAAAGTCCACAAAAGCACAGAGGTCTTTCTGTAAAAAATGGAGACAGCCCAGATTGCTTTCCATTTACACAACATCTCAAGAGGACTCTGGACTTCTCTCTTTTGCAGTTACAGGCAAGTGTGCAGTCTTTTTCTCTCCTATCTACTTTTTGTGTGATGACCTCTTCTTGGGGTAAAGAACTGCGTGGGTGAGTTTGGGGGGAGGGGTTGTTCTTCTCTGGAAAGCCAAATTGCAGGATGCAGCACATCTTGAGCTTGGCAGCCTTTCACGCTTCCCCAAGAGGCAGCTGAAGGGCCCAAGCAGGGGTAAGACGTTATCAGCTCACTTCCACCCTGCCAGAGCATATCTTTACACACAGATAGTGACACACTGCCTGCACCACAGTTGACCTTCGTGGGCCCAAGGAGATCCTTTGCTGGCAGCTCAGGGAATATCTCATGTCATCTGAACGCTGTTACAAGGCTGAGTACTTAATGAACGAGTAGCTCTGCAGTGTTAGCCATAAAGTGTGTACAAAAGTGAAGGCAGAAGTTAAACATTATATTATCTGCCAGTCATTCATTGTTTGGAGAGAACATCCCAAGAGCATGGCTGAGCATTGGTGTCATAAAAATCTATACGTTGCTGTTGAAATGAGGTCATTTGTCACCATCTGGGATTATACCACTAGCAGTATACGAGTGTGTTCAGCTCCATGTTCCAGCCACATGGAATAAGTGTAATATAGTGAGAAATTCAATCCTTTAATGGAATCCAGAGCACCCTCCAGAATGTTTTCCTTAGTTTTATTTCTCTGCAACGCAGGCTTAATAACCTCTGATGTAGCATTTAAATTGGGAGAGATGCGACATCTAGATAAACTGGGAGATCTGCTGATACCAACTGCCTTCTAGTAGGAAAATCCCCCACTGTTTCAGTGGAAAAACCCACCAGGCTTACTAGAGCCAGAGGAAGGGTATGGCACAGCTGTGGCATGCATTAACCTCTTTTGACTTTTGTCTCTGTAGACACCCCGAAGGGCTCCCTTATCACAACAGAAATATTCTCAAGTAATTATCACTCTGGAAATTGTCACCCCTTTCGTGCATTGAACAGGCAAAATTCTAAAAGTATAAAAAAATTGTGATTTGTGATAAAATCCTGTTGCTGCACAAGAAAGCAGGAGTCCTTGTCTCCTTCCCTATCACCTACCTCTCTTTATAGACCACATTTGTCGTAGAGTATTTGTGCTGATATGACCTCACTGCTTGTAGGAGACTAGGTTGGCCTTTGCAAATCCATCTGCAGCTGTAACACATCAAAATGGTCGTAATTATGAACTCAAAAGCAAAAATGTTTTATTCTATAGTCTTTCCTGGTGGTGCCAGGCCAGCTTCCCCATAGCTGAATAGAGCATATGAAACCGGAAGCTATGTTGTTAAGGATTTGGAGTGATGGTGAAGCTGGGAGGAGTTCCTGTAAGAAATTAGCTCCATTGATTGAGAAGCAATGATGTTTGGACCAAACCCTGATGCTGGCTGAGGGTTGTCAGGAGTGTCTGAAGGAATTTGGTGTAATTCTGAGCTTGACATCTCCAAAAAGGCTGTTACTGAGATGTACCTGGTATGGCATCGTAATCTAATGGCAGAAAAATGGAAATAATCCCTGAAAGAGATGGTGGGGTTTTCTGAGGCCAGGAGCAAATAATACATGTTGCTGTCTGGGAAAGGTACAAATAGCTACAGCTCAGTGCAAAAAACTACATTATGGCTATATCTGGCTTAAGTGCTACATAGCTCTGTGGGCTGTTAACAGATGTTGCCAGAGCAACATGTTATGACAAGCTGTGTTGTATTTCTGAACCCAGTAATGTTACTGGCACCACCTCCTCCATCTGCCAGTGAATGGGAGTTACCTTTGGTTGAGATAAGCTCACAGCCCATCCCAAACAAATACCCCTAAAGCTCCATATGTGGATCTAATGAGGCTCTGAGCTAAGTTCAGTGTGTGTGACAAATAGTCTTCTGATAGCCAGATTTTCCTTGTTGCTGTACAGTTCCATAGAGCTTGTCAGGATATTTCAAGGGCTACATTTTTAGAGGTACACCAGGGGAGCATTTGACAGTGGGGAGGAAGTACAGATTGGCAGAAAATGGGGAAAGGGGATGGAAGAAGGCAGATGAGCCCTGCAATGAAGTAGTCATGTGGCAGTCCCATGCCCACATCTGTATTCTCAATCAGACAAAGGGATCTGTACCCAGGTAGGTAGATAATTTGCAATGCAATTGAATTTGGTTGGATAGACCCCTTTGTGTCTCATTTGTTGTAGAAAAGTTTAAACTCATTGCAATTAGTTTCAGGAAATTTTTTTAGAAAACTCATATTTTTTTTTAAAATCAGTCCATTAACAGCTGTGTTAGTCAGGTTGTTTTCTCACCTTATTAAAACCCTGTAAACAAGCTCTTTAGGAGAGTGTATGAATCGTGCAGTACATGATATCTCAGCAATTCACCCTAGTAGAGGATGAGCTTTTCACACAGTGAAACAGATAAATCAATAGCAATGATGTAGGGAGGTAGTAAAGTCTGGGATAAAAATACTTAGCATTCTCTAAGTCAGAATTCTACATTGTATTGCTTAGTATCTTTTCTTTCCTACTGATACAGAAGAGGAAACAGATGCAGAAGGTTACTTCAAAGAAGATTCACTCCTCATGGACCCTTCCTAGTGAAGTAGCCAGAAGTGAGCAAAAATGAACAGAAGCTCCTTCCAAGAGACAGCAGTGGTAATGGGTGCAGCTTGTGACAGCCATCACTGACCCGTCTTTTTTTGGTTTGTGTGAGTCAAAGCAAAGAGTAATTGTGATTTAGTTCTTCAGTTTTTGGTTTCTTGACAGAAAAATAACACCAAAAAGTGATAAAATAAGCAAATCCTCTAACACTTTCATTATTGAATCGATTCTTTTCTCCCAAGCACAGTCTGCTCAGTAGCATGATGGTGACTTGTAGTTTGTCAAAAGCAGCAGTTTTCTGGACCTGGAGACAGAAATGCTTTGAATGAGGGGAAACAGACATTTCAATAACTTTGTAAAACCTGGGCATTTAGTCTCTCTGCGAATTTGGTATGCTAAAAATAACTGTGTCACATGGTCTGTGATCAGGAGCTATGCTGGTCATGGCTGGCCAAAGCCAACAAGGAATGGTGTGGGCCACCACTGCCAAGAGAAAAGGCTGATGCAGACCACAACTGGCTTATTCCAAAAAGCAAATAGCCTTGAGGATCTGATCTACAAAAGTGCTGAAGTAAATGGGAGTTGTGGTTGCTCAACACTTCCACGGGTCAGGCTGCTCTGTCCTCATTATCCATGCTGCTGCTAAATCCTGTGAAGCCTGCCACCCCTTTTCATGCAGATAAGCTATCATGTGGGAGTATCCCAACTCCCTCCACCCTGCCAAATCCCACAGTCCTTCACCAAATGAAAGCCCCTAAAATGCAGCACTGGTATTCATTTTTGGTAGCCTAACATCTGCAGATGCCTGATTTTACTAATCCTGCCTGTGACTAGCTCAGGCAGGCTGGCTGATGCATTCACAGAAAGATGGAGCTCACATGTGCAAGATCAGGAAAACAGCCAAACCCTCAACAGACCTATGAAGTAAAATAAGCAGGTTTCTGGGATTTGGACATGTCATGTCTGCCATCTAGTAACTAGTCAGTGCTTGTGCCATGTAGAAAATGAAGAGTAAATAATCCAGTACCACATAAAAGGGGAATAAATTTACTGGGGCTTTTGACAAATGAGAAAAAGACTTTCAATGGTATTTTAAATGAGGTTCTTGGAAAACAATATAATTAATAATTAAAATAAAAATATGTGAATTCCTAAACTTGTTTTGTTTGGCTGTAAAAACAGTCGTATATGCTAAACTAATAGACAGGAACACAAATGATGAAGTGTTACTGCAATAACGGAGTTGAAAACCCTGGGTCCCACTCTCAAATACAATGATGTTGTTAGCATGAGGTCCTGTTGGCATGAGATGTGATCTGGTAAAAGTTTGACCAGTGAAGTGCAAGCCAGGACATCATAAGTTCTGTGCTGTTTTGTTCTTTGATTGATTGGGTAAGGCACAAATTGGCACAAAGAACCACTTTCAGTCTCAGTTTACCCGTTTGTAAATGAAGACGTATATCACAGTGATGTTATCAGACAGACTTAATTATTGTTATCTAATTAAAACTTCTCAGGTGTAAGGTATTATAGAAAAATGCAAAGTTTTTGTTCCTAATCTAAAGTATATAGGAGATTTTCAGAGTTCTTAATCTTCTACATTTGTATTTCATGGGTAACTTTAGCAGTGAATAATGTTTTCCTTTATACACACACACATGTTCTGTTGAAAAATAACATTCTCTTTGCTTTCTAACAAAATTTTCTGTAGTGTGGCTTGGCATCCAAAAATAAGGCTACAGTTCTGCTGAGCATTGATTTAGTTTAAGTCTTCAATTTAGTTAATTTTTCTGAGCCATGTAAGATGCTGACTTGCAGATAGTTGTAAAATAGCTAAAATACTGCTTAAAGATATAATGCTGGTGAACAGTTTATTCATCATGTAAAATACCCCTTAACTTTACAAGCCAGAGTTGTTCATTATAATGAATGCTGATTTTCTGCACAGGAACTATTAATCTTAATTTTAGCTTTTTGTACATAAAAGAGGATGCTCACAGCTATAGAAGTACACGTGCTGCTCTGCATAAGGGGAAGAATGAGTTAAAGGTCTCCTGATGAACATGCTACTGGTTTGGAAATACTGTGGCTGTCTTGCTTGAACATGGTGCTGGGTTTGTGTAAAAAGATATAAGGGGCTGTTTGGTGATACTCTCGGTGTCTCTCTGACTTCAGAATGTAGAAACGCTCATTGAATAGGGAAGGACACGGCTCTGTCAGCTTCAGAGTCCTGCTCAAAGGTTGGTTTTTGGTTCTTGGTGTTAGAACAATGCTCCCTGGCTTACTGCCAGATGGGATCTTGTACAGTCACCTGTAGCCTTACTGTGTGTCCTGCTGCTACTCACAGCAGGATGTTATGAGGGGCTGTGATCTCCTCTGGACAATGTGGGGACTTGTGGTAGCACCCTGCAATTGGGGGCAGGATCTTGGTGGGCAATAAGGGGGACATGGCAGGGCAGTGCACAGAGCACATCACTGTGTTGTAGTGGCAAATGTGACGTGGCTAAGAAGGAGTGGAGCTGAATACTGGACCAAGAAATTTGCATTTTCACCGAGGGTTGAATAATGTATGTGAGTAAACTGCACTAAAACTGGAGAAGAAGTTAACTGAATACCTTGCACTGCATATAGGAAATCAGGAGCCAACGCCAGAAGCAGCCAATACCTCTCTGCTGGGGGCAGCTGTGCTTATCAGGGAGATAGGACAAGTGTCAAAAAGAGGGCATATCTCCAGGATATTCACTGAAATCTGTGTGCCAGCTCTTTGGCCAGCCAAACTGGCTCAGAGCAGCCCTGTGCCTTGGCCTGGCTCTGACTGAGACAAGTTGGTGTCACAGTCAATTCCAAGTACCTGACCTTCCCTGCGGCTTCCTTTGGGGAGGCCCCATCGAGTCACTTTTTCTCTGGGGTCAACCCCTTTTTTTCCCTGAACAAAGGTACCGCAGACTGTGACGACAGGGCTGCCGCAGTCCCTGCTGGGGCTCAGCCCTCCAGAAGCACAACAGGCTGGGGTGGTCCTTGACTCAGATGGACGGTGCTGGGAGCAGGTGACACTTTCCCTTTCACTGCTTGGGGAGGTCCTTTTCAGGTCTAATTCTCCACTCACTAATTTTAGTCTCATGTAATTCGATTACTTTAGTGAGGTTGCCTCCTGATTTATGTCAGTGAGAGCGAACAGGGTATCAGCCCTTGAGTCTTTTGCTGAACAAAGTATGATGTTACACTATTTCTGGACATCATCATGTGCTCGTTGTGCAACAGATAAGAATAATGCTTGGTAAGTCATTAGTACTTCAGTTCAATTTGTGCTAAAATAATCAGCTACATCCCATTTAGTTTCTAAAGCCTCCTCATTATTGCTGCAAACATCAGACCCATGACCTGCTTTTCACTCTGTGAGAGAAGGATAAGCGAATATAATGCGATCTCTGCATTACAAAAAGTCTGCTGCTGCTCCCTTGAAGTCAGGTGGTGCCTTATCATTGACTTCAGTGAAGGTAGGAACAGGTCCAAATTTCAAACACTTAATTTTCCAGCAGAAGAGAGTCAGGCTTAAATTGCTGCACTTCTCTGGCAAATAATGAATGGGACCTCATTACCTCTATTGGGACGTGACTTTACAGACGATTACATGCTGAAAGTATGACACTGATAGACTGGCTCTGTCCTGAACTGTGAAATTTGCACAGAGAATCAGCAACTGCTAACTTTCAAGACACTTCATTCATTCTCATATCATGAATGGTTTTGTCAATGAATGGGACTACTGACCTTGATGATCTAGTATTGGCATTTCCTGCTAGGTACAAGCACAGCGATGCTATGACTACTGAATATTATCCCCACATTCTTTTAAGATGAAAAGTCATCCAAAGCAGCATTTACCAGAATTTCTCTCCTTGTAAGGTATTATTGTGACCTTTTTAATTTCTAATGAATTTGATATCTCTTATGATAACAGTATACAGATTAAGAATCAAAGGAGTTTCTCCACAAGTTCTATATAGAAAATCTTGATCTGAGTTTCTGAACATATATTTGTTAAAATGTTGTAAATCAAGAAGTGACGAAATGAATTTGATTAACTTTGTCCTTATTGCGTATTAGAGGTGAGATGCAAAGAGGACAGGAATAGAAAGGTTTTGACCATGATTGATCTATTTACTCCTGCCACATATTC
Organism: Oreocharis arfaki; assembly: GCA_013398015.1. NCBI lineage: Eukaryota > Metazoa > Chordata > Aves > Passeriformes > Paramythiidae > Oreocharis > Oreocharis arfaki. The sequence goes on along the minus strand of VZRR01010600.1, from coordinate 774,331 downwards.
CCTGACCTCTGCTTTTTAGAGGTGTTATGGAGCTAAAATCAGTAGTTCATGTGTGCTTCTCGAGAGTGTCTATAATGGGTGCTGTGTAGAAAGCATGTTGAGAGTGCGTAAGAGACTTAATGATTTATGAATTTATTCTTACAAAACATTTTTGAGTCAGATAAATACTGTTATTGCTGTTCTGCACATGGGTAAATTGAGGGGTGGAAAGCTTAAGTAGCACGCACAAGATCACCCAGCAAGTCTAGAGAAAATAGGCTGGAACCAGACTGTTTCTTTTCTGTTTTCATGTTCTGTAAGTGTTAGATCATCTTTCTCCCAAGATTAGCTGCTATTCTGGCACGAACTCAGGACCATTATGATAGAGCTATTTTTCATACAATGGGATGAGACTGCCATGGCTTTAATTACAAGCATGTGTTCACTCCTTTATGGCATTGTGATTGTTATGTAAGGTGATGTGTAAAATTAATGAATTTTAAATTAGGAATTTACATTACAAACCCTTTGGGGCAGGGAAAATTTGCTTCCTCCCTGTTCATATTAACTTGGAGCCCTAGTTAATGACTGGACTTTGGAACTGGTACACCAATGCAAGAATAAAAGTAATTATCAGATTGTTTTTATTCAGGAAGAAAATGTTTTACGTAAATGAGGAGGAAATCCCACCTTCAGAAATTTGCAGGAAAGTTCTTACTTCTGACTGAACATACTTTTCATAAAATTCACAACTGGGATGGGACACATACTCTTAAGCTTGAGCTTAGGAGTAGAAGCATCCTAAACATGTGCCACAACATATGTTTCTACATTTTGTAAATTTAACCCAACTCTTTCGGAGAACAATGCGATGATTTCAGAAATGAATAAATGATGATACATTTATAGCTTCTTTTCAAAGAAAAGAAAGGTAGCCAATCCTTATGACTAATAACTATTATTTAAAGTACAATCTGAGACGCTTGTAAAATTTCAGCCAGGGTCTTGGCATGACTTGGTGCCCTAGAAAAGGAGATCTATATTGGGAATCAGCTGCTCTTACACAATCTTTTTGATGATTTGGAACCACTTAAAAAGAAGGAGTAGATGACATAATACATTCTTTGGATTTGGAGATGTTCCCCCTATTCCTGCTTTGAATTAAGAGAATATATTGGTGGTTTAGTTAAATGTCTCTTAAGTCAAAATTATATGTCTTTCTTTATCATGCATTTGAAGCCAGATCCAGTTCTAACTATAAAAAGAAACACACAGGTGTGGAGAGTTTTCAGCTGCTTTAAGAGTGAGATTTCAAACACTGGAGTGGATTTGAAGCTGCGGTCTGTAGACCACCAAAGACCGGGGGAGTGTCTGCTGGAGGTCTGTAGAAGAGCTGGCTCATCAGATAGGACTGACTCCTTTTTTTGTTTGTTTGTTTGTTTGTGATTTGTTTTTTTTTCTTCCCGACAGCTTAATGGTGCTAAAAGTAGCTAAAAATGCATTAAATATTTCCTAGCTAGCACTTTCAAATATTAACAGTTGTGCTTGCCTCAGGGCTGTTATTCAGCCACCAAAACCAGAAGGTTTCTGTGTGATCAGAAAGCAGGGGTGAGTCTCAATGACAAAAGTTTGTAAGATGCTGCCTGTAGTCTGAAACTCTTAAGGAATCTCTAGCCTATGTCCTTCCTAAAACCTGTTGGTAAATGCAAACACCTGACTTCACTAAGAAACTGAGGTGTATTTATATCGTTGTGAGAATGCAGATAGGGCTCTAGTGAATTTTAATGATTTTTTCTGATGTGATACTCTCAGTACAAGTTATTTGGAGGACTTGCTGCTGGTAATATACTCTACAGTACCTAATGATCACCAAATAATAAAATAAAGATATGATATATTATTTCATCACCTAATAGAACACATAATCTATATATTTAATCTGAAAATCTTATAAAGGATACAAGTTACAAGTGGCAGTCATTGAAGTAGGATATATAGTGTGCATTTGATTAATAACTATAAAAACACAATGAATCAAAAGCCTAGGCTACATTTTTCTCCTTTGTAATGTCATTCAATGTGTGCCTTAGGTGGCAGAGAAATAAGCCTCAGTAAAATTTAGCCACCCATAGGTGTGGCATTTCTGGTGTTCAGCTCTTGAAGGTGCTATTTTCCCACTAAATCTAGAAGGCAGAAAACTGTTTCACTCGTATTTTTCTGCAACCAGAGAGCTGGACATAGCAGGGAAAAGCATGGGTTATCAAAATAGTTTTTGCTATGCAATATGCTTATAAATCAGAGATTTCACAATGCTAATAAGACAGAGCTTAAGATGGCAATTGTCTCTCCGTTACAACTGAGAGTACTAAAAGGATTTGTCACAGAAATTCTTGAGGAGAGAATAATCTTTGGCCATTTTGGACTGATGCAATACAAAATTAAAAAAGAAAATAAAATGTAGCTAAACCCTGTCCAAAGAAATAGGCACAACAAGGGGAATCCACTCTAGGTGACTTGTCTAAAATAAGAAATTGATTTCAACAGCCATAGTACATCAATCGTGAATTGCTGAAACAATTAATTAAAGCCATTACTTGGGAATCAATAAAAAAGAAACTGTATCCATTTGCTCAATACAGCAATTTAAATTTCTCAGCCTGCCATGAATAAACTGTGAAATGTATCTTTAAAATAAAGTTTTTAATTAGAACTGGCAGTTCTGAACCTGCTGTTGGCAGGAGCCAACCTACTGAAAAAGAGCCCGATGCAATAAACTGTAAAGTGTGTTTGCTTGATGCTTTAGCATTTAACAACTAAAAAAGAAAGAAAAAAACCCCTATCAATCTTTAATATTTTAAGTTCTGTTTCAGCATCGACATTGGAAATTTTTTTTCTCTATAGATAAAGCAGTTTGGAATTTTCAACTGTCATTTTTTTACAATAGGCAAAAATATGCCAAATAGGTGCCAAATACAGATGGTTTCCTGAAGGGTGAAACCTGTTTTACAGGAACACATGCGAAAAAAGAAAAAGTAAAAATGAGTAAAAGGGAAAAACCCACTTGCTATAACAGATTCAGCAGTCTAAGTGCCACCCTACAATCCACAGCTGGACTGCTGGTGCGGGTAATCCTTCATTGTTTGTGACCTGATTCAAGCACTCAGCCAAGCACATGCTGAATTACATTTTGCTTAAACTGCATTGTCTCTATCAGGACTTAAGCATGTGCTTAAAGTTCAATGTCTGAATTTTAAATAGGGTTTATGCACGACACCTGCTTGGCAGAAATTACTCAGTTATTTCCAAATATGCCTCACTGCTTGTTCCCCAGAATAAGTGGTGCTAACGTTTTTAAAAATCTCATCCAAGGCTGAGTAAAATAGGTGAACTTGATGTTTTGGTGAACATTTATGGTGAGGAAATAAGAGGTTATGTTAAGAGCCAAAAGGTTAGGTGAATAAAAGGGCACAGTGCCCCATGCCAGCCGTCTCCGCTCATTCTTTTGAGAAGCGTAAGTCCATCTATGCTTCCCTTTCACCTGTGGTTTAGGGGCCTTGGTGGCTTCTGTATTCCTCTTCTTTCATGCTGCTCTGACTGTGATGCCTTTCAGAAAAATCCCTTTTTCTATAGTTGAAGCCCAGTAACCCTTGTCGCTGACCTCACCAGCCATGTGCTCAATGTGAGCATGATTCACAGTAGCGATGAGGAATCCTTATTCTCTCTAATTTGGCTTTCCCAAGGAAGAAAGGGGGAGTGGGGGGGAGTGGGTGGTGGTGGTGAGGGGATGGGGGAGATTCTGGTATTTCCAAATTCACTTGCTGGAAGTGTTGTGTCAGTTACGATAATTTGGTCTAGCACATAAATCCTTAGGCTGACTTGCGATTCCCAGCACACCCCTTGTAGCCCAATTGAGGAATTGCTTTTCTGTCAGCCACATATTGTGGCGGAAATGCAAGAATGTGAGAAACAATAGGAGCAGGCTCGTACTGAGTCAAAACAGATAAAGACAAATTGCTCGTTGGACTGAAAGATGGGAGCAAGTTGGTTAGAAACCCATTGCTGCTGCTGGTGCCTGTGCAGAGGGTACTTGCCAAGTGTGGGAGCATGGGGGATGGACAGGCAAAGCAGCAAGAATGCCACGAACCTTTTCTTTATGAAAGAGGAAGGATAAGGGCACCAAAATAACACAGTATGCTAGAGCCTGCAAGGTGAGGAGAGCACTCTCCAGATTGACCTGGAGGTAAAAGACAGCCGGGTTAAATAAGCCCATGAACAGGTTGGGTGTGAAGTGAGAGGTGCATGGACTGTGCAGGAGTGAGGGATTTCTGCTGGGATCCAGGATCTGGCTGGGCTGCTCCCAGTCTGACAATGCTCTGGATCAGTTCAAGATGGCTGCCCAAGAGAGCACGTGGCGGGCTTCTTTTCCCTCTGGAGACTTTTGTTTGTTATTCCTTTTCTGGTGATTTCCTCTAATCTGAAGAACAAGATGTCCTTAATGAAAACAGATGTTTTGCTCCCTCGCATATGGAAAAAAAAATTCCCCCAAAATAGAAAAAGCCCAAAGAATGCTGAAACCAGTGATGGATTTCCATAAACCTCTTCATCAGTGCGCTGACCTGGCTGCTCATTTGCCCCTGACACATCGTGGAAGCTGTTGATGCAAAGGTCCGTGGTGAGACCTGGGTGTAGGAGTGAGTGAGCTGTGTGCCTCTGTAAAGTGTAAACACCACACTGAGCTGGCTCACAGCTTTCCTCATCCATGGTCTCCCACTGTGAGATCCTGGTCAATGGCAGCTTTTGTCATTGGCTTCAGTGTAACTCGGAATTGGTCCCAGTATTTAATTTAAAGCACAGCACACAAAACACCAGAATCATAACATCCCTGCTACATTTATAGTGCTGCATAAGCCACCGATTAACAAACGGATGAGATACTGAACTTTGCTTTACCATCTGTCTTTAATTACATAAAATAACTTGAAGCAATTAACAAGAAAGAAACACTGTGACACAAATAAATAAATCCTATTGATAGAAACAGATGAGGGAATACTTGAATATATGGATGAAAGTCACCAAAGCTGCATAATCTGAACCCAATAATATGACAAGTAGCATCTAAAAGATTTACACTGACATTGCCAATTATTTTTGAAAAAGAATAATTACCTGTGGAGATGCAGAGAAACAAAAGGAAAGCTCTGTGTGTGTGACTGCAAAAGACAATGTGTGGTCTATCCAACAGTCTAAGTTTTGTCTTTCATAGATAAGAGAAATTAATATCAACAGAAAAATATACAAAGCATGAGGTTTCATAACTATGGACCTACAGTGAGTCACGTAAGTCTGCGTGCTTATAAGCATTTAGGCACCAGTTGGGATTAGGCTTTTTAACACTTTCCAGGACTTAAGTTCTAAATCAATTTTTTCAGCATTCAAATATGCTTGTTTGCCTTCTCTGTTTAAGCATTTAATAAAAAGGAGTGCTGTACAATAGATATTGAGTGACTGTTGAGTGGATTAAGAACTGACTAACTGATAGGTGTCAAAAAGCAGCTGTCAGCTCTGAAGGAAAGCTCTGGAAAGAGAGTTTGCAGAAATGGGTGTTATGCTTGGTAGGCCACAGAACTGTCCTTGATGGTGGAGAGACAAGTACATCCCTAGTTAAACAATGCTTGGTAAATTAGGGAGGAAATTAAAATTGGTGGAATGATAAATAAATTGTGAAGATGGAGCAGCCCAAATTCAGTAAGCAGGACCTCTGCAGAAAAAACGAATTTTAAATCGTGCACAAATGGTTTCTGTATCAATGCAATAGAAATCATATCCCAAGGGTGGTGCTTGAAAAGTCCATGGTATCATTGTGTGGAAGCAACTGGACACAGGACTCAATCTGATGGTGTGGAAGAGGAATAACGTCCTCTTTGAAGAAATTAGCAGGGATATATGAGTTGACTTATATGGCTGGGCTGTGTTGCAGCACAGTGGGTGCTAGAAACCTGAAAAAGGGTGGGAGAAAAAGCATACGAACCGCTTGCAGACTGGAAAGTACGTTTTGTTTCCCTTACCAAAATGAGATGACTGGATTACAGTGTATAATTACCTTCACAACAAGAAAAAAAGTGTTTTGCATCAGATGAATATATTACAAGAATCAGTGGGTGGAAATGTAAGCCAAGTAAATTTAAGCAAGTGTTAAGGCTTGGATTTGTAGCAGTAAGTGTGATGAACTGCTGAAACAAACTGCCCAAGAAAGCAATTGTGTACGTATCAAAATTGAATCCTTTTCTGGAAAACACATGTCAGCCAAGCAGAAATTTTTGGGCTCTGTACATAGGGAATGGGGCAATGCCTGTGACAGAAAAGGTTAGACAGGATAGCAAAGGTCGTTTCTGACCTCAAAGGTCATAAATCAAGGACATTGTCTTTAATATTTTAGGCCAAGTTCTGTTTATTTCTTACAGCTAAGTCATCCAACTAATCCCAAGGAAACACTGAGGCAAACAGCATCAGGGACAGCAAGTAGTATGGTCTTGTAAAAAGTAAAACATATTAAATGTGCCTTTCATGTTAGTGTGCAACATATAAATTCTGTATATTACAGATTCAGGGACCGAGGCTGTAGGCTATGGTCAGGATGGTCCAAGTTGGCACTCAGCAAGCAAGGCAGTATGATAAGTGAGTGAACAGTATGATAAGTGAGTGAACAGAGAGATACACAGCACTGTGGGAATGTGGGTGAGTGCATATATGGAGCACTGAATATGTTATTTGACACTATTTCAGGTATTCCTGTTGAGAGAAAGAACTTCAATTGTTTTGGCGGGGAAAGCTGCTGTGTAGACTAAAATGGGAGAAAGAATGTAAACAAAGAGCAATGATCAATTGTTGTAGCTTGTGGAAATGTCTTGTGGGTCATGTCAGGGACTTTTGACAGACATTGTTCTATTTAATATCTCCATGGTAATCTCAAAGTAGAAGTAAACAGCAAAACAGTGAGATGTGCTGATGATACTAAACCAGGAAAGAATGCAAACAGAAGACAGCAGATAAATTATATCAAAGGAATGGGAGATATTAGAAAGCTGAGCACAAAATCACCCAAANAAAAAAAAAAAAAGGAAAGCAATCCCCAGGACTTATTGGATTGAACATATACTGGCCATCAGTATTTCTGATAGAGTTTCATGGTATAGTGGAGAGAAGACCAGATGGGAGAGAGATATGAATTTGCAGTTATAAAAGCTGTGCACATGCAGATATGCACCATGAAGCAGGGAGGTAAGAGTGCCTGTGTAAATGATCTGTGCTATTACATCCAACTCTGTGTTCAATATTGCCAGCCACTGACTGACTGGAACGAATTGGAAGAAATCCCACAATGATTCAAAGGCTGGAAAAAACACTTGGGGGAAAGACTCAGGCTCAAACCAAACATCTCATTAAGCATAAACTTAACTTAAAGTGTATGAGCTGTGCTGCAGATTTACAACTCCCTTTACAGCCCTGCTAGGTGGCTTTAACAAAGGAACTACATATCAGGTTAAAGAGTGCACATGTTAAAGCACTTCATTAGCCCGGAGCAGCAGGGGCTTGGTTAGATCTGTGAGGAAACGTGACCTAAGTCTGTGAGCCCCTGGCCTCTAAGAGGTGCATATTGGCTGCATCAAAATCAGCAGGCAGTCATTTATTACCATAAGGCTGGGCTTCTGCATTCTTAGGCATGGAACAGAGGTCTGCAAAGTCTTAAACCAGCCAACATTATATAACAGAGAGAGGATGGCAGTGAAATCACGCCTTTTGGGCGTATTTTTTTTTTAAGGTGAAAACTGGAAGGGTGTCAGATGGTCTTTCAAGAGGAGATCATATTGCTGGGGGTTTTAGGATATGTTTGGATAAAGCATCAGAGAATGTACATCTTTACATTGGAAGGCTAGGAGTTCTTCCCTATCCTAAGAATTCCTATAGCTGCCACAGAACCTTCACAATTCAAGGTGGGAGGAACAGTTCCCTTCTGAGCTCTGAAATCATCTCTGTGACTGTTCATAAAACAGTTCCTGTGAGGCTGAATTCCTGATGCTGGTTTTCAAACCAATGAAAATTAATCTTTAAAGAGTAGTGCTGTGGAATGCTGAACTGGGATCACAGATATGGTGGGAATATCTCTTCTGTGTAACCATTTACTGTGCTTATAAGAATTATCTGAAGTACAGAGCAGTTTGTTCTCTAAGAATGGTATTCTGGGGGAGTTAGCACTCAGTTCTTTTGGAAAGTCAAGAGGAGATGAATGCCCATCTCTTTAGACTCTCAATCATTGGCACAGACTGAAAAGGGGTTTTTTTGGAAATTTTACTCAGAAATATCAGGAAAAAAATCTCTTCTGGAAAAAATTAACACATCAGGGTTTTGCTTAAATAATGATTCTAGGCTTATAATACTGTAAGTATCACATGATTTTATAGCTAGTACTAGCAAATCGCTGCATATTTAATTTCACCATTCAGAAATAAATCAGTGAAGAAAGTGTTGACTTTGGTAGGGATTTAGTCTTGGAAAATTAGCAGGCACTTTTCTGGGCTTTACTAGTCAATACCCACAAGAATTTAATAAAACCCTTTCATAGATTATGAAATAACTAACAACGAAAGACCAAATGAGTGATGATTAGGGCAGAGTTTCCCTTTGCAAGTCTTGACCGAACAAATTTTTCAACGTCAGGTTTCTCATCATAGGATTGAAGTCAAGATATAGGGTTAAATTATTCACGTGAGTGGGTAGCTACAGATCTTTCTCCTTTTCTTCTTTCTCACGAACCTTAACAGTCCAGTTTTACGTTGTACTGCTTTATTAATTCCCTAGTGCTTTTCCTCTCCAAACAGGATGTCTCTATAAGATCTTTACTTGCCAAACTCGCAACCTACTGCTCTCTTCATGCATTTACTTAGTTCTAACATTCAGCACTCAGTCTCCTTTGGATATTGAGTTGCTACAGCAATTGTTCAATATTTTATGTGTAGTACAATACAAAAGCTACCAAAAGAGGGCAACATATGAGCCAACAATAAGAAATGCATCCTGACAAGTTTACGGTTGTATATTTGTGACACCCTGCCCCCTTTCTTTTTGATAGAGAAAGAAATTTTAACAGAGCTGATCAGTAAACAGAATTTTCATCTTATGGGAAATTCCAGCACTTGAGGAAAAAGGGAAGGTGGTGAAGTTTTCAGGGACTGAAAATTCCAAGAAAATATATTTGGCATGGTGGAAGTGTTCCATAAGTGTCAAATCATTCTCACACCAGAAAACCCAAAAGTTATAACGACATTAAAATATTCAATTTAGTAGGAGAAATGTTAAATATATGAATGCTATAGAAAGTTCAAAACAAGATTAAACAAAACAAGGAACTACTTAAATGTTTTCACTTTATGGAAAACAATAGTTTAAACATAATTTACTGTAAACAATATTTTAATTTGTCCCCATTATAAATGTTGTCAAAATAAGTATGCTCGCAAAAAAGCAAGCTGATTAAGATGAAGTTGTATTTCCTTGAAGAATGCTTCCTCTCAACATCGTTTAATTATATCTTCTCTCCATTAAATGCCTGAGAGAATTTCAAAATACTCTTAATAACCCTGCAAGAGTCTAAGGTAGGTTGGCTGCATCCCAGAACTGTCCCCAGTGCTCTGTTTGTGCAGTGAGACAACACCAAGTGCCCAAATACCAGGCGTGTGAGCTCTGGAGCTACTATACCCTGGACAACACTGAATGTGCACTCATTGGCAAAAAGTTTATTATAAACAAAGGGTTTTTTAAACCATTCAACAGCACTCCAAGGAATTAGACAGTCTTGAACACATGCCAGCATGGCAGTGGGTACAATAAGCAAATATAATCTACCTCACTTAGGGTAAATATTTGGCTACAAATGTATCGAGAGCTCTTTAATTCTTTGTACATTTCTATGATGAGAACCAGAGGAAAGGCAGTGGCAATGCAAGGACTGGAGGGTGAATTTTTTCTTCTCATATCAGCTGCCCAGATAGGCTAGCTGCCAGTCAAATTAACAACCTCACTGGAGGAAATGAATGAGGACCTGTAGGTGTAGAAATCTGCTGTTTATACAGCTGCCTCAGGTTCTGCTAATGATCAACCAGAATCAGCCCTATCTTCATGTAGATGTACAAAATTCTGTGGCATATTAGTCTAGGAGGTTGACTACAGAATTCAGGGCATCCTCAGTTTTTTTTTCCCCCCCTTTATTTTTTAAATCTCCTTTACAAAATGAACTTCTGCTTTCTGCCTGCTTCTATTATGGCTTAGAATGCTGGAAAGTATCCGGGAAGGAGAGGGGGGCAGATCTATGATCTACTTTGATGGCAATGAAATATTTAAAAAGTTTGGAAGTACTCACCCATTCTGAAGACAGGATGTTCTGCTTGCAGGAGCAATACCTTATCTTCTCTCATTTATCTGTGTCCTGCTTTTGCATCTGTATTTCTGTGGATCCCAAAAGAAAAGATTTATTCTTCCTAGTCAGAAACAAGCAGAGGTTTCTGTCTGGAGGGTTTCTGTACTGTCTAATCTATCTCATGAACAAGGACTTTGCATCATTCACCTGATGAAGGGCTGCAGAATCACAGGGTATCAAATGAGATGTACAGTATAGGAATGACAGGAGTGCACACTGTCTGTGTGGCTAGATCAAGTGTATTGACTCTAATCACAAGGTTTTCAGACAGCTCCTATATTCTGGATATGCAGGAAGATATTTATACTCATCTGCTTGTCCTTCATTTCTTGTACTGCTCATCTATTTTTGATTAATGTCTTGATACTCTCTCCCAGGCAATGATGCTACTTTCATGAGACAAACAAGGAACAGTTGGAATGTAACACAAACCTTTTAATGGCATTGAGAGGTGTGGTTCATTATCTAGTTGTGTTTATTTGTAGGAAAGAAAGATAACTTGCATCCCTAAATAGCCTCGCCTCATGGGTATGAGCCTACATGTCTTACTGCCACCCTATATCTACACTTTACCCAGCAGCCCAGGGACTGGTGTTTATTCAGAAAAGAATTGGCCCATGCACATAGACACACAGATTCTCACAAACGGTTCTGTGTATGCCTCGGCTTCTCGACTTCTGCCAAATTCAAGCCTAAATTCTAGGAAGCAACAATAACACTAACAGGAATCACGTCAGACTTGAAAGTGATTGCTTTAGCTCTGTGAACACAAAATGGACTTCTTTTTCTTCCTTAGAAGTGATTTTTAAACATGCCTTGGCTTCTCTGAGCCAGCATAGTTTCACCCTGCCAGTCAGGTTACGAAGATGAATCTGTTACCCCCTTTTGCAGATGTGGTATGTGAGCCCAGTTACATCACATTTTGAGGCAGATGGATCTCTGAAGGAAGCTCCAGTATCCAATTCTGTGCTTTCTGCCCCTTGCTATTGATTCTTGTGGTTAGTCTGTTTCTGATTTTATTTTTCTGTGTAGTTTAAGGGCAAGTCTGTGGTTTGCCCCATGTGCCCAAACGAGGGAGCAAGGGTGCAGAAGACTGCTTGAAAATAAATAAATCAGAAACAGATAGACTAATGGCAAGGATAAATGCCAAGGGATGGAGAACACACAGCATCCTCATGATCAGATACGCCTGGCCTGTTGGAGGAGGCATGGATGTTTCAACATGTGATGTAACTCTGCACCACACTGGAGAAGAGATCCAGAGCGTCCTCTTCCTTGCCTGGCTGAGCAAAACCCTCTCGTGTGGTTTGCCCACAGGGCATGTCCCAGCATGGGGAGGAACAGATTCCCTGAGGCAGGGGTGGGGAGGAGCAAGGCTGGGAAATCAGAGGCTGCTCTTGCCTCCCCAATGCCTGCTCCAACAGCCAGCAGGGCTAAGCTGACACAAGGAAGGATGTAATCTGCTCCTGGTTGTTTCATGCTCAGGGCACATTACTTCCTTCCACGGAATAAGAGGATAGTCATGGATGTCATCGTGACTCACAGTCTCCTGGGGCAGCATGGCTCTGTGCCATGCCTATAATCAGATGACCTGGGGGGTGAATTAGGAAGGCTTTTGATGTCATTCTCTGAGCGCTGCACCACAGGAGACAAAGACTTCTTAACGAAACATCAGGCTATATCTTGAACATAACCATGAAACTAACTTTGACTTGCCAGCAGCTGGTACAGACAGTGGCCTCCCTACACCGCTTTGGCACTTAGCATAAGAAATGTCATTATGTGGGTGGATTAGGCAGAACCTGTCAAAGTTGTGTGCCTGTTCTTTGGCTGTGTTTCCCTCCCCAGGCTAATAATGCTGAAGAGATGGGGAGTGGGTTGACACATTTTCTGGCATGTGTCATGTAACCCAGTGAAGTAGAGGACACGCCAGTCACAAGACTTTTGTGCTTTAGTAAGGCGCAGGCAGCAGGGACATGCTGCAGTGGTTAGCAGTCTTAATCCTCTCTGGATGCACACTCTTAGCATCTTCATTGTGGTTACAGCTTCCCCAGGGTTCTCTGACAGACCCACAGGTATGTTTGGCAGAAAAGGTAAGCAGATGTATCGAGGCAGACACTGTTTAAGCTCACATAACCTACAGAACCTGAAGCTCTTTACAAGTTAACTGACATGATCTCCATAAAAACTACTGAACATAGCACAGGGGGAAAAAATTCAGTGCCTGTTTTTCAGTGTGCAGAAATGCTCTGAACCAGTTCAGCCGAGGATACAAAGAAAAACCATAACAAGAGATTTTTAGGATAGAAGATTCTAAAGCAGGATGACCTGAGACTGATGAAATTTAGGACATGGTCACTGTTTCTGGTTCCCAAAACAAGAGTGAGGGGCATTGATATAAATATTGTGGTGAGAGAATTCCCATGGTCCAGCACAATCTCAGGGTAAATCATCCTGAGGAGAACAGGGAAGAACAGTGCATTCAGTCTCACAGAGACGCCTGGTTTTGCACAGCTGCCTGCTTAACACCTGTGCTGAGGAGAGGAAGTTTACTCCCCGGGCTGAGGCAATATACTGGGTTAGTTCCCCACAAATCACCATCAGAAGATGGAATGAGCATGTATGCCCTGTATGACAGAAATGCCATCTTCTGCCTCTGCCCGTGTGTTGCAAGCTATGCCTGGCTGTTGGGAAAAGATGTATCAGCTTAGGTGTCGACTGCATGCCCCAAAACACAGAGGCTATAGGTCTGATGCGACCTGTGGCAGGCACAGCACCCATTTCACTGCTGAGTTGCTGCAGTATTTTCCTTGTACCTCATAATAATATAATAGTAATAATAATAAAAATAAAATAGTAGAGCCAGTAGCTTCTGCAAGTAACTACAGCTGAACAACTGCTACTATGATGTAGCATCTGTAGCATCTCAGGTTAACAACTGCTATGCCCAGCTGCCATGTTCTCATTCCATACAAAAGTGAAGAGCAGTAGCTGCTTAAGTGGTAAAAACATAACTCGGGAGACGCAGAGGCAACCTGTGTAGGGGAACTGCATGATAACCCCACACGATGGGGGCTGCCTCCTCCCTTCACTTTCTGGTGTTGAGTCACAGTGGAGGATTGTATTAAGGGGGTAACAGAAAGTGCCCCATGGCTGTACCTCCTGCAGACACATCATTGCTGTGACGCGGGTGCTGCCCTGTGTCACAGCTTGTCACCAGTTAGTCACTTGGGGACAGGAGCTTGAGGGACTGCAATGGAATGCTCTGAGGGATGTCCGATGCCAGTTATGGTAGAGGAGGAAGAGATAGAGGATAATGATGAAATGGGGGATGACTCTGACAATTTATTCTTGCTTGCACTGTGTGACACTTGTGTGAAGTTGAGACAACCTTCATCAACATGATGTCTGACACAGAATTTGTACTGTCCCATGACCAGTGTGACCCTGCTCAGATTGCCAGATAACGTCACATCTCCAGTTGTGTAACACGACCATGCTCTCTAGATCCCAGGTCTTTAAACATTATTGAGCTGACAGTTTGTACCCTGTGGTGGGAATTCAAATATTGTTTATCAGTGGAAATGTTAACTGCGTGTCCTTTGTTGGGAGTAAAGCAACCTGATTTCTCATGTGTCCGCATATTGAAAGTAGGAACTCATTGGAGAGAAAAAATGTGTGCCAGCAGGGAAAAGGGAAGAGCTTTAATCTTTGTGTGAGTACACAATGTGCAGGGTACACAACAGTGTTTTGGTAGATATCAGTGTTTTGTAACTCAAGGATCACATAAAAAAATTCCACTGCTGCCATAATATTTTTCATTTACAAACAAATAAAAATTAAGTTAAACTCTCTTACTTTATTGCTTTTATTTCTCCCCACCTTGTTTATCTCCCTAATTTCTTGTGTGGTAACGTGTATGTTATCTGGTTGTTCGTTTGCTTTTATTTGAAATAATTTTGCATGTAATTTTCTGAAGTCTTGCAGAGCAGAGAGACTAGTAAATGTGTATGTTTATGCACCTTTGCACATGTACAAAGAAGGATGGATAGTTAATAAAATGCACATCACTGCAATCCTTTCATGCTTAAGACCCCCAAACAGAAATTGTGGGTATTCAAATAAAATAGAACTTATCCAAAATGTACATATTTAGCGTAGATAATAGCAGTCCCTAGATATGTGCCTCCTTCTGCAGCTGGAAATCTGTCAGTCGAACAAAGAGCAGGATATAGTGTGAATCAGGCTGTCCTAAATGCTTTGTGTGATAGATACACTTTATGGAGTTAGTTCCATTTCTCTCACATTTCAAAAGCAGACTCAGAGCCTAGTTATCATAAGGAAAAACTCCAGAAAATATTTTTTTTTTTGGTAGTCAAGTACTGCAATATTTTTGAACAGTCAAAATACATGTTAAAAGAACAGTCTGTCCCAAGGCTTATGGTTCAGCTGTAGAAAGTTTCTTCTTGATCCATCCATCTGAAAAATTATTCCTGAAAAGTCATTCTGCATATGGGTGTTTTTTGCAGGGAGAAAAAGTATAAATGAGCTGTAAAGCTCGTGGTGTTCTGAACTCTTTCTCTCCTCTTTCACCAATGAGTTCATCAAACAAAATTCCACAAGAAACAAATGTTATTATGAGATTAGGAGAATGAACGCCAGAGTTCAGATCCTAAACATTTTTTTTAAAAACAGTGAGCTTAATGACGTGAAGGAAGTTGTAGTTTAAACATCAAGGTCAATTATTTCGTTAAATATTATTTAAAAGTTACTTGTCTTGAAACAAAACCAGAGCTATTCTTTCCCCAAAAATGCAAACAGATTATTCTGCCCTGTTCGTCAGCTTCACTAGATAGCTTCTATTTGATCTTCAAATGAAAACAGTTTCTGTTTCAGATTTATACAACAGGCTGCCTCTAAAAAGAAAAAAGATCTTAAGGTTGGTCTGCTGTTTACTTTCCCTTCTAATCCTGTGAGAAGATTTGCATAAGAAAAGCAAGTAGATTTGAGTCTAGGTTTTGCTGTCTACATCGAAAGCATGAGCACCAGCCAGTCCTCTCTATTTATTCAGACAGAAAACGATTGTTTTGTAAGTCAGGTGAGTAGAAGATCTTTCAGTAAGTTCAGCTGGGTTCTTCTAAAAGTAACACGGACTACTTATCAAGACTAAATGGACAGTTTTAAAGAGTTTAAGTAAATAATTATAATAGTCATACACTGAGAGTTTAAAACCTAAACCCCCCAGTTCCATGTCTGTTTCCTCATACCATATACTTGGTTTAAAATAACATCCAGAACTGGTATTTCCTGGATCTTGCAAAGCAGCCCCTTGTATTTGCAGATAGCCTTCTCTCAGTTCCTAACAAGATCAGTGTCATGAGGGACTTCAGTGAGCAGAGCAGTTCTGGGTGGTGGTGGTAGCTCTGGGTCTCAGGACCGAGCAAGTACCCTCAGCTCCAAGGGTGACTCCTAGAGCAAACCAGGTCCCTCCTCTGTAGAATGGGAATAGGGACTCATACCTACAAGAGTGCTGTGAAGCAGAGTAGTTTATTGTGTGCAATGTACTTGAAGATTTTTTTTTGGTGTATAGAAAGGCAAATTATTATTTTTTAGGAAGAGTATTAGAAGGGATGTTTTGGATCACGGGGTAAAGTTCCTTGCTGTGGGTGGTAACCACATTTCAGAAGCTGGTTCTCAAACCAGTCAAATTCCATCTTCCAGCTGCTTTGATTCCTTCCTGACTGTGGAAGGCCTTTCTGGGTCCTCACCACTGTGGAGTGAAGGTGCTTTTCTTTTTCCATCTTGAATCCCTTCCTGGACAGTTTGTACCAATTCTTTCTCATATTTTATTCGGGAGAATGGGAGGGAAATTCTCACAATTTTCAGATGCATTTAAATTTTTCTCTGAGCCCCAGATACCCGGTGGAAAGATGCCAGCAATGCTGTAGGCTGGTTCGATGTACCAACAAAAATAAAATAAAATTTAAAAAACCCCAACCTTCTTGTAAGAAAAGCGCCATTCTTAGAAAGCCTCCAGCGTTCCAGCTAGAGCACAAACAGCTGCTTATTTGGGACTCATCTCGGGTAAATTGACAGCCCCGGGCCAAAAGGGCCGCAGCTCTTGTGGTCTCGCACAAACCCAGACCCCNCCCTCCCCCCCACCCCCCCCCCCCCCCCCCCCCCCCCGGTGGGGAACACACAGGGGAGAGGGGAAGGAACGAGCCGGGAGAGGGAACCATCCTCAAACCTCGGCTTAAACTTCGCCCGAGAAGGGCCGACGCTCCGCTGGGTCCAGCTAAAGCGGAGAAACCTCCCCAGGACGCGGGTCCCCGCCCGGGTTCGACCCGGCGCCCCTCGCCCGCCCCGCCGGGCTCAGCTCCGCGGCCCCGGGCTCCGCCGCCCAGAGGTGGCAGCGGGGCTCGGCGGGGACGGAGATCGCTGTTTTGCCCCTTGGCTCTGGTCTCCCCCTGCCCAGGGAACGACAGTCTTTGTTGGAGCTGCGCTCCCCAGGGCTGGGGGTGATTTTTCGTTTGTTTGGTTTTGACCTTCCTCCTCCGCTGCCTCTCGCAGGCCCGTCCCCGCAGTGGCGGCCTCGGAGGCGGACGGGGCAGCGCGCTGCCGCTGTCCCCGGGCGAGCCTCGGGCGTGAAGAGAAGCAGCCTGTGGGGCTGAAACGGTGGCGAGCGGGAGGGATTCGGGAGCGCTTCGCCGGGGTGTGGGATAGAGGCAGCGGTCTGTGTCCCTCAGCGACCTGTGACGGCAGTGCGTGCCCCCCGTGGAAATGCGGTGTGGCAGCAGCTCTCCGCCGGCACGCGGGGCACGGGCTGCTGCGGAGGGGCGTGGGCTGGAGCCACGGCCAGGTGTGCCATCGGGAAATACCAACTCCCGCCGGGGATCGAAGAGCTTCCAGGCCGTGGCTACACGGCTCGGCAGGGGAGCAAACAGCCCGTCCCCATCCCCCCCCCCGACAACTACAGCTCCCGCAGCCTCCAAGCCCAGTGAGGCTGAAGCAGCAACCACCAAACACCCTCGAAAAGACTGTGCTGGACCTCTGAAACCCCAAAGAAAACTGAACACCCAAGTGGGAGCGAGGCAACAGGCCCACCAACGAGCCCCCCCTGAAACGGGGGGCGAGCCGGTCCGCGCCGCCAGCACAGGCGCAGCGCTGCCAGCCCGTGGCTGGCCGCAGGGGGCCCGGCGCCCAGGGGACCACCCTCACCCTCCAACGCCGACTGCTGGTTCCTAATTCCTACGAATTCAACCACATTGCTCCAGGGAGAACGCGGGCGGGATGGGGTTTAACCCCCCCCGAGTTCAACTGCAGTGAAACCACAAGGAAACAGACGCAGGTGAAGGGCAGAGAGCGCGTTCGCTGCCGTGTTGCTACTGCACAACTTGCGAGGGATCGGGGCGCCTCGCATAACGACGGGCAGCAAAGGGAGAGCCTCTCCCGAGGGCTCCGAGCGCGGAGAGAGGAGCCGAAGAAAAGGTGCTTTTCCCGGGAAGCCGGGGTAGGAGCGGCCGGCTGTGCGGGACCAGCCTCCGGTGCGCACCTTCCACCCCCGCGCAGCTCCGCCGGGACTTGCGCGGCTTTTACAAGGGCGATCGCGCCTGGCCGGCTCGCATCGAGCAAGAGCTTTTCCGGGAACAGGCTACTAAGAGCAGCGTGAGCAGGAGGGGGAGGGTGGGTATGAAATAAAAGGCTAAAGAAACAGTGCGATTTTGGGACCAGGACCAAATCCTAACGTGTTACATAAAAGCCACGGGCGGTTCTTATCAGCAAGCCCGGCCTGAAGAGGAACAATCCCCAGGAGCGGCTCCAAAACAACCCTGTTAAAGGAACAATTGTGAAATGCCAACTTCCCACCAGAGTATGAACAGCAGGAGCCGGGCATGTCCTGTCTATAACCGGGCTTCTGACAACCAACAGAGAGGGGAGGGGATGGAGGGGGATCCTCTCTTGACAAGATTTATCAAGAAACATTTAACTGGGCTTTAATCATATTAGCAAGAGCCCAATTAGGGCTGAGAGCGAAGCGAGGCGGCCGGCGGGCTGGGGAGAGGAGGAGGAGCAAGCGGTGGAGTCACTCGAGGATAAAGTCCTTTCATCAGGCTGCGCTCTCGGCAAGCAGAGGAGTGCGAATAATCAGTGCCCTTCACTGGGGGGACGGGGGAGGGAGCGGCTGGGGAATGTGTGTAAAGGATCATTAAGGCCAGGCAGAAGGGGGTTTTTGTTGTTGTTGTTTTTAATTATTACGGCTATTGAGGTGGTGTCCGGGCTCCCTCGAGCGCTGTTCTCAGAGACGGAGCGGGGAAGAAGCGAAGGGGTTCGGAGGCACCTGCTGCACTGCGACGACCTGATCTGAGTGTGCCTCCCGGGGCAAAGAGGGGCTCAGTCCCTCCCACCCCGCCTCACATCACCGAGGGAGAATTTCCTTAAAAGCCCTTTTCCCGGCTCTCCTCTTCCTCATGTCGAGCCCTTCCCTGGCGCACCCCACCTCCCAGCGCGGCTCCTCGGGGGAGCGCCGCGCCCCACCGCCCCTGACGCAGCCCAGCCCGGTCGCCAGGGCTCGTCGAAAGGCCCAGGGGAAGCGCTGCGCTGGGAACGCCCGGGTCAGGGGCAGATGTTCTCCCGGGGTTCAAACTCTCCTTGCTTTCGCGTGGGCAACCTGCCCTGTCCTTAGGGACTCGCTCGCTCCAGCTGTAGGGGATGGGGAGGGCGGACAGCACATAAATACAGAAAAACTAAAGACGACAGGTGGGAGCAAAGGAAGAGGTTGTGGATAAGCCCGTGAACCCCCCCTCCCCGGGTTACGCCACGTCGGGGACACGGCGGTGGGAGCGCGGCAGCGGCCGTGACCCTGCCTGCGGCTTTCGAGACATCGTCAGCAGCTGCCGGCAGCTGCCCCGATTTCCTGCCGCTCTCCGCGGCCAGGAGAAGGGAGATAAGGGTGTTGGGCAGCGAGGCACCTTTCCCCCAAGAGGAGCGGGATCTTTGCGCCGCGGGGCAGAGGATCCTTATTTTTTTTAACAGGGTGGGGTTTGCCGTTCGCACCCACGAGCATCCCCCTGTCGGAAGCCACCTGCCCTGTGCCTGGAGCGTAGCGGTTTTCACCCCCCAAGCCCCCCCTCCGCCTCCTCCCCGCGNGGTGTCGCACGCCGCCGCGCCGGCACAGCCTCGGCTCTCGCCTTGCGCGCACTCGGCTGGCGCTGGCAGCCCCGCCGGGTTCATCCGAGGACAGCGGCGGCTCCGCGCCGCCGCTCGTCTGGGTGGCCCACCCCCGGGGGGGGGGGCGGC
>VZRR01010600.1:699569-754454 GCA_013398015.1 Oreocharis arfaki | reverse complement strand
CCTTCCCCGGGCACCGTGGGCCACCCCTCGCACCCATGCCCCCTCCCCGGCCCCATCCGCTTCTGCCAAGTGGAATAAACGCCCGGTTTCCGGCAAATATTCACCCTTCCGACACCGAACGGGAGGCCGCCCCCCTCCCGGCCGGCACCCCTGTCGGAGGCGGGCCGGGGTCCGTCCCCGCGGCCGGCAGCGCTCCCGGCGGCACCCGCCCCCAACGTAAGTGACCGTCGGGGCCGGGAGGGGGTGGCCGTGCCTCGCGCCCCTTTCCCGGCGGGGCTGCGCTCCGGGGCCAGGGGTGGTGGGGGCGGGCGGGCCGGGGCTGGACTGATCCCCGGCCGTGGCCCCGAGCGCAGCCCCGGCCATGTGCCCCGCGCTGTCCCCGAGGTGCGCCCGGCGTTGTGCCCAGGGGACAGCCGCCCGCCCGCCCACGGTCAAAAGCAAACACAGCCCAGAGCCCGCTTAACGCGGGGCGGGGAGGGGACGCGGGGCGCAGACCGGGACAGGGACCCGGAGTCTGAGTGACGGGCAGCGTCGGTGCCATCACCGTTGTGCTCTGCCCTGTTCGGTAAACATGCGGCAGGGTCCTAGCCGCCTATTGTTTCCATGGAGTCCTCCTGGCACGTCCCAGCAAAAACGTATGGCAGATGTCTTCATGGCAAGCCTGCAGCGGGTCTCCCACTTTTGCTCCGTCCCAGGTGGAGTCTTTTCAGATCCTTTACACTGCGTAACTCAGCACCAGCAGTGCTTTTGAGAAACATACTTCGTGCACGACATCGCTGTTTTGAAACAGAATTTTGAAGCGAAGCTGTAGGAACACACATCTTTCAGTCCAAGCTGTCAGCTGGATGCACAATTTTAAAAGCAGTGGCTCCTTAAAATGAAAAGATTATTAAAAGCTCGTTTATTAAGACGCTCAGGCCACGAAGGTAATGGTAATGAGTGCTACATACTCTGTATACATGCTCAAGTTTTGGGTATAAGATGAAGGCATGAAGTCGGGCCTGTACTTAAAAATACTCTGAAGTTACTTGTCAGAAATATGCTAAAATGATAAGCCGTGGATTTACTGACATGGATTATATTGTTAGTCCTTCAGCCTTAAGTTCATTTTTAAGTCCAAATTTCAGTCCTTCAAGAAAAGACAGGAGGAGGAGGAAGAAGGGACTATTATAATTGAAATGCTGACATTGCTAACCACGGCAGTTTGAATTCACTACTATAATAAGAGGTCAGCTAGCAGCCTAATTCCAAAGAGGTGATGTTATCCAATAATAATGTAATCAGTTTGTTGGCTGTAACATAGGAGACTGGAAATTGCTTTATTTTATTGATATTTTTGGCCAAAATGTAAAAAAAAAAAAACAAACCTGAAACAAAACTATAAGACGCCAAGATTGAGGCAGGAGAGCTACCTTTGCTATTTAAAATAACAAACCAAAGTTCTTCAAGAACATTTTTCACTTCAGTGCAGTTTTACAAAAGCATACCTAAAAAGGGACAGCTAGTGAGAACGCAAGCTTTCAAGCCAGGGCGTGGAGGACAGAAAGGCCCAAGGGTGTAACATTGTTAAAAGTTTTCAGAGAGATCCCAAAAGCACAATGTTCACTTTACAAAATAGAAGTTTTCTCCTGGGTAATCACTGAATGAGTTTGCATTGATTTGCAGCTGCAAATTTAAAGGAAAAAGAGGGAAAGAAAAGACAAATGCCGTGTTAGTAAATTATGCTGCAATCATTAAGAAAGTTGTGTCAGATACATGAAAAATTGGAATTGACTGCTTAAGCTTTTGAGTTCATATATTCAGGATTCTCCATCCCTCCTACCTTTTTTAAATACTTTTTTTAAAGGAGTAAACATTCCGATAATTTTCTTGGCATCTGGCTCTCAAATTATAAATAACAGCAGAAGTGAATTAACTTCTAAGGTGCATGTACCAGAGGAACCTTATTAGTGAAGTCTTCTATAGAGGCTTAGTCAGTGTTGTTAGTGAGGTCAGAATTTCAGCCACTGTGAAGGTTTTTTTGTTGCATAAAACTACAAGGATAGACCATATTATCTCCCTAATTCAGATTTAGATTTTGCTGTTGCTCTTGATGGTGTTCTGCCTGTTTAACCTTAACCAAAATTCACTGTGGTCAGTGGGACTCTTTGGGTTGGGGCCATGTATTCTCTGAAGGAGCAAATCTTAAGTTTCTCCATGTTGCTAGGAAGCCTAGCAGTATCAAGACAAAGACATGTGAAAGTGTGTGTAGACAATGAAAACTAGGTAATGAGCATAGCCAAATCATAACTGCCATTTTAACAGAGTGGCTTGTAAATAACAGAGCCCTATAAGAATACTTGGGTGTGTCTGAGTCAACCCATTCTGAAAACCTTATGATATGCAGCTGCAGAAACTACACAAATTCTTGAAAAACTGTCAACAAAACTTGAAATTTCTTGAAAATCACGTTTCCAAATATAAGAACTATTCTGCATATAGATATATCCTATGTCCAGTAACTCTTTAAAAGTAGGCTAAAACTGCTACAGTGACTACTTTGTTCATCTGACCTTCTTAAGGCAATATTAACCCTCTTTTAGAACTTGCCATTTAACAAAGCATTATTACAAGTATTACAACCATTTGTGAATGTGTGTAGTCTGGGCTGCGGAAAATCAGTGGTTGGCATTCACTCTCAGGCTTACATCCAAAAACATACAAGTTAATTTGCACTACATGACCATTGGCACTACAGAGTACTGAATTGGAAAAGGTATTTTGAGAACGTTTTCCAAAGCTGTCCTTATACACTTGCTTGAAGCTAGAAAATAGATGTGATATAATGATGGTTGTTTTGGCTTTATTGTGGAAGATAATACCAGCTTGTGACTACTGATTGGATGTGAAATAAAACTTCATGGCTGTATGGATTAGATGTGGTATGCCAGCAGTCATACAGGGTACTAATGGAAGCATAGTGTATTAGTTCTGTAAAAAGATTTAAACGACAATTAATGACTGTTGTTCAGAAATACAAAATGAGAGGGCAGTGAAAAATTAATTGAGGAAATTTATGTATGGATATGGAGCATGGTAGTCTGGATGCCAGCTGCCACACAGGAAATCCCCAAACCACTAACTGATGGAAATTTTAAGAACTTAACAGGTTAGGTTCCCAACAATGTTTTCAGTTTGAGTTTTTTTTTGTCATTAGGCCCCGACAGATTACATTAGCCCAGTATAGACATTTTTGCTTCCTTGGTGCATTGTTCTTGAAGTCGTACCTACTTCGTCATTACTCACAATTGCTTAGTTTTTTTATTTTTGATACAAAATGTCACCTTTTTTATTGAGAGATTGAGTATGACAGTGGAGGTGGGTATTCATGTATACAGGAGAAAAAGAAGCAAGTGAAAGAGGAAAAGGGAAAGAAGAAGGTGTTTGGAGAGCGCAGAAGGAAGATAGGAAATGTGGGGCATGGGAATGACTGGTGATGGGATGGGACAGAAGGAGACTGGACCACTGACTGTGGAGACAGGCGTGTTCAGAGTTCGTTATTTGATCAAACTACTCCTTATTTAACGTGCCCTGCATTTCTCAGTGGCGATACAGCTTGGAATCTGTGTGAAATGGTGAAAAATTGAGAAAGTAAAGACAGAATGAAAATGCAAGAAGCAGTTTCCTAATTTGTTTCTTTTCCATTTCTAAAGCCTGCCTAGCCCACATATTGGATAGGGTACACTTAGAATCCTGGAAAAAACTAAGCTGCAGCTGGAACAAAGTTGGAAAGAAATTCCAGTCATTTTAAAGATGATAAAAAATATCTGACCGCCCCTTCTCCCTCCTCTGTCCAGAAGGTCCAACAAAATCATCTACCCCACAGCAAATGCCTGACAACAACATTGTATGTATATCTATTCTGAAATCAGAGTTCAGGGTATATATGTGTAACTGCAACTCATATTTTGTCCCTCTGATATTGTTTACCTGGAACTTTCACACTGTAATATTTTTCTACTTTCTTTTTCACTCAGTTTTCTTCTTTGCTTTTGGCACAGAAAATCCTGCACGTGGTGTGCCCAGGTTATACTGAAGCATGGATGTCTCATGCAGAACAGTATGTTATTCCACACGTGACTTACTCATGTTGCAAAAGCAGGGTGAGTAATGGGTGCTGGAATTTAGCTCTATACTGCATTTTGCATGTGGGGTTTCTGTAATAGGTTCATGAAGTTCACAGACTACTGCTAGTAATTTCTTAATTTTCTACCTCCCATTCTTGCCTTTTTCCCCCATTTATCCAGAGGTTTTATGTGGTCCTGGAGGACTTTACGTCTTTGCAAAATGATGCAGAACTATATAAAAATGCTCCAAGTACGGTATAAACACATAGGGTATCTTTGTGCTGTAGAAATACCAGGTTTTGACTGGGCATGATCCCACGCTCTAGGTCTGTGGGTCAGCATTTCATCTTTACCAGCAGCAAGCTTTGCAGTGACTGCATGTCTTAGGGATGTACTTAGAGGGGTACATAGAGGGGAAGTAGTGCTGGACTATTTACACTGCAAGTGGGATGATTTAGATGGTACCCTGCAACATCGTCTTGGATACACAGAGAGAAAAGTGCATATGCCTGTGGTGCTCTCAAATATATGCTATATGCCTCCAAGTACAAGGGCAAATTTGAATTGAGAAGGAAGCTCTCCAATGTGCTAAGCTGCTGATGTAGCACTTGCAGTGAGAAATATACTGGTTCAGATAGAACTTTTGGCAGTACACTCAGGGCAGACAAAGAGGGTCTCAGAAAGAGATGCAAAACAAACAAACAGAAGTGTTCAAACCCACAACCAGTTTGTTATTTGATCTGGAAACAGAGCAGAGGGGTTGCCTGTAGCTGCACTTTGTTCAAACTTCATTTGGGCTTGTGATGTAACTTTGCGTTAGTCTGCACAGCTCATATCAGACTCTGGACTGTGGGTTTTCTTACTGATGATTCTGCAGCCTCTCAGGCTCCTGGAGCTAGTGTGCAAGGGTCTGTTTGTTCAGAGACCTCTATTCAGTGCAAAGAGATGGTGACAGAAGTTGCTATTAATTGTTGCCGTATGGTTAAAGGTTGGGGGTTGCAAGCAAGTCTCCTCTGCTCTGTTCCAGTTCAGAGTTAAGCCACCTAGATGAAACTAGTGCTAGATCTCAAAAGAAAAGAGATGGGGAAGGTAACTGAAGATCAGACCCAGAGGGTGCATGTAGTATAGATGTACTGAGTCCAGTTTTGTGTCCCACTAAACAGGTCACAGTCATTTGTGAAAAAGGGTCTCCTGCTTTCCAGGATAAGCTGGCTGTTTAGTTTGTCTTTCTAACTAGCCAGTAAAACTCAAACAATGTTCTAGGAATTATCTTTGCATTAAAATTACCTTATTCTTTATGTGTCTGCATCTATATTTGGATGTGCATTGTAGGACCTTGGATCCTAAAATATTTAGAGTCCAGTTAAATTTTGACATGGGAGCAACTGCATTGTTTTTCTGTTAATTTTCCTAATCTGTAAACAAGCTTTTGTGCAAGACCATTGGCACTGAAAGTCTGTTTGAAGTGGACTTGTGGAAGTGCAAGAGTTCATAACCCTTCTGTTGCAGCAACTGGGAGTGCAGTCTGAACACTGAGTGCCTGCTGTAGCGAAAAGTGGTGAGGTCTTCCTTAGCTACTCCTGCAGAGCCCTAGGAAAGTCCAGCATTGCTGCCAGCTGCACGACAAAGGACACAGATAGTGCATACAACATCCTCCTCTAACCTTTGCCAGGAAGAATTGATAAGACACTTCATTATTAAATTAAACTAGAATTAAAACACTTCCCGAGGCTGAGCTTTGAACTCTTCAACCTGAGAATGGATTCAGCAGCATCTTGTGAGCTTTGGAGCTCGCTAGGTTCCACTTTTACAGCAGCAGAACAGTTTTCCATTGTAACCTTTACTTTCTTGTTTGTTTAATATGCATGAATTACTGATACTGGCTCAATATGTTAACAGTTATTTAAAGAATGGTCTGGTAAATTTTTTAGTTCATGTATGGATTATGAAATATAATGTCTATCACTATAGTTTCTGGTCACTCACTTTATGTTAAGATTTCATTAATATGCTTTTCTTAAATAACAAACAGATCCTTCAGAGCTGGTTAGCCATGTGAGGACCATGTGGTGTAAGCAGTTATAAATACACCAGTAAAAAACATTCCAGAGAATTATAAATCACTATAATGTTCAACTACAGTGGGTTGATGAATGGTATCTTTATTAACTTATTAACCACTTATCGAAATGATTCACCTTGTACCTAGACTTAGGTTTATGTTCAGTGTAAATTTTACATGAAGCCTGACTTTGTTTTCTTTTGCCAGACGTATTTATTTCTGAGTCAAAACTCAGTCTCTTTTGCAAAAAGGAGAAGAATCAAAGAGGCATAATAATCAGCCTAAACTCATGCAAAGCACTTTAAAAATAGCCAGCCCACCTACTGCACTGGGAGATTTTATAGTGCAGTGCACAGAAGCACAGTGTGGAATAGCTAAGGAACTGTGCAGTATGTAAGCTTTTCAAAATGTACTCAAGGCTGTGGCTCTCTAACCAGTACCAGATCTGGCCCTGCTAGGGCATCTGCCTCTCAGACCCCCACTGCCTTACAGATTGCTGCCCAGGATGTTCAACTCTGCTTGCCATGAGAAATGGCCCTGCATGGATTTTTGTTTGCAAATCAGTGGCTCATAGTGGAGAGATCTGTGGCAGAAGGTGGTTGAAAAGAGCGAGACGGCGTTGCTGCTCAGTCACTGGTGCGGTGGGTGGCAGTGCATCGGCATTGTCACTTGGGCTGTTACACAGATGGCCTGTGTAAACTTGAGTAAAATTCTAGCAGATAGGTCTGCAAAGGGATGCAGGCACCCAACTGTGCTGTGTGGGCCTTGCTAGGCTCCATAAAACCATGCCCAGCTGTCATCTCAATTTGTGAGTGTCTGAGCTCTGCCAGGGAGCAGGTTACAAACTGCCTGCAGGTTCTGGTAAGGGTCTTGGGGAAGAGGTTTCCTGGACATGTTTTGCCAGCAGAGTCCTATACAAAACTGTTGCAGCCTCTGCTCATACAACGATACTGTTTCTTGGGGGATCCTGTTATTATCATGGTGAAATGCAGACACATGATGTGTACAGACACAAATTAAATTGTTGTAATTTTCAGAGACCATTTTTATCTTTTTCCCTGCTCTTGCCTCTCCGGCAAGCTTCCTCTCTCTTGTTATGAATCCCTGCTTGTGTGTTCCTCTAGCCAGTTTTTGTCTGTTTTACCTTTAATTGGTACACATACTTGGCCAGTTTACCTAATTTCCCAATAAAGAGTTTATTGGTGAAAGAGTGTTTGGCGTGTGAACACCGTACATTGCAAAAGATACTGCAGGAGGAGGGGCAGTATCTATGTGTATTACCACACTCCAGCTTAGGTCAGGTGGTCACATTGCTGTATCTGAGGTGAATCTTGCACCGAAAGAAATGTTTAAGTTGACTAAAAAAAAGAGATTTTCCCATTGTAGAATAAACAGATTGTACTATGCAGGGAAATGAGGTAAGTCAGTCTCATGGTTTTCAGCATCACTCATGCCTTGAAAAGAGAAGGATCTGGGGGGTACCTAAAGGGGCTGAAAAGGGAGCTGGAGAGGGACTTTTTACAAGGGCATGAAGTGATTGGACAAGGGGTAATTGCTTTAAACTGTTAGAGGGCAAGTTTAGATTAGATATTGGGAAGAAATTCTTCACTATGAGGGTAGTGACACACTGGTTGCTCAAGGAAATTGTGAGTGCCCCGTCCCTGGAAGTATTCATGGCCAGGTTGGATAGGGCTCTGAGTGCCCTGGTCTAGTGGTAGGTGTCCCTGCCCATGGCAGGGGGGTTGGAACTGGATATTCTTTAGGATTCTTTCCAACCCAACCCATTCTATGATTCTATGATTTTAAAAGGGTTAACTGCCTGCCAGAAACTGCATCTTATTAATGTAAGGCATTTTGGCTTTTCCTTTTTGTGTCCCTGTTAGAGAATTTTATGTAACAGCTTTTGTTTGTTCATACTTTTCGTTCTTAAAATTTGTATCTCATCAGTAAATGTTTTTGTTTTTGCAAAAAGAAGAGCTTGCACTTTCTTCCCTATGAAGACAGAAGTCAAGTCATCCTGTTGCTTGAGATTATAATTTTCAGCTTGATTAAACATGTCAACACGTAGACTTTTACTGCTCCTGACAACAAGGATTGTAACCATTTACATGCTAAGATTTGATAATTTATGTGTCTGTAGTAGTCGATCACTATAGGAATGCAGTATGATATTAGGCCCTTAGTACATTTTTTGGAGGTAGGAAAAAGCAATTGATAGGGTGAGTCCAAGTTAACACATGGAATGGACCTCACTCTTTCCAAAGATAAGGAAATTCTCTACTTCTTTACAAATTTTGGAAGACTTTTGGTGCCCTGTGGTAGCAAATATGTTCTCAGGATGAGGGTTGTCTAGACTGTGCACTCCAGATTATTGTAAGCATTTTATTCAGCTGAGAGCTGGAGCTCTGTAAATGGTTGGTGGGTTTTGAAAGGACCTCAATGTGTAAGGGGAAAGAGGAACCTGCTGTAGATCTTTTGGGTCTTCAGCTGCCAAGCGTATAAATATGGATAAGCATGTCCCACTGACTGCAGCAGAATTTCAAATTAAGTTTTTTCAGAAGTTTTTCCAGAGTTGGGATTTTAAGCAGTTTCTGTGTTTAGCTACAGTGTACCAAAGAGTGTGTGCTCATACAGTGAGCTTCCTTGAGCCAATGCAGAAAATCAGGGAGGTTGTTATGCAATTATTGCTGTATATCTTCCTGCTTGTAAGCCTTAATTCAACTCTGATTTTTTTTGTGTGTTTTGTTTAAATCCCTGAAAAGATGTCATTCTCTCGCTGAATGTGTTTTTCCTCCTAAACACAAGCTGTAAATACATACACAGATAATAATATGTGATTTTTTGAGTCATCTGCTTGAAGTTATGTGTTTTATGCTAGGCAAATTTAGAAAATTACCAAACCTCATACGCTCAGACATAAAAGCTCTCTGACTCGTCTTTGCCATGGAAATTGCAAGTTTTAACATGTAAGTGTATATGTAAAAGAAAAACCCCAGAGGTAACAGACAAATAGAATTTTACAGGGTTGTTATAGACACAGTGACATCTGGATTTTATTGCTGTTAATGATTCCTAATATTATCTGCCATTTTGTGTTATATAACCATTTATTATTAATCCTCATCTCCTCTTACAAATCAGTTTTCAGTGCTCTTTTTCCCCCAAACACATCTTGAGCATGTGGGTATACATTTATGCCTACTTAAAAGAAAATGAAAGGTGTTCCTCTGTATTAAGAGTTTTTGAAGTACTTAGAGATGGATTCTCTGTTCTCTGTGAAGTAACCGTTGTCCTAATCATTACCAGGAATTGAACCTGGAACTACCAGAGCTAGAGAATAGCTTGACAATTTGAGCTCAAAAAGGCTAAATCTTCTGGCTAACTGTTGTAGGAGAGTCATGCCTTTTGTGGCTCTGGCAGAAGTTACTAGTTGGAGAGGGAATTATGCTTGTGCAACTCAAAATTGTTAGTGAAATCCAAGGGAATTTGGGGGTTTGCAGGGAATGCAGAATGGGGCTCTTCCAGGAGCTTCCCAGTAAGCATGAAAGAGGTTTCTTTTTGTTTGTGTGTGTGTGTGATGAATAGTGAGAAATCCTAACGTCTGACAACGTTCTGGCTAAGTGTGCTCTTCAGTTTTCCATTAGTGGTGGCGTAGTCCATCAGTAAATCCTTTCAGGACTAACCATCTGGCATTTCCTAAACCCTTGTGTGTGTATCATGTAAAACTCAGTGTTACCACTCTAAAGAAAGACCTTGAAAAGTTAAATGCCATTGGAATTTGGTAATGTAGGCCACAGTGTAAACTGTGGTTAAGTTGAGCTGAGGCCTTCTTTAGAGAAAGAACCTGTAATTGATTAAACCGTGCCTCTAGCTAGATAAAAATGAGTTGAAGTAGATTAATATAAAAACAGTTAAAAGCTTCCTTCTTGTTGTCAGTTTTCAAAATTAAACTTGTCGAGAGTTTGGCAGAATGAGCTCAAAGGCAGATCTGATCTAAACGGAGGAAAACAAACCCAAAGGAGCAAAGAGCAATGAGGACACAAAAAACCCCAAAGAGCAAGGAGCAAAATCTCATTTTTTAGTTGATTTAAATGAATTTTCTAACTGAAGGCTGTGAGCTTTAAGGTCCTTGCAACCCAGATGATTCTATTATTCTGTGACTTTAAGGCCTTCATTTAAACTTGCCAAGCCGTTTTTCTCCAGACTACCATCTTCCATGATTTGCGTCTCATAGCCTTGTCTAACACAGAAATTTCTTCTGCAGTGCTTGGCCTATCTTCTCGTGGCCTTCATGGATCTTCTCTGACATTAAATGAGCATAGTTATTATGAGAACATAAACCAAGGGCAAAAATCAAAAGGTAGTCTTGGATTCAGGCGGAAACTGAGAGAGAATTGAAATGGAGACAGCACAGCCTAACAGCTTGAATAATGTCAGGCTTTTTTCTGGAATCTACTTACATCTGTAACTTTGCATGGCATGTGATTTCTGTGTCACAAAATTTGTCCTACTGCAGGAGCACCCGCATCTTGGTGGCAAGATGGTGCAACTTTCTGTAATTGATATGGACATAAATTCTGCAGTCCCAATGATGAGTGAAAAGTGAGACTCATTGACTCACTCAATACTACCGAAGTATTTATCAAAAAACAATGTTGATTTTACTAAGTGTCACACTGGAAAGTCATTTTAGAACATATTTGGGCTTTAACACCCTTTCTTAATATTTTTCCCCCATATCCTTTTGTATATACAACTGGGTCATGTTAGTGACCACAGGTATGGGTCTCCATTCCATTGCATTGGTTTTATGCCAGAGTAACCCCACTGTTTTTCACAGCACGAAAGTCAGATGAAATGTGGTGAAAAATTGATCCCATACATATTCTAATCTCTGAGTGACTTAATATTTAGCGCTAAAACATTTTCAACCTTTCAAAACAACACTTCTATCAGTCATGTTACAGATTTAAAGTCTGCTGTCTCACGACTTGCCAGAACTGCAGCAAATGCTGGGAAGTGAGCATGTCCTTAATCACAGTAAACCATGGGGTATTTGATCCTTACATTTGACAGTCCTGTTGGAGGGTCAGCTAGTACTCTTGTATATTGACCTCAGTGTTGAAACATGTACCTTTTCCCCTCATCTCTATTTTAAGTTAAAATAATAGAATAATTTATATAGAGGTAGGCTATTTGTTCCTTTTAAATGGTTGCCGTTGCCTTTAAATGGCAGCAGTTTTAAAATCTGTATCAGACTTGGAATCTTATGGACAGAGATAAGTTAACAGAGACCTTGAGAAAGTAAACAAGACAGGAGTCAGATGCAAGATGTTTCACAGGTCTGCAGGTTGTTCCTGGCTGCAGAAGTAGAACCTAAGTCTGTTGTTGTTACAACAGCATACAAATTGTAAATATACGTATTTCTATTATTACATACATACGTGTATACATAGTCCCTCCAACTGCTAAATAATCTACTGCTTTATTTACAATATAAGGGAAGCATTATGGTCTTTTTAGGTTTCTGAATTCAAAGAGCCTGTTCCTGTTAAAATTGGTTGCAAAGCTCCAGTTGATAGCAGTAGGAGCAATCTCATTATTTTCAATGATCATAAGCTAGCACTGCTGATAACTAACTTGGGAAACTGAGACAGACTGTATTCTCAAAGAAGATATCATTGAGGAGGTATCAGAAGTCTGTGGAATTTGGGGCTTGGCTACACCACAGATTTCCTGCATGACCTTTAGATTACTTAATGTGGTTGCCCTTTGAATCTATCTAGCAGCACATCCTTATATTAGAAAGAGTGATATGCTCAGATAGTGATCTGTGGCACATTTTGTGATTGGGAGAGATTTCTCATAAACTCAGACATAAGTTTGATCTGAAACAGTTGGGTAAATAGCACCAGTAATTAATTAATTATTAGTTAATTAGCTCAGTTAATTAGTAACTGATAGAGTAACAGCTGTTGCTCCTGCTTATTGTGTAAGGGAATCATAGAATCACGGAATGGCCTGGGAAGGGACCTTAAATAAGGGAGCTGTGAGCTTTGGTCTCATGTGGTTCTCCTAATGGCACTGTAGTACCACAGCAAAGTAATGATGCTGTAAATCAATTATGCTTCTTTTCTTTTATATATATATATATGTATACACAAATTGCTGCAGGTTAATGAGGTGTCAGTTCCTTCCAACTTGAGATATTCTATAGGTAAAACATGGTAAGTGTTTATACATTTAGACTGAGGCATATTTAAGGCAATGAAAGTTGTTTTAGCCAGTAACAAAAATGGTTATGTTAAACCACATTCTCTCATAATACATAAAGCTGAGGATGCATAAAGACTGCTTGGTGCAGCTGACGTGGTAACTTGTTAAGCCTTGGTAATTTCAACTCATATAAAAGTGGAGATAAGAAATGGCTGTTGTTCCTTCTGGTACCAACATCTCTGACTATGGGAAAACAAGTCAGGTGATATAAAGGTCTTGAGAAGTTTTATGCTGGTTAACAGTACTCCTCCCTCCTTGTCTCTCTTTCCCTTCTTGCTGATTTATATTGGCTGAAAAGGAGAAATTCTGGTTCATGGGAAATCTTGTTTTTTTAATTTTTTTTTTTTTTTTTTTGTGGGGGGGGTTTTTTTGGAAAAATCTTTTGGAAAAAAAAAAAAAAATTTTTCGTCNTGCTCAGATAGTGATCTGTGGCACATTTTGTGATTGGGAAAGATTTCTCATAAACTCAGACATAAGTTTGATCTGAAACAGTTGGGTAAATAGCACCAGTAATTAATTAATTATTAGTTAATTAGCTCAGTTAATTAGTAACTGATAGAGTAACAGCTGTTGCTCCTGCTTATTGTGTAAGGGAATCATAGAATCACGGAATGGCCTGGGAAGGGACCTTAAATAAGGGAGCTGTGAGCTTTGGTCTCATGTGGTTCTCCTAATGGCACTGTAGTACCACAGCAAAGTAATGATGCTGTAAATCAATTATGCTTCTTTTCTTTTATATATATATATATGTATACACAAATTGCTGCAGGTTAATGAGGTGTCAGTTCCTTCCAACTTGAGATATTCTATAGGTAAAACATGGTAAGTGTTTATACATTTAGACTGAGGCATATTTAAGGCAATGAAAGTTGTTTTAGCCAGTAACAAAAATGGTTATGTTAAACCACATTCTCTCATAATACGTAAAGCTGAGGATGCATAAAGACTGCTTGGTGCAGCTGACGTGGTAACTTGTTAAGCCTTGGTAATTTCAACTCATATAAAAGTGGAGATAAGAAATGGCTGTTGTTCCTTCTGGTACCAACATCTCTGACTATGGGAAAACAAGTCAGGTGATATAAAGGTCTTGAGAAGTTTTATGCTGGTTAACAGTACTCCTCCCTCCTTGTCTCTCTTTCCCTTCTTGCTGATTTATATTGGCTGAAAAGGAGAAATTTTGGTTCATGGGAAATCTTGTTTTTTTAATTTTTTTTTTTTTTTTGGTCAGGGGAGGCTTTGTGTCAAAATCGATCTGAGAAATGAAAAGAAATTTTTCTGCAAACCAGAAATTTTGTGATAATTTCCTGCTGGAAACAACAAATATTTTATTTCTGAAATAAAAGTACATTCTGATTCCTGCAACTTCTCAGTTAAAATGGCATTTGACAGGTGACTCTTGATTATCAGCTCTGTAGAGTAGTTGCAGAGCTACACACTATCAGTGGTGCTCTGGCAGCCCTGCTCTGTGGGCTGACTAGAAGTCTGTTGCAGGGCTTCCAAGCTCCCAGCTGGCAATCTGTTCTTACTGTTCAGCAATCAGAAGGTCTGGAAAACACTGGGATTTCCATGTTTTCTGTACCCTTAGTGGGAAGTTACTCCTTTTACGCTCAGTGTTTCCAGAACTTCCAGCTAAGGGGGCTGAAATGTTGAAAGCATGGTGTTTTCTCTTTGGGACACGCTCCTGAGCAGATCTGCCTCCTGTATCTTTACTAAACTCGCCTTTATTTCAAGTGAGCCACTTGACACCTTTTTCTTCAGCACTGGGGTGGTGTTCTGTGCTGTAGGATGCAGAAAGAAGGGCCTCCTGTCTGAATATTTCACCCATCTCCTCTCTGGAGATGTACATATCCCGCTTTCAACTAACTTGCTGGAGTAGGGCTAGCAATCCAGTGGTGGAAGCATGGAATTTAGCGTGGGCTAATTCCTGCATGCAGTTTACCCAGCATCTTTGGGTGTGTCCTGCATGGCTGCTAGACCACAATGGAAACTACCCACGCAGCTTCAAACAGCTAATGAGGCGACCTCGCACCCACCACACCCAGCAACTGGAAGATTCTGGCCCATCTTGCAGAATAGCACTATGCAGAGTTACAGCATCTGGCTCTGGCAAGTCTGCAGGCACAGACAGTCTTTGAAACAAAAACAAAACCATGCACTGTTTCTTCCCACATTGACATGGCTAAATGCTGCAATGCACACTTGTGGGCAAGAGCAGGAAGAATGCACTCCACCAGTGATTGTGAAGGGACATCAGTGGCTCAGCACTCTGCAGGATGTGCTGCTTGAGCTGATCTACAGCTTTTTCTAGCCACATCAAGGATTTCACACATCTTAAACAGAGTTGGCACTTGAAATGTGAAAGCTACCTAAAAGGTGTCAGATTTGGCATTCCAAATTGAATTTTATCAGACATTCTTACAGGCAGATTGCAATTAAACCTATGCTTAAGCCCTGAATATCCATGCATTTCACCAGAGTTGCAACTCTTTTCCAAGTCTTCTTCTTACAAGAGTGATATGGATCTCCTGTGAGTGACATACAGGTACAGAAAAAATGGATTACTTGCAATCTTGCTTGTGTTGCTACAAATATACTTCTCATGCTGAAGATCTAAGCACCTTCAACTTCTTTTATGGCCCTCATTAGTCTTGGTCTGCGGATAGCTAGATGTGGCAGGCAACAGAAAATATTTTAGATGAAAGATGATAGAAGAAAGCAAGAATTGTTTTCGGTCTTCATTGACACAGTAGGCCATTTCCGCGTTTCAAACGCTTTTGCAGAAAGGCTTATTCTGATAATGGGACCACGGAATGTACCTGATCTTTTATGGTTTAAATGACCTCTGCATGAATGCATTGAGTTCTGCTTGTGCAAGTACCTGTGTGAGTGCACAGATTTGAGCCCATAAAGACTGTTTTGGCTCTTTAGTTTATCCTTGAAGATGTCTGCCAACCTTAGATTTTTACAGCAGGAATCTTGCGTAAGGCCACATGTGCAAGAAAATCATTCATGCAACATTTAAACCCATTGTTTCTTCCATTAGTTAAGAGGAAACACAGACTTATTTCTTACTGAATGTGTTTTTATGGCCTTCTCACAGCTTTGATGATCTTGTGGGAGCATGTAATCATAAATTATTAAAAGGAAATCTAAGCTGCTCAAAGCTAAACACATCAGTTATCTTGTTAAGGAGAAAAATGTATGTGAATGGATCAGTATGATTAAATCACTGCAAGACATCGTAACCTTCTGTTGTGATTGCATGTAGGGAACCTGATAATCTTGGTTGTCTCTGTCATAAGGGAGTAAAAATGTATTTTTACGCACGCATTTTATTACAAAATGAAAGATGGTGCTCGAGGCACAAAGTGGGGCAAGAGAGTGTGTTGCCCTGGTTTTTCACTGCATGCCTTGTTCGCATTAGCAGTGAAAAACCAGGGCAACAGAAGTGTGTGCAAACGTATGTGTACGTACTTGTGCATACACACATGCGTTCTTTTGGTACACTTCCTTCCAGATGCACTCGGAGTCCTGGCTGCTGTGAGGGTTTGGCAGCTTTCTTGTGCAGTGTGGGTGTTTATCATTCTACTGTGATTGTTCATGTTGTGATGAGTTTCCCCTTGGGTGCATTTTTCAGGCACATGTTCCTGTCAAACAAGGTCAGTGCTGAGCCAGAGAAGCACTGCACAGGTGCCGTGTCAGACTTAGCTTCTTTCTTTTGGCTGCAGATAGTGACACTTCTTTAACTTACAATTAAACCATTGCCCTGATACAAGACCAAATAGTCTTTCTGCGCAGATTTTACAAAAAAAAAAAGGTTCTTTACATTAAACAAGGGAAGAAATGAGTGATTTCATAAAAATAGGCTCTCAAGACCTGACCAAGAGCCTGTTAAAATTGATGGAACGACTCCTTGGATTTTAGCAGGCTCTGTTTCCGGCCTTTAATGCATGCTCTGGTGTTTATAGTCACAGGTGGGAGTAGCTCTTCATTAAATAGGAGGTGTTTTCTTACTTTACTGTCACTAGGTATAGTGCTGGTGGCAGTGGAGAAAGCTCAGGGTGATGGGAGAGTTCATGACAAAGAATGATCTTTTCTTCATGGGCGGCAACCGGCTTCTAAACAAAAAAGCCCTAAGGAGAGAAATGCATCAGGGTCATTACAACTGTCATTTGGCACTTACTAACAAGTATTCTTGAAAGAAACTGTTAACACAATTTTGCTGTTTCTTGCCAAACAGCGAGGGCAAACTGGCAATGTTTTGAAGCCAGAATTCGACTGCAGGCTTTAGAGCTCCTCTCTAGGATCAGCTGATCAAGAAATATGGGAAACTGAACATGCTTAACCCTTTTACCAGCAGAAATCCATGCTTGTCCACTCACAACCATGTACTGTGTTTCTGTCCAGCTTCAGATGTGTAGTAGAGATTATGGAAAGGTCCACTTGGAATCAAATATGGCAAAGGATGTCGAGGCCTACAAGAAGGGCTTCTTCAAGTACATCAGTAGCATAAGGAAGACTGGGGAAAATGTGGGCCTGCTGCTGAATGAGGTGGGTGCTTTGGTGATGAAGGATACAGAGTATGTGGAGTCCTGACAGAGTATGTGAATGTCTTGTTTGCTTCAGTCTTTGCTGCTGAGGCCAGCTCTAAGGAATCCCAGATCATGGAGGCAAGAGAGAAAGTCTGGAGTAAGGAAGACTTTCCCTTGGTCACGCAGGACAGGGTTAGAGATCATTTAGGCAAATGTGACACCTGCAAATCCAGGGACCCTGAGGGGATGCACCCACCAGTGCTGAGGGAGCTGCCAGATGTTATTGCTAAGGCACTCTCTGTGGTGATGGAGAATAGGAGATGTGCCTGAGATCAGGCCACACTCCGAGGTCATGGAGCACAGGAGAAACCTGTGAGGATTGGAGCAAAGCCAATGTCACTCCAGTCTTCAAAAACGGCAAGAGGATCCAGGAAACTAAAGACCAGTCAGCTTCCCCTCCATCTCTGGAGAGGGGATGGAACAACCCATTCTAGATGTCGTCTCTGAACACGTGGAAGTAAAGAAAGTCATCAGGTGTAGTCAGCATGGATTCACCAAGTGGAAATCATGCTTGACCAATCTGATAGGCTTTTAGGATGGACAGACTGGCTGGGTAGATGAGAGAAAAGTGGTGGATGTTGTCTACCTTGACTTCAGCAAAGCTTTTAACACTGTTTCTCCTGACATCTTCATGGACAAGCTCAGGAAGTGTGGGTTGAATGAGTGGCCAGTGGGGTAGACTGAGAACCGAATGCGTGTCAGAGCTCAGAGTTTTGTGATCAGCAGCACAGAGTCCAGTTGGAGGCCTGTAGCCTGTGGTGTTACCCAGGGATCAGCACTGGGTCCCGTCTTGTTCATCTTATTCATCAGTGCCCTGGATGAAGGGACAGAGTGCAGCCTCAGCAAGTTTGCCGGTGCTGCAAAGCTGGGGTGAGTGGCTGCTACCCCAGAGAGCTGTGCTGCCATCCAGCAAGACCTGGGTAGGCTGGAGAGCTGGGTGGAGAGGCACCTGATGTAGTTCAACAAAGGCAAGTGCAGGGTCTGCAGCTGGAGAGGAAAAACCCCCTGTACCAGCATAGGCTGGGGACTGAACTGCTGGAAAGCAGCTCTGAGGAGAAGGACCTGGGCGTCCTGGTGTACAACAAACTGTCCACGAGCCAGCAGTGGGGGCCCAAGAAGGCCAGTGGTATCCTGGGGTGCATTAGGGAGAGCATTGCTGGTAGCTTAAGGGAGGTGATCCTGCCCCTCTGCTCAGCCCTGGTGAGGCTGCACATGGAGTTCTGTGTCCAGTTCTGGACTCCTCTGTTCAAGAAAGACCAGGAGCTACTGGCATGGGTCCAGCAGAGGGCTCTAAAGATGATGAGGGGCTGGGAGCATCTCTGAGGAAAGGCTGAGGGAGCTGGGCCTGTTCAGCCTTGAGAAGAGATGAGGGTATCTTAGTGCAAACAAACATCTTAAGTGTGGATGTCAAGAGGATGGGGCCAGACTTTTCACTCGTGCCCAGTGACAGGATAAGGGGCAATGGGCAAAAACTGAAACGCAGGGAGTTCTGCCTGAATACGAGGAAAGTGTTTTTACTGTGTGGGTGGCAGACCACTGAAACAGGCTTCCCAGAGTGGTTGTGGAGTCTCGTTCTCAGGAGGTGTTGAATATTTGCCTGGACTGTGCAACCTGCTGCAAGTGGGGGGAGATGGACTAGATGCTTTAGCAGGGGGGACGGACTAGATGATCTCCAGGGGTCCGTCCCAACCCCAACTATTCTCTGATTCTGTGAAAGTTACACCAGATTTTTGCTTTTCTTTGAATGACAGTAATAATAACCTATGATGTGGTAATGTTTTAAGATCAAGGATGTTGATATTAATCGACTTTGAAATTGAAAGAAATTTATTCATCTGTTTAGACTGTATAATGGTTTTGCTTTCACTAGGAGTGGATAAAAGCCGGATTTCAGTCTTGTTGGTCGGATTTTTCCTGTTAGGCCAGCACATACTGTCCAGAGTAAAGGAGGAGTTGATTAATCCTCCTGGGACCTGGTACTTTCTCTGTCCTGCTTTTCCTGGAACACTCAGGCTAGAATTCACCTCTCACTGTGTCTAAATTCACAAGGTCCATGATGTGTGAGAAATTCAAGGTCTGAGAAGAGACACCTGTCCCAAGAGTCTATCACAACTTAGTGACCCTCTGACCCTTTGTGACCCTTAGTCACCCTGTGACTCCAGTACTGCTGCTGTGCCATGGCTGCAGCAGTGTTTATAGAAAGGCTGGTAGGTAAGCAATGGTAAACTGGAGTACAAAGTCAGCAATTAAATATGAAAAGGGAAAGAACCTTTTTTGTGATAATTGTGGTTTGATCCCAGCTGGCAACTAAGCATCATGGTCCTGACTTCCCCCTCATTAACTTCCCCCTCACTCTGGTAGGATGGAGGAATTGGAAAAAGGTAAAAGCTGAGGAAAAAAGGTTGAGAAAAGAACACTTTAATAACTGAAAAAATAAGTAAAATATAATAATAGTAATGAAAATGAGAGAGGAATAAAATCCGAGAGAAACGAGTAATACACAATATAGTTGCTCGCCACCAGCTGACTGATACCCAGCCCACCCTGCAGCAGTGACCTGCCCTTCCTGGCCAGCTCTCCTGGTTTATGTACTGGGCACAGCCTTCTATGCTATGTAATGTCCTTTTGACCAGTTTGCTTCGTGTGTCCTGGCCATGCTCCCTCCTAGCTTCTTGTGCACCTCCTCACTGGCAGAGCACAGGAAACAGAAAAGTCCTTGACTTTGGGTGGGCACTGCTGAGCAACAGCCAAAACATCTGTGCTATCAACATGATTGTCATACTGAACCTAAACAGCACTGCACCAGCTACTAGGAAGAAAATTAACTCTATCTCAGCTGAATCCAGGACAGTAGTGACAGAAGGAATTATAATGTTTCACTGAAGCTGGACATAGATATAAAATGAAATACATATGTCATGTATATAAAAGGATATATAAAGGGTGGGTTGGAATCTAACTTGCTGTTTTCTCATGCTGCCTTCATTCATTTGGGCAGTTTAATTCAGATTCTGTGTCACTAGCTTATTAAGCAACTAAATATTGCTTAAATACTTGACTTCAGCAAGTTCAGTGCAATCCACTCCATTCAATACATTAAGCAACCTCCTCGGAAGCTTATAGAACAGTTTTCTTATTGATCTGAGGGACTTGTTTGGTTGATACTAAGTTGGTACTTTTTAATGTGCTTTTGAATTTATTTGGAGCATTTGACTGTGCCAAGCTCTACAAAACTGGAGGAAATGCAATTCAGTAACTGTACAGTATAGAATTTCATGTATGTACTGTGAATGTTGGCACAGATGGAAACTGGATTAGGTGAACAGTGCTGATCTCAGAGTATTCTGGATTTTTTTCTTGCTCACATAAAGAAAAATATAATGAGCTCATTTACTTGAGATCATTCTGGAATAAATCCACTTTAATCAATTATGTTAAACTACTGAGGTGTGTTACTGATACAGCTGCATTTTATTACCTGCTTCATAAACCACAAATAGCAGAGAGAACCAGGTAGGGATTTTTAGTTTCAGATGCAGGATGTGTGATGCAATCCACTACGGGGTTTATGCACATATGCACAGAGCATATTTTTGAGCTACTGTACTTTGAAGTCTGTGCCAGACATCTATGCAGCCAGACAGTAAACAAAGAAAATGACACCTTGGGCCAGGAGCGTTCAACAGCACAGAGGGTTTTCCTCAGAGCCTGGAAGGGGAAGTGTAGCATGTGTAAAGTCACAAAGGTTAGTAGGCCATTCAAGAGCAGCACTGAGCCTGTGAGCTACATGTATGTGCTCTGAAGTCATTGGGAGTTTTGCAACTAATTTCAAAAGAGGTAGGACTGCCCCAAGTGTTTTGACAGCAGTTTCGTTCTGTTGGTGTCACTGATTTATTTCAGATTTGGTCAAGGATGCACAAGGTGAATTTCATCTGCTGTCAAAGAACGTTCAGAAATT
This sequence comes from Oreocharis arfaki, assembly GCA_013398015.1. Taxonomy (NCBI): domain Eukaryota; kingdom Metazoa; phylum Chordata; class Aves; order Passeriformes; family Paramythiidae; genus Oreocharis; species Oreocharis arfaki. The sequence continues at coordinate 733,460 of VZRR01010600.1, read as the reverse complement.
TTATATGTATTGCTTTATTCAAAAAACGTTTTCCTCTGACTATCAAATACTTCATGAAAATTTTGCCTTAGTCTATGTAAAAGTGCTTTCTAACTGAACCATGTTCTAATGCCATTGAACACAGATTCCACTGCACAATAAAGAATTCTTACTGCAGTGAATATTAACTGCAGACTCTTCAGATCCCTAGATGGGTCTTTGTAATTTAAAGTTTTGATATGTGGCTTACATGTTTTTAGAAATTATGTGAAATTAATGAAAAGACTGAAGAAAACACTGTGATATTTTGATTTTTTTTTTTCCTCCAAAGCCAAATATAAGGTTAAAAGCAAAGCTTGAAACAATCTGGTCTGGCTGCATGATTTGTTTTAGACTTTAAGAAGGCTTGAAGAATTATTTCCTATTCTTCAGTTGCAAGTGAATATAGCAACCAAGTAAAAACTAATTCCGGAAATGGAATATTAAGCATAAAATATATTCATAGAAAGCAAGGCTGCTGGAGTATGGTAATACTTCTGCTGATTTTGGTTTGGCTTTTGAGGTGTGAAGGTTTTTTATTTAGTTAGTTTTCAGGTGATTTATTTTTGATCCACTTGTAATAATGATTATTATGCTGTGAGTACAATAATGTAGTGGCCAGCTAATGACAGTCTTCTGCACCATCAAAATCAATTTATGATGCTTCTTGGGAAATGTAGTTCAGGTCTTTTCTCCCCATCATAATGAAAAACACCTGTAGTGTCAAAAGTACAATAGAGAAATTTGGAGAGGTCTTAGAGCTCTTAACTTCTTTCTTTGGAGCATCTGAACACTGGCTCTACTGAAGCAAGAAAACTAATGTTCTGCTGGAAGCAGAGAAGAGGCTGAGAAGCAGAGGATGTTTAATTGCAGAGAATGCAAATAGGAGGAAAACTTCAGAATGGGATATCTTCCTGTGGGTATGTGTAATCCAGAGGATTCAATCTCTGAACATCATCCAAAATCGAGGAGACTGGCAGGAAGTCTGACAGAGTTTGTACCAGTGATATGCTGTCTGGGAAAACAGCAAGTATTATCAAGAATTGGTCCTTGTATTTCAGTGGCAGTTTTGCAGAAAGAATACTCAGAACTCTAACTGATCTATTTAAAGGTCCCAGTCATACCAACATTGTCCTATCTTCTCTTTTCTGCCTGTATACTATCGTTGCCTGCAACGTAAATAAAATAATAATCATGGTTCTATCTTCCTGCTTCCCTGGGTAGGAGTGTGCTATAGTCAAAAGTCTAGTGCAGTGCTATGCAGAGTAGGGAGAAACCAAGTTTACAATATAATAATGAACTGCTAGCTCATTTCTAATATACAAAGGAGAAAGGATTTTTGCTTTAGAGTAATCTCCCTACATAAAAGGAATTTTCTCAACAGTTTTGTGTTTGAGATTCTGTGTTTATCTCAGCGTTTGTCAGAGGAGTCACACATTGACAACCTTCAGCAGTAAAGAGCTGGATGAGACCTGTTAAATCCAAGAACTGGGTTTTTTTTCAGAAATGTAGTAGATCATAACATGTTCAGGACAAGAGAGGTGGTTAACTTTCCCAAGATTTTGACAGCTGCATGGGAGCAACTGACCCTGATTATGACAATGAGAGATTTTCACTTCAAGGGCTGGATTTGCTCCCTCCTCTGCAAGCTAATGGCCAAAATTAATTTGCGAAGTTGAGAGCAGCCCTGAATCTGCAGCATCCCTGCTCTTTGTATTCATGGGGTTATATGGTGGTCATATGTCTGGGTTGTAAAAAGATGATTAAGGTTCTTTAAGCAGAGTACTAATAACAGAAAATTAAGGGCTCATTGACTCTTTACAAGAAGCCTATTTAGCTAATACCAACAAATCTTTTTTTCCCATTTTTACAAACATCATTTTGTTTGTTTTAGCTGCTTTTTTTGTAATTCACTCTGGCTTTTTCTCAACCCTTGCACTTTGCCTTTGTGATCTCTGCTTTCTTTCCATCCAGAATTTCCTTTTCTATGCTTTTCTCAGGCAGATTCCTTCCATCCACTACAAGAATAAGTCTCAAGTCAACTGTTGATTGAAATCTTGGTTCCCTGGGTGCTTCTCTCCACTGTCTTTAGTAGTGTCAGGATTCAAGATACATTTGTTTTTCTTTCTTGCCATCACACAAACAGTGCTCCCCAGTAGGACTTTGAAGTTCATATTGTATTCTTTAATAAGATTTTAAATCTTTTTGAGACAGTCCCTCCTAGCCCTTCTTCACCAGCAGGATGTGTAGCCCATTGCATATGAATTGGTTCCGGGAGTAGGGCCAAGGAGTAAGGGAATGGGGCTGGGCCAGGAAGCAGGAATAACTGCTTCCCTAAGTGTAGGAAAAGGGACTTCTGCGTCCAAGCTTATGAGGGTTGAGGAGGTGAAAAATGCCATTATCTGTGCTGAGCATGGCAGGGAGTGGGGTCTGCTAGGACCCTAGGAGGGTCACAACTTTGGAACCAGCTGTGATTTCAAAAGTTGGTTTGACCGAACCGGGGTGAACTGTTTCCAGCACAGTTTTGGCTACCCACGACCTCTGTTGGCTTAGTCCCGTACTCCTGATGCCAGTGCATTGCCCAATGATGTCAGCGGGTGTTTTTGGGTTTGCAAGGAATGCAGGAATGGGATCTCTGAAAAACAGAATCTGTATGTGGAAATGTTCTAAACCAGAAAGATGTTTTGCAGAAGCTTGCCTGAAACATTTTAGCAAGAAAACTGGTCTCCTTCAGGCCCATTGTTTTTATGAATTATCCTTGCAGGTAGCTTGCATTCTTCCGCACTGTCATCAGACACTTTCGTGAAATGCTTCTGAGGGCAAATAATTCAAGACACTCTTTCTGACCAAGACAGCATGCACCAATTGCCTGGATACCACTGAAGTTTGCAAGATTTCAGAATTACTTTTCTGAATTATGCCGTGTCAAATCATTATAGATATTCCAGTGGATCTTTTGTGGAGCTGATAACATCTCTCAAGTGTTGAAGATTTAACTTTATTTTTGTCCTAGAATTTAGCAGTATGCTATTGTATGTTCATAGGCCTTTGCTGGGCTTGATGTTTTCATCAGTTGTTAAAGTGGAGTGGAGTCACCACACTTCTTCCAAGAGTATTTCCTGCCAGAGCCGGTAGCAGGGCTGTCTTTAATATTTCTTCTCATTCTTGTCAAAGGAGTAGTCTTCCTTTCCTTTTTCTTGGTTTTACTCAGTGGCATGTAAGGTCTGAGACAGGAATTTGGTTCTTTGTAGTAGATGTGTCACATGGGGTGTGAAGCAATGCCTTTGTCAATGGGTCTGTAATGGATTCGTTGCTGGGTCTTACAATCCACAAGCGCTTTCTATGCTCTTCGACAAAGGACTGATTATAGTTTGATGCAGAGAATAGTATTGCGTTTTCTAATGTGATGCTCCTAGTATTCAGGGATTCCTTATTAAGTATCTGACATGCTTAGTAAATTCAGCAGGTTTATCCCCATGTAGCTTTAGGATGAAAGCTTCTGAAATGTGTCAGCTAGTTAGATGTGAGTTTTTATATTCAAGATGTGCTGGACACCAGAGATTTCCTGCTGTAGCAGCGTGTTGAAGCAATTTCCATGTAGCCTTCAGCCACTGCTGTGTGTTGGCTTTTGTCAGACTGTGACAACCCCAACTGTGTTGGGGTTTTCTTACCTTCTGAGAGAAATGTCATTGGCCTTTTCTGACCTTGCCTTGTGGTCACACATGAGATTTTGAAAAGTCTTTTGAAATTACTGGGCTTTTCCCTTGGTGCGATAATATTGCAGACTACTACTTCCTGGATTTTCCTGCTAGAACATAACAGTTTTTACAGTGGTAAAGTTTTAAATAGAGTTTGAAATACTTGGCATCAGGATAGAGGTTTTTGCATGCAATATATTAGTCAATGTGACTTATTAAACCCCTAAAAAGAGTGGCTTGTGCAAGAAACTGCATATTCCATAGTAAATCATAGAAGTGTAGGAATGGGAGGGAGCTCAGGCAACCAGTCCATCTCTCTGTTTTGTGGCTGAGCCAAGGACTATTTTTGACAGTGATTTGTCTAGCTTTTCCATAATGGACTCCAGTGATGAGGATTCCATGACCAGCCTTGGTGAGCTGTTCCAGTGTATGGCTGTTTTTGTTAGTTATTTTGTCCTAATAGCTAACAAATCTTCTTTTACCACACGGTAAGCGGAACTATTCTTCTAACCTTGCTGAACCTGAAGAACAGTTGATCACTGTCATATTTATTACAGCATCTTGCATACTTGAAGACTTATGTCTTCCCTCAGTCTCTTTTCTAGACTAAACAAACCCAAATCTTTCAGCTTTTCTTCCTAGATTGTATATTCCAATCTGATGTGTGGATGTTTTTGTTGTTCTTCTCTGGACTACTCAGATTGTCTGCATAAATCTTGAAACATATAGTTCAAAATGGGACTTTATTTTTGATTCGAGGTATCACAAGTGCCAAAAGTGCTTAGTGGATTAGTTACCTCTCATAGAAAACCATATTTGCAAGAGAATCATACTTCTAACGTAATTCCCACATGGTCGTATTAAAGATTTTTCTACAGCTCTGTAGTTAACTTGCTTTTTTCTACTTTGTTATTGTTAATTTGCTTTTCCTGCTGAAGTGCAGAACTTGTCTTTTTTATTTCATCCCATCTGTTTCATAGCCGATGGTTCATTGACAACCCCTTCAACCTGTCCTGTGAAGGTTTTTCTTCTTTTCACAGCCAGATGCCCTGCAAATTTGATATTTAATATTTCACCATTCTGCTTCTAGCTGGACTGTGGTCAATCTTTTCAAAACAAAGCGTTAATAATACAGTTTTCAACCAAGAATCATATGGTAGTGTATTTTGAAGAACTTTCATCTACTGGTTCCCCGGTGAAAATGCTGAAGGCATGTTGTGCAACTTGTGTCACAATCTTTCTAAACTTGAAATCCTATTTTCTGTTTCTGCCTTAACCTGTGGGCCATAAACATGGAACAAAATAGAATGGTCTGAGATGATTTATTTTTCATCTCCATTAGGAAGGTTGTCCAGAATACTTCCTGTGTCCCTGTTTCCCCAGCCCTTCCCTAGAGCCAGTAGTCACTTCTGGTTGGTCTGGTCTGAGTCACACCTGACAGTTTTATTAGTGCTTGTGAACAGCATTGGGCAATGGCTGGATCACTGGCTGAAACTTGGCAGTATGTCTGTAATATCATGGATTTGGGCTTCTGGCAGGCAGGCAGCTGACACCCTGGGACACTGGTTTGACAATGGACGTCTCTGTTCATCTCAGAAATAATTGTAACAGAAAAAAAAATAATCTTGCTGTGATAGTCATCTACAAAGCAGAAAAAAAAAGAGAAAACATAGCAATTTACCTAGTGTCTGGTCTATTCACTAACAGGTTTCTCAACACTGAAATGGTTCCTCTTTTCTTCCCAAATTATTTAAGAGCAATAAACATACTCATCAGCTGACTTGTCCTCCAGTGGCTTTGAGAAAGTTTTTAAAGGGCTGCTTTATTTCTCCCCCCTTCATTCCTGGCAAAATCACAAATATCTAACTGAACTCACATTACTTAAATAGAAACTAATAGAAGAGATGGTTGTACAAGTAGTTCAGGGTCTGGTCACAAATATGCACTAAGCTGCTGGTTCTCCTGGGTGCATTTCACCTTGAGCAGAGAAAAGAATTACATCTTGTTATCTCAAAAAAGGTTAACTATTCTTCTTGTATTTGAGTCAATCTAGTTATAGAGTGAAGTGGAAAGACAGAAGGGGAATCTAAAGAGTGTTGGCCTGACAGCTCAGTGGTTATTTATAGCAAAAGAGAATAATCATAAAATAAGATGAAAATATTTTCATTTTAGACTGTTATCCTAAAACAAATCACAACCAAACGGAACCAATAAATAATGGAGAGAAGTGTTTAAAAAGGAAAAAAAAATACTAATGAGAACATGATTTTTTAAAAAATGTTTCTTCTGGAAGCGTGCTGTGCTGGCTGCAGTAGTAAACATACCTCCTTTGAATCACTGAAGATGAAAACCAGCCATATACTTGAGCTTAGATGGTTCCTATGGGTTTATAACTCTTTTGTATCTTTTGAGCACTCAGGAAGATACACCACACAGATTTTTAAACTATGATTCTGGCTACAGAGGCACAACAAATTCTTTTCTGTTTTTAATAAGCCTCTCTCTTTGTGCAACAAATCCTTCTAAAAAATTGTACCAGCAGTGCTAACCAATGAGTAGCAACTAGAGGCTGGGGGGAGACGAATTGCTTTGGCCGGACAGAGACTAAGGGATTTGTACACCCAAATTTCTATTGTTTTTAATAAGAATTTGGCTTCAAAAATTGTAGCCCTCATATGTATTCAGTCTCTAAGAACTGGAGGTCTCTAACCATGCATTCCTATCTTGCTGGATCCAATCCCCCACTGGCTGGTGCACCAGCTGGGGGAGGCAGGTGTGGTATTGCACACATCCCCTGGTAAGACTCCTCCCTTATCAGGTGCACATGGCAGCTTTTCTGGTTGAGAGCATCTACCATCTGCTGGCTGGAGATTACAGCTGAGGAAGTAGGACCCCATATCCCACCAGGAGTGCAGAGGTTACTTGACAGTCTTGAGGAGGTTTACTGTGTTATAGTATAGATTGGTTTTTCTCATTCTCTCAGTGGCTTTTCGGAAGATTAGTGGAGACTTTATGAAAATGCAGGGTATTTGTGCATTCTATCTCTATTCCATATGCTCTGGTAAATTGTCATTCTGATTCTCCTGTGCAAATAACTGAAGGAAATGGAAAAATAAACTTAAAAAAAGTCCTTTTAATAAAATTGATTATCTCCGTTCCGATGGGAAACTTGAGTGAAAATGTGGAAGTATTAAGCATATAAAAGGGGATGTTAATTTATTTTCTGAAGACCTCTATGATTATTGAGAACTTTGTGATTTAGGATTATTTACAGGAGGGCTAAGTGTTACTGTTATTTTCCTGTAGTCAGTTCATCAGTGGCTGATAAGTAAAGAATGTAATTTGGTAAGGTGTTTGCAGGTGAAGGGAATTTTTGCAATAATGTTTGCATTTTCGCTACCTTTTCAAGGGTCTCTTTAATTTGTACAGAAGGGAACTAGCTATGCAAGGACAGCATTCACTGCTACATATACTGATTAAAAAATTGCAAAGGAGTAGATGCTTAAACAGAGCTTCAGTGGTGGTGCAGTTAGTTTAACATATGTTCACTGTAAGTTTGTTAATGTGGAGGATGTCAGAAAAATGAGACGCTTAGAAACCTTGATCAAGGCATCAAGACAATGGGACACATCATTTTGACACAGGAATTTTTATGGATTGCATGAGGCTGGCTGTATTCCAGTATTAGTTCCAGGCTGAATTGTAGTTCCATTCTGTATCTTCTTTCCTGTTAGAAACCTGAGTAGTGAGTGGTTATTACACTGAACTGTATCATGTGCACTGTTTAAGCATGCTGAGTACAGTACATGATTGTGACTCTATTTTTAAGTACACTTCTCTTTTATGTGTTTTTACTTAGAGTGGCTCTGTAGGTTAGTGTTGGACACAGCCTGTACACACAGTGCATGTGGCTCAAGAGGGAAGTCACATTATCTGCCAGTGCTGAGCATAAAGAAGAGGGGAACTGGTCTCCAAACTGTATGAAAATGTATGAACAGGCATAATATTTTCACTTTCCTGCCATTGCAGCTGCTGCTTTTATCCCATGAAAATAAATGATCAGTGCAGATAAGGTGATGGCTGAAATTCTCCGTATGTTTCCAAAGATATGCAGCTTTCTGGCAGAATAACACAATTCTTTGAGCAGGCAACTGAATCACCAGAACTAGTGGGCTAGATTAATGTGAGGAATTATATTTAAATGCCTCTATAGTGCTTAGGATATCTCTAGGTGTCACTGGCATTCACCTGCCTTCCCACCTACCTTCTCTTCCTCTATGCCAATTTTTTCTGGGCTAGTTTCTGCTAGTGAAATACCCATAGAACCTACCAGTCTGTTTCTGAGTTTGTGCCACCTGCCTGTGTCCTGACCACATCAATCCCTGTGGAGTTCAGCCCAGATCTTAAAACTGAGGGAAATGTGTTCTCATCCTCTTTTCTGTCTTGCTTGTGGTTACAGAAAAAAAAGTGTGTAGAGACTATGTATAATTTCATCAGAAAAAAGCCTGTTTTGTGGTGTTGAATCAAGCATTCCTTAGGGTTCTTACCTTTCAGTCAGGAGATGTTGAGATTTTTTGCCTGTTTTGGTGAATTAAAACATCTTTTTGCCAGGAGAATGATGTAACACTATCCCGGGATGGGGTTTTTGTACTTGGTGCCCTCCTACTTATGTTTCTGCTGAATTTTCCCTATGCAGTATCTGGAGGGGTAAGAAAAAGAATGGATTCTAGAAAATCTATCTTAGGATAGTTACTACGGAGGAAGGAGAGGTAGGTCTATTCATTGAGACTAATAGGCATCTAGAAAGTGTAATAGTATTTTTTAAAAAGGAAGAAAATAAAAAGGGGTGTGTGTGTCTGGATGGTGGGCAGGAGAGTGGGAACCTGCTGTGGCATCTTGGTGGCCAACTTTCTGCTGGAAGATGTAGGTTAAATGTCTCTCAGCAGAGGAAGGACAGAAAACCAAGGCTGAGATTGAGCCATTTGTGAGTGTGTATCTGTGTATGAGTGTGTGTGTGTGCGCGATCTTGTACTGCACTTGTCTTTGTGTTTCCTACTGGCTGGTTTAAGCAGCTTCCTGCTTAGTTTGCTGGTGTCTGTGTATCCCATTTCAATGTGCCTAGAGGCCTCTGATTGATTTGTGTGTTGCTGCCAGCTTGAGATGGCTAATGTGGTTATCACCTCTAGCTGTTTACCCCACCCTAAAGAGCTAAATAACTCCAGTGGTTCAGCAGCTGGTTTATGAACAGCTCAAATATCAGCTCAGGGAGAGTGAGAGGGACACTTGGGCACAGTAACCTCACCAGCTGTCTGAGGCTGAGCCATCTCTTCTCGTTCATATGAACCAGTGTCCCCTCACATGGCACAGGCCAGATACAAAGTAGTTCTGGGGCCAGCTGCCCTTTTGAATTTAGCTTAGATACACAAGAAATAAATTTTATAGTGCTGAATGTAGCCCTTCCAGTATAGTTCTTCTGAATTAAAGTGCCTAAACCTTGTGTATAATGAAGAGCCTCATTTGCAGATGCTAAATTGGGAAGCACTGTTAAGACTAGGAAAGCCCATTTGGAGTATACCTGGCAACGGGCACCTCAGGAATGTCACTTGGAAAGGAAGACATCAAAGACTGGGATGCAATTACTCTAAGTGGCGAAACAGATACTCTTATACAGTATAGAGCATTTCTAATGACTCAAATAGGCCAAGTGACGGGGCATCCTAACCTGTTCATTCCTGCCCCACTTTTGCAGTTGCCTCCAGCTCATATAGAAAAGGGCGAAGTTCCTTTAGGTACCCAAATAAAAGTTAATTTCTCTACGTGCTCACCTACTCCCTAGTGGCTTTATTGCAATGTGTATCTAGTTACTTGATTTAGGGTTCTCAGCTTAGTGTTAAGATTTAGAGAGAGAAGAGAAACTTCTGGGTAGAGATGTCAATAGTATCAATTGCTCTGGGTTTCTGGCAAATGTCTAGCTGATACAAACTGTGTAATCAAATCTCTATGAAAAGCTATTTTAAATTAGAGTTTACACAGTTGAGAAAAATCTTAGGTTTCCTTTTTCTGTCCAGGTTAGAATTACAGAGGTAGGTGCATATAAATAATGTTTTTCCTTGGGATTTTTATCTAGTTGTTTTCCATTTCTTTCTCTTTTTCTTGTTTACAGTCCCCATGCTTATGTAACAGCTCTCAAGAGGAAGCTGCTAACAAGTCCATCTGGTTGTTTGTGCCAGCTGTTTTAGTGGAGGCATGCTGGGTGCAACTGAGCTCCACCTTCTTTTTTTGAGGTGTATTATACGAGTGACACCATAATATATGGTTCAGTCAGACTGATAGCTGCTTAACCTCTTGGTACTCTTTTCATTAATTCTTTCTTGGATCAGTTATTGTGTTTTGTCTGTCAGAAAACTGGGTTGAAAACTGCTCTGGGCATGGAATGTGTCATTCATTTAAACAACATCAAGGCACACTGTTCATGTTTAATTATTACTTTAATGCAAGTGCTAAACTGTTTTCAGTTACATCTAACAAACATGTTTTCTGGGACTGGTTGCTGGCTGACCTCGAGTAAGGGCATGTTAGGCTAAGCCTTGAAATGCTGCATCAAGCTGTCATCTCAAATAGAAGTGATCTCATTCATCCTCCCTTGAACTATCATATGGATGAACTGATGGAAGCAGTATATATTAACTGCCCACCACAAAGGCCATTGCAGTGTGCTGATTTATGATGAGCAAATTCTAGAGTAATCCTATTGATGATGCTTAAAAACATCTGTTCACGGTGTTGCAGTAGCTAAGCTAGCAATACTGTGTAGTAGATAAAAGCCACCTGTTGATGAAATCTTTAAAAACGATATATAAATATTTCTGTTGGTGCTGTTGCATCAGTTCTTTTTCAGGATATCCATTATGGCATGACACATTCATTTGGAAATGGCCAGAATATTTATAGGCCCAGTTCCAGCGGAACATGAGCATGTGACCAATGCTCTTGCTTTTGGTTGCTCAAAAAAACCAGTTTGATGCAATGTTTAGAAGTGAATGTCATGCTAAATTAACTTTAATGACAGAGAGAAAAAATATCTAAGTAGAATTTTTTTCAGAATACGGTACGTGTAGAAAGCAAGGTCTAAGCTGTGCCTATTTGAGAGATCATTCTAAAAGATTAAGAAGGAACCACCACGACACCTAATGCCTTGGTAATGGTAGGATTTACTGGGTTTTGACATGCTCCAAATAAATTACTTCTGAGCAATGGATTTTGGGACATCCACAGTCACTTCATAGGGCTGAGGAATTCCAATTTTAAACTGAGTCAGAGGGCACATCCACTTCAATTGACCTACCACTCACCTTGATATCATCATTAGTCTATCTTAGCAGTTGACTAATGTAATTACAGCACTCCTGTAAAGATGCAGACCTGACTTAAAACTTCCTACAGGCATGATCCTAAGGCTTGAGAGACTTGTTTGTTTCTAAGTAACATCTGCTGGGAAAATCCATTGTATCTGTCAGTGGATTTGTTTTGACATCTGAGACCAAACTTTCCTGAGTCCTCCTTTTTCTTTTCTTCCTTCCTGCCTATATTTCCTGTTTCTCCTCTGAAATGATGCTCATCACTATCCTTTCTTCCTGCCAGTGGCAGTGGGAGCAGCCAGCAGGGCTTGGCTTGACAAGTACCAAATGAAGCTTACATGTGCCAGGAATGTCTGCCCGTGTTAGTGACAGCCACTAGCTTACCAGTTATTGTACCAGACTCTTGAAAGAGAGCTTGTAAATGGGAATGGCTGTGAAACCAGTTGTCTTTTGCTGCCCTTAATGTAGAACCATTAAGAGCTTTAAAATTTCAACTCGACTTTTGAGTTTGAAGAAAGCTCTCTTTGTAAATTTCCTGGCCCAGAGTGCTCTTACTTCATGCTCTTGCCATGGTACTCTGTTGGTTTGTCGTGGTTCGAAGGAATAAATCCTGTTTTAAATTTCCTTGGTTTCTTATAACAAAGGGCTCTGGAGGAAAGAAAATCTTTTAATCCTCCCAGCAATAACCTGACACGACCTTCTAAACACACTATTAACTCAAAAATATTAGCAATATTTTGTAGCTGTCTTAAGAAGAGCTTACAATAGAGATGGACCAAATATTTAGAAGAATAATTATACTTGGTTCTGAGGAAATTAGTATGCATAACACAATTACACATTTAAAAAAGGCTAAATGTTAAAAACTATTTAAAAAGCCAGGCAGTAGGGTATTGTTCAGTAGCACTGGCAAAATGCAGACAGTTTTCTGCATGGCCTTTCTAGGCTTGTGATTTCTTGACTGCCTTAGCACAAACTACTTGCATTCTCTGTGTTCTTTAGTTACTCCAATCTGTTTTTCCTTTTCTTCATAACTGCTTAGCTTTCAGAAGATATTCAAAGTTTTTTTTTAATATGCTCAATGTGACATACTTCTTAGAAGATCTGCAGGAGGAGACAGTTTTCTGCAAACCTGGTCTCTTTGCTATGTCAGTGGGCTGCCAAGAGTTGCACACAGCTTAAATATCAAATAGGTGTTTTGTAAAAATTGAATACTGTTGTGCAAGTACATAAACCTAATTAATCTGGAAAGAAAGTTATGGCAGTAAAGAATCACAAATATAACAATTTAAAATTAGGTATCCAACACTGTACTCTGACTGGGGGCAGAGAGAGGTACTGTAGCATAGGATGCATAGTAGAAAAATTCAGAGAAAAGTCAGTAGAAAAAGCTAGAGAAAAGAAATTCAAACTTGTTTTCTGTCTCTTGGGTTAAAATAATTCAGCAATAAAGTAGAGGTTTGAAGCCAGAGGTTTTTTTGTTACTTTTATTCTTCTCAGGTATGCATTTTGGTATGCAGGAAGTAGCAATTTTGCATTCCCTGATAAAAATACTTGTTAAATCCTGCAGCCTTTAGTCAGTCATTCTCCATTATGAATTTATATTAAATATCTGATCTAAATCTAGTGAAGTCAGTGAGAGTCTTTCAATTGCTTCAAGCACAAATTGTGAAATAACAGCTAGGCCCTTGGAGGGACATGGGGGATGTGATGCACCAGAGTAGGATGTACACAGGTATCCCCTGCTGCTGTGTGGTGGCTGCTTGCCTTGGAGCTGGAGATAACCACGTGATCCCTCTCCCCCTCTCCCCCTCTCTCTTGGAGAGTACTCCAAGAGGGGAGTTCCCACTCTGAATTCAGATTTGAACCCAGATGAGCAGTTCCAGTGGAAGCATATGCTTGGTGCCAACTCCTCCTCCTGGTGTGAGAACATTTTTGGGCCAAGGAGTGTAACACAGAATCAGTAAGGCTGAAAGGACCTCTGGAGGTCACCTAGTCCAACCTCCCTCCTCAAGCAGGGTGCCCTGCAGCACATTATTCAGGATTGTGTCCAGACGGCTTTTGAATATCTCCAGAGAAGCAAACTCCACACCCTCTCTGGTCAATCTGTCCAACACAGTAAAGAAGTTCTTCCTTATGTTTGGGTGGAACCTCTTGTGCTTCCGTTTCTGCCTGTTGCCTCTTGTCCTATGGCTTGGCACCACTGAGCATAGCCTGCCTCCATCCTCTTGTATAGTACAGGGTGGTATCATGACAGAAGTGTGGCAGGAACAGTCAGGTGTGAATTACCTGGGTATTTGGTGTCCCACTTTTGCAGCCCAGGCCCTCTGCTGTGGTAGAAGAGAATGGCTGGCACTCTGGAGGCTGGAGGAGCAGCTCCACTGGCTACAGAACTGCTGGCTCTAACACAGCACTTCCCTGTTGTGGCAAGCACAGTGGCTGTAGTGTCCCTGGTCCCAACCATGATCAGTCCTTCATCAACTATCACTTTTCCCCTAAAGCTTTCTGCTTTCCTTTGAAGGTTGTTCTGCTGTGTTCACTAGCCTCTGCAAACCCCTCTCTGGACTGTCTTATGCTCCCGCACGTTTTTTTCCTCTGACAAGAAGTAGTTACTAAAACAAGCAAAGTCCAACTCCTGCTTCTGCCTTTGACTCTGGGGGAGATCCCTCAGGCTGCACCGCCCAGTTCCTCCTCCAACCCTGTCGTGCTGATTTGAGCTTTAGCCTGTAGCTTCTATTGTTATATTTATTGCTAAACAAAAGGAGTATTTTCTTGCTCCCTCACTTTGACTGAGTAGAAGATAGTTATGTCCACCAGCTTCCATGAGCTTTGTGGCTGCTGGCTGCTCAGAAGGCTTGCTTGCTGAGCACCACCTCATCTCCAGCAAGGCAGGGTGCAAAAAGCCTGATGGCCTGGCAAATTCGGTAATTTTACCCAAGCCCATATGGATCTTATATTATTCATGGCTTCTGATGGGCCGCATATTCCTCACTGATTTAGTGGTTGACTTGTGATGTTTTTCGATGAGTCAAATCTCTGTAATAGTGACACTACATCCATGTATGTGGTAAATGTGAAAGAAAACAGATGTCTATAAAAATCACTGAGTCTGATTTGGAACGATGAACAGTATTGTGATTAATCATAGCTGTACAGCTCGTGTAGTATTTTTACAGGATGGGGTGGAAACTGCTTATTTCACACCTATATGACTTCTATCTTAGTATTTGGACTCAGTCAAAGTTATATATTGGACTATTTGTTTGGGGAGAAATGGCACAATTACTACTGAGTTTTGAAACTTCTAGTACAGCAACCTTGAATTCGCTTCAACATTGATTTTTCCTCTGGCAGTATCTGCACGGTGCTCATATGTAAAAGGAAACAAACAGTAGCCAATGAGTAAGTGTCATCTACAAATGCGGAAAGAGAGTGTAGCAGCTGCTCCCCAATAGATTTCTCCCAATAAAATGTAAATGTTTTTAGTGTTGTTTTTATAAGTTGTCTCAGACCGAAGCTGAAACATTTGCTGAACTCTGGATTAAGGACAGAGTCCTAATGCAGATTTAATCAGACACTCTGAAGCAGAGTTACAAAATTCCTGAGATCGGAAAGCAAAGAATTTCGCAAAAATAAGTATCAGCCAAGTCCTATTCCTGTAAGACTGGAGGTTGAATAATGGAAGAGCAGTGGCAGAAAGTAACAGCTGAACACAGAAAAATGAAAGGTCTGACCCTATGAACTAGCTTTAAGGTCATGAACAGGATCTTACAAAATCAACACAGATTCATTACTGGAAGAAGCTAGAATAAAATCTTAAACACAGGGCAAGTGTGATGAGTCAGATCTGGTCAAGTGGTGTATATGTGCAAAATTCTGAATAAAAATAATCAAATTAACATGCAGTGAAGAGAGAATTTCCATAATGAAGCCTGTAGTTTCCTGAAGAGACTTATCTAGATTGCTAAGGATGGTTTGGACAAGTCACAAGACAAAAGAACTCCTGTTTTTTTGCAAGGCTCTGTTTGCTCTGTAACAGAGTTCTGGGAGATGGAGATGCAGTTTGCAGTGCAGACATATTGTTTTGTTGGATTACTTTCGTTGGTGTCAGGATTGAGGAACTCTCATGTTCTGTGGAACTCTCTTGAAACCTTGTCCTCTGGCTTAAATAAACACTATAGAATGTTCTAAGTGCAGTAATGAAGATCTGGGTTTTGTTTTACAGAAGTGTGTAAGATGGACACTGGTTGGTAAATGGACACTGAATGTAGGTGTTGGATATCTTTCATTTTTTTTTTTACTACTTTTCGAAAGATGATATTTCTCAGAATAATGTGAGAAGGCTTGGAATACTGATTTATTCCTGTTGGAAAATCATTCTGCAAATGACTCCAAATTGCAGTAATTTAGAAATCTTAAGGTTCTTTCTATATTTGGATTTGTACATTCGGCAGGCTTTTAGTACAAATATACGAATCTTTGGTAATTACTCTAATTCTTGAATAGAACTTGAACTGAACTAAATACATGAATGTACCTTACAGGGCTCAGGCTTTGTGAGACGTTTCTGCTAAATCGGCTTATGAATTTCCTTTTGATGAGCTTAATTGTTGACAGACTTTTCAAAAGCCAACAACAGCTTGCTTTGCTTGCTAGTATTCATATGAACTGGATAGTCTTGTGAAGTCTTTTATGCAATTTGCATAATATTTTTCTTTTACTGTAAGATGAAGTGAAATCCTTTGTAGTGAACCTAACAATGTTAGACATTACAAAGACATCAATCCAAATAAAATTTAAAAACCAGAAAAATTACCCTCCCAGCTTGTTCTTCAACATCTCAGAATATGCACAGCTAGAAAAAATAGACTTTTTTTTTTTTTTTAGTTTTTTCCCTCAGAGGACTATTTTAAAAAAGGTCCTAAATAATGATATGTGATCTCTTAATGAAGATATTATGAAGATATTTTGCTAGTTTCTTCAACAGACTTGTAAATCGAATTTTCATTTGAGATCTCTCAAGTCAGAATGCATTACATATGCAAATCTATTCATTAATCTACAAAACAAGTAAGCTATTTTGTCCATCCATGTGAAGCAGACAGATAAATTCTATATCTTATCTACCCAGAAATTTTTGTTGTTGGTGGTAATATTCTGGAATTTCTGTCTTTGAATTCTATTGTCTGGAAGCACAGGTGGGAAGAGAACGAAATGTGAGCTAAGCAGTAGGATTTCCATCCATAATGATGGTTGTGGATGTCTGAGTGAAGTGAAGCATGTAGAAGCCTCAAAAATAACCGACCATGTTTTCCTCCAAACATTTCTGTAGAATTCTGTTCCATTAATAATCCCCTAAAAGTAATAAAGACTTGGATCTGTGGATTCTAGCCAAATGAGGCCACATCCTACAGGCCTCGCTTTGTCTTACTGGAGTGAATTTCCCACGTACTCATGATAAGATGAGGACTAAGGATTGAGCAAGGGTTGCAGGATGGGAAATGGTTTGTCACCTCCGAGACTGCGTTTGCAAACTGCTGGAAGCACAAATGAGCTCAGTGTTTAGCAAGATGGAGGATGCCAGCATGAAGCTTGGAAGTGCCAATTTTAATTAAAAACTGCATTTTCAAATCAAGTTCCTAGTTAACAATGGGTGGGAAATTCTTCCCACCATGTAGGCTTTCTGAATGCTGCATTGACTGTCAAGATGGGTACAGCTTCTCCTTCTGCAAAAGTCCTGTTAACATCATCTTCCCCATCACCTCCCCCAGCCAGAAGAAAAAGACTACATTGTTTGTGGAATGTCTCCTGGTTCATGTCCTGCATTTAGGCCAGAATAGACAGATTTTATTTTGACCTCCCCATCCCCCTTCCTTCACTGTTAACAATGGAGTGAACACATGAGATTAACATGGCTCTTGACATGGCTCAGTTGTTTGCCATTTGGAAACTACTGATTCTTCAGTTGCATAATTGTAAGAGGAGAAAAAAAAAAGTATAAAAAGATTCAGTCATTTTCTGTTTGTTCCAAAGACAGGGAGAACAGAATACTAGGGGAGAGATGGGGGAAACCAACAACAAAAAACAAATTAGTTTAAGAACCAGGCTGTTCCCCTTACTTTAAGGAACACAGTAAACATTTCAAAAGTGCATGCCAGCTCATTATCTAACCCAGTCTTCACTGACTTCATGAAAAACAGCAGCAGTTAAGCAGTGTTTGCCAAAAGCAAATTTGGGTACATGCATTGCTAAAAAAATGTGACATCCGCTCTGTACAGGTTCCTTAATCTGCCGCACAGGGGCAAATCAACATTTCATCATTATCATTTCTCTCTGTTTAGTCCTTTCATGATTGCTCTTCTAGTCTGTTTTGATCATTGTTTATCCAAAGCTGTGGTATGACGTATGATTTGAATTGTTAGCCAGAAACAAACCTCTGCAAGCATTTAAATATTCAGAGATATCTTTGGTTAATATAATCTCACATGTAGTATCTGTTTACAAGTATCTTTCTTACAAATATTATTGTTTAAAAATATCTTAAATGGATGTGGAATATTTATGAATTCCTTTTTCAAGATTTAAGATTTAATTTGTCATTAATTTCATGTATTTTTAAAAACTTACTTTGTTTTCTAGTTCAGGAAAAAGAGGTATCTTTTTCCATCAGTTTGGTGTGGCATTTGCAGTACAGTTACATTGTTAAAAATACAAAGCAATTGAATATGCTTTATATTCAAGTATTGCCATTTATTGTGATAACAAATGATACTGCAAATTTCATTAGTTTTTCCTTATAGATAAGCTACCCATTCCTTAGTAAATACATGCCTCTGTTTGTTCAAAATATATACATTTACGAATATCTTGAATAATATTGAACTTTGTTTCCTTTGGAAGTAACTCTTACTCAAGAGAAAGGTAAGCGTCTGTTGAACAATTGTTTTATTAAATAGCTTAAAAAAAAGTTCCCTTCAGAAACCATAAAGGCTTTTGCCCAGAGTCTTCACATTTTCTGGTGTGCATATTTGAGTCCTTTGGGCATTGGTTTTTTTAATCCTAAGTCTCTGCCTTCAAAATTATCAGGTCATTTTAGTATGCTTTATTTTGCTTTGGAATCTACATACTCTTCTGCCATATGTTTAAAATTCAGAGTTGCTGTGCAGCTCTGATCATTAGTTATTCTATTCCGCATATAGTACATCATACTCTTACCTTTTTATGAGCAAAGGTTGTTGAAAAATGCTTGTTAACTTGTTTCTTAAATATAGAGTTTCTGATTTTTTAATTTTTATTTTTAAAAATCAGAAACCCTCTGATTCAGAATTTCTTAATGAAATGGAGAATTCTGTTAGTAGAAAATAATGCCACTCGCTTATGTTTTTGAAACATTGGGCTCATTTTTACATGGGGAGAAAGAAAAGAGCTGGTGAAATTGGGATTTCAGAATCGGAAAAAAATTAAATTAAATAAATTTGACATTTTATCAAAAGCTGGAAAATGCTGGTAAAATTTATCTTTGCTAATTTTCCCCTTCTTCAAAAATCCCCCTTGTTATTGTTGAATTTGTAAATCCTTATGAGGTGATAGAATGCAGATCAGATTTGCTTCTTTTTCTTTTTTCTTCTGGGGGGGAGGGGAGGTGGTGGTGGTGTATTTGGTTTTTTTTGGGTAGTTATGTCCAAAACAGAGTGTATCAATATGTTCCAATATTTATTTCAGGCTTTTCTTTATGAAGCAAAGATTGCTTCACTCCCATGGTGTGGTTACTTCGGTCAATGCAGTGCAATCTGGGAAGGACGCTGACATGGAAAATCGAGGTGTTACACTTTGAAAGCAGTTTTTAAACAACAGGAGGAAGAACATTGGCATTGTCAGTCAAAATAACTGAACCTTAGCTATTAGTGTTGATGGGGGAAATGTAAAAGAGTATAAGGGGAGCAATACATGCTTGTACCAAAAGTCTCAGCACATCTTTCCTGATAGCAGCCAGCAGAAGGTGCTCATGGAGAAGCATAAGAAGCAGGGCAAGTACAGAGTGATTCTTCCAGCTTTTGACACTCGGCAGTTTTGAGACTCCCTGTGCTGAAGTTGCATCTTAAGCATTGTTTTTATGAACCACTGAGTGCGGAAGCAACAATAGGAACAATGGATCACTGTTCAGCATCAGTGGCAACTGCGCTTAGAAATAAGTTACAGTGCCACTTCAAAACGCTTAACATGGACAACAGAGACAGAAGAGCCAGGAAATTATGGTAGTGCTAAAGCCACACCCTTGGCCAGAGGCAACATCTCACAGCTCCTCCAAGCTGTGAGCTCCTTGGGAGCTGAGAATCCCTACTATGCAGAGAGGTAGGAGCCAAGCTCATCATTATATAATGCAGCAACTTCTGCCCATGTGGTATCTTAATGGGATAGGATGACTTGTTCTTCAGCACAAGGGTTCCTGCCTGTGTGTTCTTGCTGAGATTTTTGTTTGGTGGGAGCTGGCTGACTTTGCCTCATACCAAAACATGATGCCACCAGTCACCTGATCTCTTGAGGTTGACTTCTGCATTCTCTCAGAGTTACTCTCTCATTCTCTAGTTCCTGTTCAAGGATCTGCCTCATGCAGGATGAAAGCAACCCCATGTCCTTTCCTCTGGTAGGCCTCTTTGTGGCCTCCCCAACAAGTAGCTCTGTGTAAGACATCCGGCACAATGCTTGCCCTAATATGTGATCAGCTGTGTGTTTCTTTCCACAGTAAGTCATTTGGAAAATGACACAGCCTGAAGAATAATGGGAATTCAGAATCTGGCTCCAAATTTCCTCATGAACCTGTCTGCTCCTCTGTGTCTGCAGAAGGGGACAGGTGGGTTGCTGCAAAGAGCTTGGCAAGCCCCTCCTCAGTGAGCCCCACTGTTAGCCAGTCTCTTGACTCTGCATGAGGCAGTGACTCCTGCTGAGTTCCTGCAAGTATTTTGCGTGCAGCACTTCTCCCTGCAAAGTGGCAACACGCTGGGACACAAAATAGAAGGTCCTGTCCTGGTGTGAGCCTTGCACAGAATGGGAGGGCAATTGTGATGGATAGGAACTGAGCTGTATTGGTGTTGTGGGTAGTTCCTGCTGTGTTTTGGAGACAGCATGTGTACATTTGAAGTTTACTTGGGGGTGCAGGGTAATGTACCAACACAGGTTTTTGAACAGTTCCTTGGGGCACACATGGCCCCATTCATCACAGCAGATGGCTCCGAGTGTAACCCAGCCGCTGGACCATTGTCATCTGCATGTGCAGCTCTTCCTTGTTTTACTTAATTTTGCTCTCACAAAAATGTTACTGAACCCTACGTAAATTTTGCTTGGGTAAAGACTGTGTTAAGTCATCCAAAAATGTCGGGAGTTGAGACCAGATAAGATTGAAAATTGTAACAGTGTCCACAGTAATAACAAATGAAATGAGTTTTTGCCTGTCACCTGTCTTCCTTTTGCTGAAATTGGGATGTTGCGAATGGCAGGCCTTGTTTCCTTTTGCAGTACAATTATTTCTACTACATCCTTTGTCTTTTGGAAAGAGCAAATAAAAGCAAAACTTTGCTTCACATTTTTGCTTGAAGATAAACTGGAACATTTTAACAGAGTAACTTTAAATAACTGTTTACTTTTGCATTGATCAGGGCCAGTACTCAGGGATACTGCTACATGGCTAAACTCCCATAGATTTTGGTAAGAATTTAAGGGTCAATGTTTCTGAAAGTATGAGAAGGATAGCACTGATGCAAAGCAGTGGGTATGCTGCCCACTTTGCCTGAGAGAGCTGCAAGACTGAAAATACAACTGATGTAAGTCAGTCCCAGGGAAGTGGCAGGGCACAATCTGGGAATTACACTGATGTATGCAGTTACATGAAGAGAGTTTTTCTGTATTTTTTTTCCATGGATAAACTTTTACTGCCTTCTAAATTTAGACTCTTAGACTCATTTCTGTGAAGCCAGAGCTGAACCGCACCCTTCAAATGTGAAGAGCTATTGCATTAAATCATTGTGCTTCTCAGAGGGCTCAGTCAAATGAGGATAAGATTGCAGGCAGGTGCAATTTCCTTTTAGAAAATTGATAGATGGTGCTTCTGCATTCTGTAATGTTTTGGTTTTAATCTTTACAAAATACAGCTTGTATTCTCTTATAACTAGTAACAAATCACACATCTGGAACAAAGAGGAATGTAGCTGAGCAATATATTATATTTATCTGCAATCTGGTTCAGATCCCCTGGTTCTTTTCAATTTTAACTGTGCAACAAATGTACTCCCAGTCTTCATTTTATCACTTGTTATAACGTTTAACAAAGGTCATGGTGACCCAGAGGAAGCTTAAGAGGAAAGTGTTATGGTGGGTCTTGGAAATGAAGTTTGACTATGATGACAGTGGGCATGAAGCCAAGCCCAGCTCTCCTGCGTGTATTTAATTTGTGCTCTTCATTTTTCCTTATGCTGGGCTGGATTCAATCATGGAGCCACATCTATGGATGAGGCAGAAATGTTCAGTAATTAGTACATCTTTCTTCTCTGATGCCTTTTTTTAAAAGAATACTTTAAATTGTTTACTTTTTCTGTGGTTGGATTGTTGAATTAATAACAAAAACGCAGCCACTGTTGAAAAGAACAGTCTTCCAGTGAATGCCTAAAATATTTAATTCTGTGCTTAGTAACCACCATCTTGTCAAATCTGGTGACAAACTTTCTTTTAATGGGGATTTCCTCGCTCAGGTCACTAAATTCAACACCATAATGTCGTCGTTTTTTTAATCTGTGATTTTATCTGTTTTAATTTTGCCTGCTTAAGGGCTGTCTGATTAGGCTGATGCAAAGGAAATTATTTTTTGTGGTTCAGAAATGCCAAAGCTATCCTGATTTTCAAAATATTCAGATATATATATAATTGCTCATATTTTTAAAATTTATTTAAAATTATTTCAGATAGATTTGTGCTATGCTTTGCGCAATTTTTCGCAACAGTAGAGAACCTACCCGTAAGGTAGGCGTTTATGTATCTAGCCACATTTATAGCTGCTAGTTCTGAGTGCAAAACACTCAGAAGGTTAATTTCTAAGGAATTATTAGAGTTTTGGTGTATCACATAGTTTTGAAAAGTTTTCCCAAGTTTTTTTAAAGGGCAGTATCATGTCTTGCATGGTTTTTTCACATGCAGATGTTTTTCTGCTTCTGTAAGACACCATGGTGCTGTGTTTATCAAGTTGTTTGTGCTCAGATTTTACCAGTTTATGGATTGATTGATTTCTGTTTTCTCTGGAGAAGAAATAACCTGCAGTGCCTCAAAAGGGTGCATTCAAGAATATGGCATACATTAATTATATTGTGTCCAGTGAAAAATGTTCATGTTTTTGAAACATAATCAGTTTTCTGCCTTTTCTCCAACTGCACTCAGAGCACTTTCTCTATTCTTCTGTTATTGTTCCTGTAGTGAAGTAATACTTGCGAGAGGGGTTGGCACTCAGATGTATTTAATACATTCACTTTTTTATCCTGTGGCCATTTGGTGTAAATATCCTGCATTTCTGTGCTTCTTTCATATTTCAAAAAATATAGATATGGATTACTGATTTTTTCAATGAGTCCTCTAGTGCTATAAATACCTGAGGGTTTACATCTATTCAAGCTCAAAAAATGAGATCTAAAAAGTAAAACATACAAGCTCAGATGAGCTTAGCTCCTAATAAGCCCGTTTTAATTTTTTTTTTTTGTGAATGTAGGAGTTACTTTTGCAAAGAAAAGTCCTTCAGTGATTGTGTAGCTCAAATTATGAAATTTTTGTTCTAAATGTAAATATTCTTATTTTGCTTCTAACCGCATCATATACATCTTCCTGCATAGGAAATACGCATACTGCTATTACTGACTTTGTCTTGTAGTGATATTTCAAGTTGAAGTTGTAGATTCCCATGTCTTTCTGTGATGATATTCTTCCTATTCATGTGCTTAGTTCTGATCCTTATTGTATATTCAGTCAATGGAATGCCAAAATCCCTTTAAAAAGACAATAATCACATTAAAATTTGTTACCAGGCTGTTCACAACAGCTACAGGACGTGTATCAAATCACAGTGTTTTAGTAATATGTTTTCAGTATGCTTTCATTTCCTACCTCCCTCCTACCATTGTGTGTTGGGCTACAAAAACAACTGTTTTCTCTAATCAAAGTAAGAAAATGTACTATTCATAGTTTCAGGATGCCATGAGCAATGAACAGTACATTTCCTGTGGTTCTGTGATCAGTTTGTAATAAAGTATATTACAAATGTAGCTCTAACATTGTCTTCAGTTAAAAAAAAAAAAAAAAGTATCAGGCCCTTTATTTGCCAGAATCACACTGAGTAAAAGTTTAACTATTGTGTCAAGGCTATCTTCTCAACAACACAACAGGCAAACTGAAGTGAATTAGCGAACAAAGTACAAATGTGTTTGCAACCAGCATTTCCATAAGATAATTCACATTTCACTGTGTACTTATGGGATGCCAGTGTGGCACTTGGTTGATGTACGCATGCTGAGTAGATAAGAGAGGGGGAATCATATTGTAGCATACGTCCCTCATGGATTCATGGCCCTTTCCTCACATGTTATGAAATCCAAATCCAGCTAATTTCTGCCCGTTTTAAGTCTAATTACCTCTGTTTCAAGTAGTGCATGCAATTAAAAATGTTCGAATTTCACTTACCTGTGGGTGGACTGCCTTGTGTGTTGGCCATTCAGACCATGGTAGTCAAGGTGGCCATCTCACAGAAGTCACCTGTGGTCAACCAGCAAAGTTTCTGCGTAGTGAAGAGACTTTAAGGACAAATCTAGGCCCTGTGAAAGTCAATGATGATTTTGCTGTTGACTCTGATGACTTCAAAATTTGTAAAAATTATTTCAATATGTCCAAAGATCTGTTTTCTCAGAGCAATATGTGCAAATGGGTCTCTTCTCCAGTGGCACTGTGACCTGGGACTTGGGATGAGGGAGTTTGCAAAGGGCCAAGAGCAGCTCATTAAAAACTTCCCTTCTGGACTGTGGAAACTGACAGGCATTTCTGAAAATACCAGTAAGAGGATGAATCATGTTATCTGATATATCTTAGAACTTCTGATTAAGAATTTAAGAATTTATCCCTAAATTTGCCAATTCTTTTAAGTAAGTGACATGTCACAACATTGGTTTAATAGTACAGTCACATTTTATTATCTTGCATGATTCTGTAGGGCAGAACCCTTTAAAAACTTGTAGGACTATCTAAATACCATTATAATTTTAAATGCCAGAACAATCACAGGAGAATTTTAATCTTATTAAGGGAATATATATTTAAAAATACTAATACTTTGCTTCTGCTCATTAAAACAGCATTAAAACAAGGTGGAAACATGTTTGTAGTTAACTACCAGAGGGCTTGGTATCAGAAGAAATGTCACCCTGTCTTGTTCTTTTTAGGAAGGTGGCCTCTACCAGATGTAAGCTCAGAAATGGCAATTGCCATTCACGTAAATGACTAGCAGGTTTGTCCTGGCTTTCTCTGAGGCCATCTTGACTTTTGGCAAGAGGCAAAGAGCAGGACTATAGGAAAATAGTTCTCATGGGAACAGTAAAAATATGTTGGTATTGTTTAATTCTTTCATAACATGCTAAATTAATTTATTTGTTGAGTCTTTTAAAGTATTATGCCATTGGGGAATGTGTTTTTCATATAGCAGTCTTACAAATATATTAAAGTTTTAGGGAGGGCAGTCAATGAGTAAACACCGCTGGTTATCCATATTGGGTGACTGAGAGACACTAGGCTTGATTTTTTGCTGCTTTACATATTGTATAGTAATTGGCATCAGTGCAAAGTGATCTTATCTGTACATTTTGCAATCTTTTTGCACAGACATAGACAACTGTAAAACATGCAGGATTGTGGGGTAGCGGATTCATGTTTTTCATAAATTCTTGCAAAGCACCCTGTCATAATATTTGCCATTTAGTAGATGCTTTTGATTTGGTGGATACTTTTGACAATTTTCATGTTTGGTTCAAAATATGTAGTTCAACTGTGTTTCTTCCAAGCCACTGCTTGGATATGCTTGGGAATAGGCCATTAATTTTGAGAGACAAAATAAATTTAATCTTCAGTTAACTCATTGTTCAGTTGGATTATTTTAGTAGGAGAACCTTATTATTTAAGTTGAAGGGAAACATATTCTCTGTTCAGTATACCACTGGTAAAACAGACTATCTCAGTTTTGTTCCCCATTTTTCTATTGATCATTCATTAGGCAATGTCTTCAAAATGCCAATACTGCAAGAAAAACTAGCTTTACAACTGTTTGGAGAGATACAACACCAGAACCATGTATACTATAATTGGTTCCCTTCTGTTTATATGGAGCACATTTTGATCTCTAAATCTGTACATGTTAGAGAGTAAAAAAAAAGCCGGATTTTTCCCGGATGGTTCACTATCTTTGCCCATTACCAGGAGCATCTTCTGTTTTCTAGCATACATCCTGGCAGGTATTTTGAAAAGAGAAAAAGAACAGGAACAACTGAAATCCTCTGGACCTGTCCAGTTTTTCCAGATACCCTCCATCTGTCCATTTATCATCTGTAAGACATTTCTATGGCTTGCCATACATATCTAGACATAGAGAAAACCAGGGTATGAAACATTTTTATGAATACTGCAAATATCAGAGTTAACCTGTGGATCAGAAATACTTCATTTATTTGGAAACAGAAAGAAGTTGATGCTTGGACACAGATTGGCAGATTTCCCATAGAATCAATGGATCTCTGCCAGTATATGCCTTGCTTCACATTTGCAAAATCCCTCTTACTGAATCCACTAATTATTCTTTTTAGCAGACTTCAACTTTTGTTATTTCTTTTTAGTATTGTCATGAAAGAAATGTAGCAATAGTGAGAGCCATAGAATAGAAGTTATATATTTTACAATGAAGGCAAAAGAATCTTATAAACTAACAGACTGAAATTAGAAGGACCTATTCCTTATGCAGGGTTGAATTTAATTTCTGATTTTTTTTCCCAGACAATTAACATACTTATCTTCCTCTGCCAGAGCTGATAACAAATATGTTAGCCTGCATCTAAAAATTCCTGAGTGTATTAGCCACCAGCACAAGTCCATGGCCAAACTTGGGCTTTTTAATTTTTCACCCAAGTCTTATCTAATACATTCTTGCTTGATCACCATCTTTCCTACTGTTCTGGCCTTTGACCTGGAAATTCATATCCAACAGAAGCTTTCTTCTTAGTCATCACTTTCAGATCTTCATGCCTTTCTTTATAGAATTATCTAAAATCAGCCATTCTCCTTTATCCGCAATCATCCAGATGTCTCTTAACAAATGTGAACTATTTTGCTTTGGTTTTGTGGTCTTTCGTATTTTCAGCTTCACCTTCAGATGTTATCTCCAAGCTGGCCTTCCAGTTTTCAACTGAAGCCAACCTTCATTTCTAGTTTTTTGTTTCAAACAATTACCTTTGTGCTTTTCTTTCTGCTGCTCCTAATGCTTGAAAAGAATTTCCTGTAACCAGCTGCTAAACAAATATGTAGTCTTACTCTAGACCCTAAAACCTTTCTCTTTAGTTTTTGGGGTGGCTAAAGAAAAATCTTAACAAAAACTAGGACAGTAGTGATTGTTCCTTACTGGTTGGACTACCTCGTGCTGTGTTGTAGCCTTTGGTATTTGTTTCTTACCCTTTCTGTGCCCATAATGTAATTTCATTGGGACAGGGTATGTATGTTTTGCTTATGTTACCACAGCACCCAGCACAAAGGAATCTTCATCCCCAAATAGTGTTTCTAATCACAAAGCAAGGTTAGATAAGCCACAGCATGTAAGGAACTTTCAAAGTGCCAGACCTCACTGATTCTGGGCATGTGTCCTGAAGGAGACATCAGCCTAGAGAAAACTCCAGTGAACATCTGCTGCATCAGCTTCTGTTGGAGGGACGATAGATAAGTATGTCACTGGACATTCGTATTATGTTGGCTATCTTCAGCACTAGGGTTTTAGCTCATATACAAACAGAAGTTAAGAAGGACTGTGGAAGCACACTGACAAAATCTCTCACAACAGAGTTGCGGGTCTCTGAGAGACAGTCATCTGAACATCTGGGAAAGAATGGTAGTGGGATTACTTGCAACTTCAGCAGGAGCTGCTGGAGAAATCCTGCAAAAATGTAGGTAAGTATTGAAAATACAAGAAAAATTGAGTACAATTAGGGTTAGATAATCCTTAGCATGACTGGGGATCACTGCTGTTCAGCTGATGAAAAATATGTGCTCTGAAAACAACAAAGCTAAGCTCAAGATCAGGCTATGGTGCAGGGAACCCAGAAAAATGTCCCCATTTTAAAGGTATGACATTTTCACTCCATGTTTTCTCATTTCTTGCTGTAGAACCAAGCTCCAGGTCTTTGTAATAGGAATGCTACCTGCAGATGAACTTTGTGTTTTTGTAAATAATAAATGCTTTTATGCCCAGGTTTAGTGTCTTTTTGTTACCCTGACAAATGCTCACCTGGGGATAAAACCTCTCTAATGCTAAGACCAAATTGATTCAGGAGCCTGGAATCCAAAGGCAGTACCACAAGAAATGTGGATGTGAGATACTGAGAAGAGAAGCAATGGGCAAAGGATGCTGAGAGGAAGAAAGAAAAGATAGAAGACGTAAATTAGAAACACTGATGAATTGAGAAGTTGGTTTTCTGAAGAAAGGGAGCTAAACAGGAACTTGAATACAGATGAAAAGATCTTACAGAAGAGATGGGAATGAGTGATAATGAGAGAGAGAAATGGGAAGAGTATGGTTCTTATTTTTCTTTTCTAAAATGTCTATTTCTAGGCTTTCACTGCCATGATAATGAACTTCTGTTTTGGGTAAGCTGCTACAAGTCAACCCCTTTCACTCACAGTAAATCCTCATCTTTAGAGGAAAATGTCACTCTTTCCACAAACAGTCATACAGTGTGTAATCAAGCTCTCAAGCAGTAGCACACTTGAGATCGTAACAACATGCATACTTCTTCAGGAACATGAATGTTAAATTCACTGCTGGTATTTTCCCGTGGTCTGGAAACGCAATGGCTAAAAGGACAATTTGTTTTTTCAAGCTGTGGAACAAAGGGTATGATGTTGCAGAGTAGAACACATTGCTTATATTCAAGAAACTTTAAAAATACTCTAACATACAAAAGAAAACCACCCTTTCCTCAGGACTTGCAAAGCCTTTGCATTTGTTCTGGTTTATAATAGAGTCATAAAATTGTTTAGGTTGGAAAAAAACTTGAAGATCATTGAGCCCAAGTGTTAACCCAGCACTGCTAGGCTAGTTGTCCCTAAGTACCATACCTACATGTCTTTTAAATACTTCCAGGGATGGCGACTCCACCACTTCCCTGGACAGCCTGTTTCAATGCTTGACAACCCTTTCTGTGAAGAGATTTTTCCTAATATCCAGTCTAATCCCCCACTGGTACAACTTGAGGCTATTTCCCTTTGTCCTATCTCTTTTACCTGGGAGAAGAGACCAATCCCACAGCTGGCTACAGCTTCCTGTCAGATAGTTGTAGACAGCAATAAGGTCCTTCATGAATCTTCTTTTCTCCAGCCTAAACATCCCCACAACCCTCAGCTTCTTCTAATCAGACTTGTGCTCCAGACCCTTCTCCAACTCCATTGCCCTTCTCTGGACAAGTTCCAGCTCCTCAATGCTTTTCTTGCAATGAGGGATCCAAAACTAAGCATGGAATTTGAGGTGTGGCCTCACCAGTGAGTATGGGGGGGATGGTCACTGCACGGGTCCTGCTGGCCGCACTGTTGCTGGTACAGGCCTGGGTGCCTTCGGCCTTGGCCACCTGGGCTCACACTGGCTCATGTTCAGCTGCTAGTGACAAGCACCCCCAGGTCCTTTTCTGCTGGGGAGCTTTCCAGCTACTCTGTCCTCAGCATGTAGCACTGCAGGGGTTGTGACCTAAGGGTAGGACCCAGAACTTGGCCTTGTTGACCCTCACGCCGTTGGCCTTGGGCCATCAATACAGCCTGTCCAGATCTGTCTGCAGAATCCTCCTGCCCTCCATCAGATCACACTCTTGCCCAACTTGATGTCATCTGCAGACTGAGGGTGCCTCTGGTCCTCTCATTGATAAAGTTATTAAACAGAACTGGCACCAACACTGAGCCCTGAGGAGCACCACTGGTGAATGGCTCCACTGGATGTAAATCCAGTCACCACTGCTCTCTAGGACCAGCCATCCAGTCAGTTTGTTACCCAGTAAAGAGTATGCCAGTCCAAGCCATGGGCAGGCAGTGTCTCCAGGACAATCCTGTGGGAAATGATGTCTAAGGCTTTACTAAAGTCTAGGTAGACAACATCCACAGCCTTCCCTCATCTACAAATGGATCACCTTGTCATAGAAGAGATCAATTTAGTCAAGCTTGTCAGCGTAAGTTCCTTTAATTTAATGCTCCTTTTATTTATTTTTACTCAGTTTTTATTAGAGCAATACATTTTTCATGGGCTTAAGAAGTAAACAACAAGTCTTAAACAAACTAATTCTTTCTAAACTGTTCTTCTTGACTTAACTAAGAAAAG
Source organism: Oreocharis arfaki (assembly GCA_013398015.1). NCBI lineage: Eukaryota > Metazoa > Chordata > Aves > Passeriformes > Paramythiidae > Oreocharis > Oreocharis arfaki. The sequence goes on along the minus strand of VZRR01010600.1, from coordinate 703,755 downwards.
CATGAGCAGTCCTTAGAATGCAGAGGGAAACTAACACCCCTGCCGATTGTCAGTTTGTGATATAGTGAACATCAGTTGAATTGGCCTGAATGACTTCTATGGTGGTTTTATAATTTAAACAGAAAATAGTCAAATACTTTGGAAAGAAACCCCAAGAAACTGTAAAATGCTTTACTAATGTCAAAACTTAGTCACTAGGAACCACCAACAACTCAGCTTTTCCCTTATGGTATGTTGCTTGTCAGAGCACTGCAGACTGTCTCAAGCAAGTCTGAATCACAGGCAATCCGCACAACATGATGGGGAATTGACTGTCCCTATATTGGCCTTTGGGAAGGATGGATGTCTCAAAGGTCCAATGTCTAATGACATTGCAGGCAGTAAGTCCAGGTAGGTCCCATGACTGAAGCAGGGGTATTTCTGAAGCTTTTTTCCCTCCCTTTTATTTGGGGAGGACTTTGGGTTCATTGAGATATTTGGGAAATAGAAGGGAGCAATCTCTATAACCTTGGGGATGTTGACAGGTAAGACTAAATTTTCTAGAAGTGTGCAAGAAAAAAGATGGCAGAGGGAAACATCTTGCTCTCGTCTCCTTCCCCTTGCCAAAATCCACCATCAAAACCAAGAAATGCTGTACACAGGCCAGGGACAATGTCACTGTTTATTTCAAGCTACTGTTAAGAAGCTGTTATTTATTTTAAACTTCAAACAAGATTGCAAAATCACGAGCATCATAATCAGCAAAGGATGTTCTCTTTCTCCTACCATAACATAAACCACAGTATGGCAAATTAGCAGAAGCCTGCAGCAATAAGAAAAACCCAAACCTTTGCTCTTTCTTCACAGAGGCTTTTAAGATAGAACCCATAAATATTGAAGCTACCCAGGACAGTGGATGAAGGAGTTCACAGTGGCACTGAACCTGGCTTTCCCTTGACTACCCCCATAAATCTTTCCAAGTTGGATGCAGAGAAGACTTGTGCATGCAGAAGATTCTTTCATTTTATTTGGTGCCACCCAATAGTGGGCAAAGTACTTATAATATTACAATTATAATTTACACATTCTCCTTCATAGTAGACCTAGTACCTGTAACAGTAACCTAATTGCAAGTATAAGGAAAGAAGGAAGGAAAAAATACTGTATTTTGTACCCTCATCCTGTTTGTCTTGTATATTCATATGCATTTTGGGTAGAATTCCATCTTGGCAATGATGCCTCTGTAATAGGCTAGAAAAGAAACTGGTGGAGAGTTGAGGTCCTGCGGGATTTCAGTATCGTTTTGGGAAGAGAGGTGAAATGTCATTCTCACTTTAACAGTCCTGCTGGTTAGAACCTTTAGACTTTAGTGATGAAGAAGGGAAAATGCCATTTTGTTTAAATAGGCAGTTTCTCTGTATGCCCTTTGGTGTTAGTTTCCCTTGTTTTGTGTGTGGGTATCATACATGACAATGGGAAAGAGAGAAATACTTTAGAAAAACAAACAAACAACTCCTCCCTCTCTCTCTCTCCCAAAAAAAAAAAAAAAAAAAAAAAAAAAAAAAAAAAAAAAAAAAAGAAACTGTGGCTGTAAAACCACAAAAATTGGCATTGAGGCTCCGAGGCAAGCGTAAGCCTTGGAATTTCTTTAGCTCTTTAAAAAAATGGTCCAAACCAAAAAAACCCAAAAAAACCCCCAAAGCACAACAACTCTCTTTCCATGGAATCCAGCTTAATGATGCTCCCCCTACTCCCCCCTTTTTTAAGAAGATTCGAAAGAATTTATTTTAAGCTTTGGCATAAGTCTTTGCTGCTTTATGTTCTATAAAGCATGCTGGTTTTTTTTGCTCTTTGATTTTTCCTTAGAAATTTAAGAAATGCCAAGTCTGCTCTGTTATGGTTTTCCCGGTGATTTCCTGGATATCTCAGAGGATAGGTGTTCATTTCTTTGTCAAAAGAACAGCAGGAGCAAAAATGTGGATTCTTTAACAAAGAAAATCTTAATCAACACCTGTGTTAGTTGCTGAAAAATAAAGAGTAATTTAAAACAAAAAGAAGAAACAAAGAGTTTAGAATAGTCTCACTTTCAAAAGAAACGAATAATTTATTTTTGGCAATTATTTAGTTTTCACTCTCTTGACTTTGTGATATGATGTGGTCAATCATGAGAGTCATTGACAGCAGAATTTCTAATACGAAGGGAGAAAAGTAAGGGGAAAGAAAAACATACAGAGAGGTCTAATATTTAGAGAAGCTGTTCTTTGTGCTTCCAGCTCTTCACGGAACACACCTGGTGACCCTTTTGCACTTCAGTTCCTTGTTAGGTGAAGTATGGCTGAGAACAGTTATGCTATTTTTTGTCAAAGTGCACTGAAATGCAAAGATGTAAAATTCCTCACAAGTTATTCTTCCTTTGTGTTGGGGAAGTGGTATTTGATTCTGATTTTGTGTGACACAACCTTATTAGCCCTTGTCACTTGAAGTATACATAGTAAACAAGTTATATTATTGGGAAAAAGCAAATCTGATTATTTAAAATAGTGTTCATTAGATAATTTGGTTTGATTGTAATGAACAAAATTTTTAAAAATTAGATTCCTTGTATCTTGTCCTTTTGAAGCATCTTATTCTTGCAGGTTATCTAAGGTGTGGAATATAAAAAAATGATGTTTTCAGTTGCACCTCTGGGGAAGAGGGCATTAGTGAACAGTTTTAGAAATCTTGGCCGATAGTCAGGTGTGGATGAGAGTGGGCATGGTAGGAGGGGTAATGCAAGGAAAAGTGTATTTCTGACTACGGACAATACTGTTTTTTTAGTGTGAGCTGATGAGAATCTGCAAGCATTGAATGGGTCAACAGTCACCACTGGAGGCCAAACAACAAAATGATTCCTCATAAAATGTGATGATTCAGCTGCATGGATACATTCTAATGACATGGGTCTTTAGTATAAGTGTCTCAAAGAGACTGATTTCAAACTAATTACGAGACAACTAGCATGTAATTAATGCCTCAGGAATCCAAAACTCACTGTCTAATGTCTGAGACCAAAGGTTAATTATAAGCACAGCAGACATTAAGGCAACTGCTGCTATATGGTTTTATGATCCTTATTAAGATTAAAAAAATCAAATCTACTGCAATTAAAATGTCAAAAGAGATCTTGAACTCTTTCTTCTCTTTTGCCTTCATCTGAAACTGGGATGGGCACTGATTTATGAACACAGATGGATTAAACTGAATGGTGAAACGATAGACATTCCAGCTGACCCCTGTGCTCTACTTTTCTCATGGAATTTGTTGTCCATCTGGACATTAGAAATGGCTAAAGTGCATATGTAGCTTCTTCTGAGGAGCCAAAGGTCATTGGTGAAGCAAGGGGTCAGAAATTTCCTGGTGTAGATAACTACATTTGAGGAGCTGCTTAATGGAAAATTTGAGCATCTCTGCCACTATGGGCAGCCATTGATTTAAAAGCAAGGTGGGTTAGAAAGGAGCAGTAATAACAGGGGATTTCCGCTATCCAGCTGTGACTCACCGTCATCCAGGGATCAACAGTCACTGTCTGTCTTGTCTGCATATTCCCCAGGAACCCGAGTGTTGTCTTTTGCACACGCACCTTAACATGGACAAGACAAAGCATCTCAATATCTAAATCACACACTAACCTGAAAGGGATCTAGCAACACAGTATCCTTCTGCTTATGTCTTCATATATTAGTATAGAATATAAAAAAGTAGATCAGTTCTGTATGTGGATGGGAACTGAATATGTGGTAACTGTAAACAGCAAATAAATGTGTTTTGTATGGACTTGCTGAGATTCTCTTTTGCATTCCAAGTTGAAGCTAAGCAAGTCCATTAGTCCAAGCTTATATTTTTCTCCCCTTTCCCCGTGTCTCTTTGGTGTGCTTAACAGTGAAATCTTGACATGGTTGAGATGAATATGGTTGGGCTTTGTTGACCACTTTTTTGGGGATAGGGAAGAATGTTTTGCTGGTTTCAAGAGATAAAACCAAACATGTTGAAGCAACATATTTTGAAATGAATTAGTTGGTGTTTGAGTAATGTCAGAAGACATGTAAGAAGAAGTTTAAATTAAAAGGGTAGATGATATATCAGTGTGGGAAAAGGCAAAGCTGGCAGGTTTATGAATTTCAGGATAGGGGTAATCTATGAGGGGTATTCACATGCTGAGACATTCAGT
>VZRR01010600.1:446551-699368 GCA_013398015.1 Oreocharis arfaki | reverse complement strand
TAAAAAAAAAAAAAAAAAAAAAAAAAAAAAAAAAAAAAAAAAGAGTGGGAGCTGCTGACTTTTTTGTAAAGGTCACCTCAAGGGATTTCACCCAGCCTGAATATTGAGATACTTGGGCAGAATGAGTGAAAATGCTTTGATTCCCTTTTGTGTAATGAGGTGAAGTCCCACATCTTCCACTGAATGAATTACACCTGGCCTCTGGGCTGTCATTTAGTCTTGGTTTGTGTGGCAGAGCATTCTCCATCTTACTCCATGAAGCTTTGCCACTGGGTGGGCAGTAGTCGACTACTACTTTGCACTGTTTCACTGTTCACTTGAGCATGTAAGTGAAGAAGGGCTCAGATTACACAGAGAGATGTGTTTCCTATCCCTGCTGCCAGGATATATTGTGCATTTTCCATGAAGTTGCTGCTTGATAGAGTAAAGAAAAAGTCCTGGTAGGAGAAGAAAAGGGATGCCTCTTTACGAGTAAAGCTACTGATCTGTTGTGCTTCAGTTCTTTATGTCTGTTTTGGGCCCAGAGCTTCTTCACTGTGCTTCAGGGGCTGAGCATACATGTAAGTAGGAACCTTTCTTTGGAGATGTGATTTTGAGCTCCCTTGAGCTAAGAGTAGAAACGAGATCCTTTACTGCTTGGGCAGTATGGGTGATTATGATTTTAATAGGAAAGCATTAACTATGGATTTTTTTTTTTTCCAGAGATAGATATGTAGCATGAGTTGAGGCTTCTGGGCTCCAGAGACTCTGTAAATGAAACTGCTGCCCTGAATGATCAGGATTTAATGCATAGGCCATGCATCTAGGCCACTTCTAGGTGGTTGCCTCCTGAATGTGTTGGCATCAGCGGCTTGCATGGTATGTTGGCTGCTTTGGATTAAATTCTGAGGCCTGAACTTTTCCTCTGAATTAATAGAGAGCCTGAGAGTCCATTTCGTTTTTGAATTTTCCTGTGGGACCTGAGGTACTGAAAGATAAGTGTTATAGTGCCTAGAACTGAATTGGCTAAGTCCCTTACTGGATCTTGCCCAGTTTAGCTACAATGTAAATTAACATACTTTACTTTTGGAGCATGGTTGATAATTTTATGCACATTTTTTAAAAGAAAAAAATCTTAGTAATCCATATGTTAGAAAGAGGCTTATTCTGTATAAGATTTCTGAAGGATTGTGCTGCAGAATAAGCAAGGGGACCCCATTAAACTGTCAAAATGATCATATCATGAAACATTACCATGCAAATATATAAAAGCAAAAAACTCAAAGGAAATCAACAAAGCGCAACTGTTATTTGCATTATTCCTGGGATTTTTTTTTCTTGCCTTCCTCAAACAAAAAATTATGAAAGAAGAACAAGTAGCTTACCAGATTCGCTGGTATGGTCTGGGAAATCTTTATGCTGAGAATTATAGTCTCAGGGGCATGTAAGTGAATCCTCTTCATACACACCTACATGCTGTATGAACTGTTATCTGGAGATCTGTGTTATCTTGTTTTGCATCTCCTATTTTCCTCCCTACCCCTAGGAAAAGCAGGTAAGTAACAAATATTAGTAATTCATGTACCAATGTAAATGACTTCACAGAAAGAACCAGGTAATTTTGCAGTTGTGATACCCCTAGTGGAAATAATTATCTCCAGTTTAAACACCATAAATCAGCGTTTAAAGAAGGGCATGTTAAAGTAGACTTTTCTGTGTAGGGCCAAGTCTGCTTTCTCTCAGGAGTTAGTGCCTGAATGATAGGTTTTCTTGCTACTGCTTTTCTTCATTGGTCATGTATTACTTCTTCCCAGCTTGCCTCCTGCTGAAATAATTGTGGTGCTAATAACAATGTGTGGGGAAATGACCAGATGTGCTAGTTTTTTTTGACAATTATACCAGTTTTTCCAGTTTTCCAGACATTTTTTCATTTCTTTATTAACTCACCGGTGCCAGGAATTGGATTTTTCCAGTACATAAATCCTAATTAGCAAGCCAGAGAATTGAGTGCCCCATTTTACTCCTGATGTGTCATTTCCCCTCTGTTCTTGGTTAATTGGCATTTTAAAAAGCCAGCTCTAGTGTTTTTAGGGGTAAAAAAAGAAATAAAGGAGTATTTTGGGACAGAAATGAAAATCTGGTAAAGAGACAAAATATTAAAAGGTGTAGTTGGGATCAGGGCCCTCTGGGATTGCAGGGCATGGAGACCTGCAGAGTGGCTAAGCTGCTTGAGGTTCAGCTACGTCTTCCTGGCACCAGGGTGACTGAACCCCATCCTGCCGTGCCCGTGCTGCTCTCTGCTTGCCATCGGCATGGAGTGATTTTATTAAATGGTGCTGGCCCTGAGAAGCATCTAGAGACTGATTCTGTAGTGCAAAAGCAGTGTTTGGTGCACTGCTGATTGAGTTGCTCTTACAGGCTTTCCTTGCAGCCTCCTTTTCTTCTTTTCAAGGACCAGAAATAGAACGGAGTAGGTGGAGGAGGCGGAGGCTTGTCAGGAGTGAGGGTATCCTCAGATTTTGAGTCTAAGGACTCTTTCAGCCTTAGTACATGCTTAGGGATGCCCTGAGCCCGTGGGAGGGGTTGGTGGAGGGTTGTCAGGGCCAGAGGAGTGGTTGTGAGTCTCAAGGAGGATGAAGCACTACGTCAGGAGAAGGGAGAAGGGAATGGTACTAAAAGGTGCTTTTCTGGATAGATGGGATTATAGGGAACAGAAGAGGTTTACAAGGTTCTGAGATCCACCTCAGAAGGAGGAAGAAGGAAGTTATTCCATTTATGAGTGAGTTAAAAAGGGTTGTGTTTTCCTGTTGGCATTGATATGTTGCAGTTTGAGGCTAAAAAGATTCACTCCAAAAGAGGAGATGCCAAAGTGGAGGTTCTTGCCACCTTGTACTGGACAGTTTGAATCCTGGGAAGGAAAAGGGGAGAGTGTGAATAGAAGGTGGTGTCCTTTTTTAACTTCTACCAGGGTGCTATAAACGACAGAGGGAAGGGAAGCAAGTGTGATAAATGCGGCTCCACAACTTAGATGGCACTTGGTAAGAAGGGAAATAAATAGCAAAACTTTTTGTCGGCTAGGAAGGGGTAACTCAGTTTAGATCTTGCCCCATCTCCTTAAAGGTCTGTCCAAAACTTGAATCTTTTAAGGTTCAGAAAAGGATGATTAATTTTTTTTTTTTCCCTTCTGCTAATGCATTAATTGGTTCCAGGCAGACAGGGAACAGCAGAGCCAAGATATTGCAAGCAAGGCTGCAGTCCAGGTAATTCGAGGGCTGTCAGGAGACTGAGAAGCACCAGAGGTCACGATAAAACCTGGAGTCTTTCGTTTTCCAAAATGTTTCATAGGTCCAAGAAGTCTGAACAGTGTCATGTTTTTTGGGTGCTCAAAAAGAAAGAAAGAAAGAAAAGAAGGGAAATGTCAGAGTACTTTGGAGTTATTCCAGTACTGCTGTGCTGCCCTTAAAGGGAACCTCAGGAAATTGTCTCCTGATCCTGGGGACCATATTTCTGTCTCCTGAGATCATCTTTCCAGCTGGACAAGATCAGTCCTTAGCACTGCATACTGTACTCCCTGACCTGAGACATGAGCGTTACCTTTGCTTATGACCCAGTTGAGTGCTGGTGTTCCTGGCTGTGCGTGCCTTTCCCCACTAGCCAAAGTTTGGGCCTGTTATTTGTTTACTACCCACTTGGGTTATTGCTGTTTTAAAGTATGTCATTGCAGAATTCATGCCTAACAGGTGCTCTCTTGTTTTAGCTGTCCCACTTGGTGTATTCTCCTACTGTGAGTGCTGGGAGAAAAACAGCACAACAGCAGCCTTTGGGGGGCTGTCTCACCAAATCCTGCCCTTCCAGTCAGCAACAGCACAGTATCACCAAACCACAAGGGCTTTTATATGAGCCTTTTATTTAAAGGAAGTAAAAAAACATGCTGTTAATATTCTTAATAATTTCTCTCTCTTTTTAGCTTTGAGGGAATGAGCAACAGTTCAGTGAGTTGTGTTTGTAATAAATACAGGTTATGAAATAAATGTATTTCATTATTTGCTCATTTTGCAATGAAAGACTCTCCGAATCTGCCTCTTAAATGGTTTAACTCAACATTAGAAATGATGCTGCCAAATACCAACTGATTCAATAGATGATGAGTTTCAAATTCCTCTTTCACATGGGGAATGTGATATAGAACAATGACCTCAATTTTCAACTGTGTCCTCAGATTCACCTCCTTTTTTGGCTGTCTCTTTTTCAGTATCTTATCATAGTTTTTCAAGTCCTCAGGGACTTATGGGGGCAGTAATATTTAATAATTAGACGCTAAATCTCTGATGAGTCTTCTGGTGACATCTTTTACAACTAACGAGTATTTAATAGAATGTAATTAGAAGCTCTGATCCTTAGACCTTGACCTGTCTAGACCTTGTATACAACTAAGTGACTAGACAGTCCTTAACACTCATTAGGAGTTATCTGCACCCCACTTTACAAAGCTATGTGAGGAAACTGTTTAGATTTAGCCTCAAGCCACCTGCTTCGTAATCTGTTGCTGTGCACTCAGTTGATCCTGGTGTCCTTACAGTAACTGGAAAGCTACCAATGATTTCATTTTAAAGCAAATATTCTAATTCAGGAAGCATAGGATGGAAACCTGGTTTCATTTGACAACACGAGATCTTCAGAAAGCATGTAAATAGGAGAGATTGTTCAATGCTATGGAGAAGCTTTTACATTTTAAAATGAAAGAGAAACCTCCAAAGAGAGTTAAGGAAGTCAGCAAAATGTGTTTTGATACAGTTTATTCAGCTGGGATATATTTAATAGGGCTCTTTTTACAGGTCTTTTTATTTGTCATCTTATTTCTGAAAGCTCCTTATAACTATGAAGTAAATTAACTCTTTTTATTGCTGGTTTAAAAAAGATGTAAATACGCATTTCTGAGAAATGGTCTATTTGGCATGCTGCCAAGAAGCACAGGGAGCAGGTTTCTTTCTTATCCATTAATTTATGAATGTATATGTGCCTATATTGTCAAATATTCTCAAATACCTTTTACCTAATTCATATTTGTATTCCGTCTCTTTCTACTTTTTCCCACTTTAGTTTCATTCTAATTGCCTAGACTACTTGTTGTCTGAGTTTTACTCTGACTTTGGAGTCCATTACCATTCCACATGTCTAGGGGTTTTTAAAAGATAAATGCGACAAATCATGTAACAAATCATGTAAAATTCTTAGGATATCTTTGATAAATTTTCAGTGGCTTAGGAAAAGGATCCAAATACATTCTTAATACATTTGATCTTGATCATTTCTGGAAATGATTATATGTAACCAAATGCATCCATATATAGAAGTGAGATTTTTTTTTTTAAAAGTGTGCAAATGATCTTGTTAATGCTGATATAACATTTCAATTATTTGTCTTTTGAACAGGGTTCTGTTTTGAGATGTTAGTTGCAAATAAAGGAAATGAAGTATTGATGTAGTAAGAAATAGTTTACTATGTCTGGAGAGTTCTAAAGCAAAACATCTGGATCAATTTGTTTACGAAGTCCCTGTAGATAAAAAGCACTATCTCTCCAAAGGATCAGTTTGTGCCCTTTCTGAAGAATCATTTAAAAAAAAAAAATCATCATACACAGAAAGCTCTAGGGAATTTGTTAGTAGGGAATCCAAAAAACATTTGAAATCTTGTTTCATAGGAGATCAGCTAGTTGCTGAACATGTGGTGTGGTTTTGTGATCTTAATTTAGTCTGGCCTTCCCTGTTTCTCTGCTTCCCCCACACCCTTCATCTTAAAAAGTAATATATTTTAGAAGCTGAAAGTAAGTACAGCATGTTAGAGGTATGGCAGAACTGAATGTGGAATGGAGATAAACCCTTTGGTTTCATATGGACATTAACATCCTATGATAATTGAAGCTTTTTGAAGGTCCATCTCTTGGTGCTATTGAATTTAGTGGGAGGTAACCCCTTACTTAGAGAAAGACAAAAATAGTTTGAACTTGTGCTTGAAATGTTCTTTAACAGAAGAGCAAAACAAGAACATTTTTGTATTCACGTGTTGCAACCTGGAAGAGCATAAAATGCTCTTTTTTGATATTGCTCCTGCAATTGAAAGATATTTTTGGTTCCTCCTTTAATAAATGCAGCCACAGAAATTAATATCACATTAGTGAAGTTTGCAATGACTTTACCAATAGGTTAAATTACAATGGTAGTTTTATTTAGAATGTTGGTATAGTCTCCACCTGGGTCTATGGATGTTCTGCAGGGTCTTTGAAAGACTTTTGTTATATTTAGTACAAGCAGCAGTTTAGCTATGTCAGCAGTTGGTGCTGGAGGTCTGTACCGAATACTCTGTGTTTTCAAGAGCTGCTTCTTGCACTTCCCTGATTTATGGGAGTTTATTTCAGATGTTTTCTTCATTTACAGGAATTTTCATGGAAAGTGAGGCTGCGCCATGACAGGTGAAGAATTAATGGATATTTTCCCCTAAGAGGACATTTTTTACGGATTGTGTATGTTACTTTAATTTTTTTTTCTCTTCCAAGTTTACCTTTTATTCATCCTTTTAGTTCAAACACTGATCCAAAATACTAACATTGAAATTTAATTTTGTAGTTAGAGATTTGACATGCTCACCTACTTCTGTTGTTTTCTTGAAAAGGTCAGAAGCGTGGGCTGATAATGTCTATATAGCCATCCTTTTTCAGCTCCAAGGGGCATGTCTCTACTAGTATTACATCTTTTCTGCTGTAGAGAGAAGTAAAACCTCCATCCCTCCTGGGGGATGTTATCCTTGGAGTGTCAAGGGAATGAAACAACCGTGTAGAAGAAGAGTGGCCCTGGGACAGAACATGGATTTCATTCCATCCTAAGTTTGGTTATGAATCTGAAGGCTGTGGTTCAGACAAACTTCAGAGCCATTTAAATTCAATTGCAGCTCAACATCGGCATCCACAAAGCCCAGCTGAGAGTCCCGTTGTTGTTGACAGTATACTGAGCTCATGAAAACAAACAGGATCATTATATAAATCAAAAGAAGATGAAAGTAGAACCCACATCTTCCAGCTTGAATACTAAAAGTCTGCCAGAAGGAATAAAAGATACTTCCTGTAAGGGTGATGAGTTGAAAACCTTTACAGTTTTCTTATTTTACATGGTTAAGAGAAGAGGAGAGTGGCCTTATTAAGCCCTATGTATATGGATGCTTTCTCATTCCAACAGGTTTATTTAATATTAGCAAGCTGTCCTTACTATTTTAATTCATTTCATGACACCAGCCCTGAGAAATGATGCTGGTTATCTCTGTCTTGGGGTTCTGAAAGGACGAAAGAGAGTATTTTTGTTTCCCAAGAAAACACAGCAAAGTCATTATACTTGCCTGGACTAGATGTCCTGCTGTTTCTAGATCATGCAGTATTTATTTAATCCTATGCTCTCTTGCAGAATGGGTGTGTTTTCATGTAGATGCTGAGTAATCTCTCAGTAGTGTGGAGGACATTGCAAAGAGTTTTGTGCAGTGTTTGTGTTTCTTGGTGTGGACAAGCAAAATGTGTGCATGTAACTGGTTAATTAGGTGTCTATTTACATTTGTTGATAGCAGTTAAGCAATAGATTTTATGATCTAGCAACAGTAGGGTCTCAGAAGTCACTACATGTGTATTTTATTGTAAAGTGGTTTAAGCACTCAAACCAGTGTTTTAGGTTTACTTTGCAGATGTGTTTTCTTTCATAGTTCATTTAAAACCAGAAAACCAATTTAATATGTTCTTTGTTTTGTTGTTTAGTGAAATAATCTCATGTTCTTTTGGTAATTGCTGGAGAAATTAATGGATTTTTTGGAAAAGGTTTTATGATATGTAAGAATTTAGAGTGAGATCCAAAAAAGCACTTTAGGTGCATAAAGAAAAACTTAGGCAGACTCTAGATACCCAAATCCAAGGGAGTGATTCAAATGCTCTGTGCAGAGACCCAGAGACTGCACTGCTGAGGCTTCTTCTGTTGCTAAGACCCCAATGTTCTGCTGATGCACGTGCTCCACAGAGTTGTCTCTGTAGCACAGAGGATGCAGTGTCATGCAGGTGTGGCAGTAAAATAGGTATTAACTGCTGTAGCTAACGAGGTGTAGAAGATCTGATACAACCAGTTTATGCTAGAGAACACATGCAGACCGCAGAGAACAGGAATTTGCTGCTTTAATTGCTGCTTAATTTCAAATTGCAGAGGCTTGTGCTTTTGTTGATGCAAGATCTATTTCAGCCTTAATGAAAATGAAAAAGTGATAGAAGGAGAATTTTGAAGGAAGAAAACAGTAAATTGTTCATTTTTCTACCTTCCCATTGTCAAGAGTCCATTCATGATGCAAAAATAAATTAAAATTCATTAGTCAGGTTACTTGCAATATCTAGAGATGTGCTGTTTTTATGCATTAGCAGTGGGAAGATGCTTAAAAATGGTACATGGAGCTAAGAAATAATAGCACAAATGTTTCAAAAACTGCACTGAGATTCAAGTGTTGTCTTTGAATTCTAAATGCTGCTAGTTTAAATTTTACCTGTCCACTTGGGGAACTAAAGTGTCTTGGCAAGGCTCCACTCAAATAAAGTTTCATTCCACCCTGTAATAGTTTGCACAAAATTCTATGTGTTGTGAAACTTTATGTTCACATCTTTAGTGTCCCAGACAAGGAACTGCATATTTTTGTTTACTGTAGATTTATTTATAGAAAAAAAAAAAAACCAAAACCCAAATGAAATTAATCTAAATGTTTGCTGGGAGCAAGAATATAAGAAAAAGTGGTGTCATCATTGTTCTTTAGCTGTTAAGTTATTTCCTTCTGCTGTAACATGGATAGTTTGGAGCATACCTGAACAAGCTGGAAAATCCTACAAGATTTCTGAGTGGAAATGGGCATAATATTAATTGAAGGCTGATTAACTTAATATTTTAAGAGCCATAAGATGAGCAAGTGGTGAGACTAGAGGATTCATAAGGCAGCTGACAGAAATCAAACCTGTCTGATTTCATGTGTTCTAAGTACGTATAACTGAGTATCAGGTGATGCTTTCAGAAGATGACACAATACAAGTAGTTTGCGGCCTTCTGTGAGCAGCTTTATACGTTGTATTTTCCTCACCCAAATGTCTGAAGTCCAGATTAAACCTGTTTCTTCCAGAGAGGCCAAGATTTTCCAGGGTTTCACTGCTTGCAGTGATTTATAGCATGGGCCAAAGTCCATTTGCTGGACAGGAGCAATCCCTGTTCAGTATGTTTATGTTAGGAATTATACAATTTGTCTCACTGATGTGTTGATTTCATCTCATTCATGTGTGAGAAAGTGGTTAATTCTTTTACTTGAGTGTCTTCTAGGAATTGTGTTAACCCATGTGCATGAAGTTTGGCTGCAAACTGTAAAGAGAGCACTGCTGGGTGAAAATGTGAGTGTGACCCCCTGCACAGGGGAGCTTCCATCACTCTTTTGCTTCTTCACTAATAGAGCTGGGGATCAGAGTCTGGTGGAGCTGAGCAACTGTAGCTGACAGCCTAGCTAGGTGTAGAAAAGGACTTGAATGTCCACGTTAACACCATTTGAACAAGAAGTCCCAGGGATTTTTTATAGGAAATTATTCCAGAGAGGCTCCTTCTGGTAAATTGCCTCAGATTAGTTTTCTGCACAAGTTCTCAGGCAAGTCTGTGCAAGACAAATCATACCAGGAGTTGCTATCTCAGGGGTTAATCAGGAAGATTTACATTTAAATTCATACTCTACCGTAATCTAAATTATCTTCTCTGTGTAGGTCAGTCTTCACATCTGTCAAGATGCTGGAATTTCCTTTTCTAGTTTGTCTTAACCCCAAAAATGCATTAGTAAGCATAGTTATTCACTCCCCCCCCATCCTAGGCAACTTGAAATTGTCCCTAGATGGCAATTTCTGATCTTGATACAGATTACATGGTACCCAAAGTTTTGAATAAATGGCACTGACTGTTAAATTAACTGGCACTAGAAGTCAGTGGCAGCATTGCAATGAACTGTTACTAGATCATTTACAGTCAGGGAGCAACCATATAGCATTTATGTGCATATGCTGGTCTACTGACATGGAAATTGTTCCGACTCAGTGACCTATGTTACCTGTGGAAATTCTATACCGAAGCCAATTGCTACACTTCCCAAATGCCACAGGCAAACCTGCTGTAATCCAGGAATCCCATTCCATAATATAGACTTCCATGTACTTTGGAGCACAAAACCAGAATGTATCGTGCTCTGTTCAAATACTTAAGCTGCTCTTCACTTCATGTCTTCACTGCATTCCAGCTTCAGCAGAGAGAAATCTGAAGATGGTTTACTTGAGCCAAATTTTGCATTGTTTAATTGAGCAAAATATTCAAAAGGCAATATAGTTCAATATCTTTTCTCTTTTCCAGTTAATTTAAAGTGAAGTGATGGACAGAGCTCTTCCTCTGTCATAGTAACCTAGGGAATAGAACAGCTGTACTTTCATAAATTTCCTTCCCAGATCTCCAAAACATGTATTCTTCCATGGGACTTAGAAGAGAGATCTTCTGTGTGCAAGAGAATATTTAAGATTGACATTGATCTTGTTTTGGAACACTGCTGGGAGTCTGTGGATTTCAAGAAAACATTTGAGGACAGCAGCACATACTCATAGCTTCTCCCACCTGCCCTCCCACTCCTTGACAAATACCTAAATCTGTCATACTCAGTGCATTTTACTCCTCATCTGTAAATGATTTTAGGCAGAAAACCATGGATGTTTTTTACCAAACCCTGAAGACTGGGGTTGAATTTTGGGTGCACTAAATGTTCCTTTAAAAAAAAAATCAGAGAGCACAAAACAATTATTAAACCATCTGCATTAAACACTGTTGATAGGTCAGAAAAGAACTGGGACTAACAGAGCCTAAAACTTTTCATAAAAATTCTTTATTTATGAAAACAAGCACAGGAAACATTGCAATGATGCTTCTTACAAACCACTGTTTTCAGAATATAATTCCTGTGAATTACTATGGATTAAAAATCTGCTTTAAAGTTATTTTGGGCATGTTTAAAACCACACCTCCTCCCTTTGTTCTATTTTCTTCTGACAGATTAGCAGCAAGGTGACTATATTTTGAAGCCATTCTTTTATTGATATAAAAATAGTATTTTTTATTACTGTCATGTTCCTTACCCCTGAGGATCTCAAAGCATATTATATACCATGTTGTATCTGTAGCAAGTGGTTTGCTTCCTACTTACAAATATCCACTCGTGAGGCAAATGCAGTGACACATCACAATGAATTGGAGGGGTCTGTTCTGAGGCCCAAGGGGAATTTCTTTTGGTAGGAATGGCAGAATTTCTTATGCAGCTGAATTTGAGCATGAACTTGCAGATGCAAGAGAGACAGGGGTCTCATACCCAGCCTCTTTCTGTCACATGCAATGTAGAATCTCATCAATATGCCATTTGATATGCAGATGAAGTTAGCTGTGCTGAATATTTGATGCAGAAGTTGGAAAGTGTCAGGTGTTGCTATTTTGGCTTTTTAAGAACTAAAATGTGAACTCTTCCTTTATGTTGGCTAAAGTTGTAGGCACAGGGTAGAACAGTGTTAAACCTTGTAGTTCAGCCAGTTTCTGCTAATCAGCAGGAACCTAGGAACAGCACATGCACACTGTCTATCTTAATTGCTGATTAAAATGCTTCAGATAAAATCCTCTGTGTCAGGACATGTATTCCAGTACTGAATGAGCTATTGAGTGTGTACAGCACATCATCAAAGTGGTAAGGAGAGAGCATTTTTCACAATCCAGGTAGAATCATCTCAACACAACGCTGTATTGGGCTCAGTGGTCCTTCTGAAGGATTTGGATATTAAATCAATCATGTATAATCAGTAGAGATATGAACTTAGGTTCCTCTGAGTGATTGGCAGGGAGGCTCTGTGCTGGAATAGCCTTGCTCTTGTAGAACAGAGAACTCCACGACTAAATGCAAGGCCTTAGATTCTGTGAATGGGAGGGCTGAAGATTCCCAGGAAGCAATTTGTTTGTCTTCAGAAAGAGTACATGCTAAGCATGGTTTCTGTCTCTGTTTGTATTGATTATGTAATAACAGGTTGTACCATCTGTTCAGGTCTATCATGCTGCTTGCTTCTGTCATATATTTCTTTTGCTAAAGTTACCTTTGGGTTTCAGTTTAGATTTGAGGTAATGGTTGTTTCAAGAGAAAAATGAGCCCTGATCTTCTCCTGGTCTCTTCATATTTTCTTGAAGTGTCTTTCTTCTATTTGATGGGTGGACAGCAGCATTTTTAACAGATGTTTTTCACAGGCTATTGCATAATTATTTTTCAAGTGGCTTCTAAAAGCAGATGTTTCCATGTCTTTGATCTTTCCCCTCCTGACACTTTAACACAAACAGCAGATTCCGCTGCTGCTGTCCTTTAGGTCCAGTGAAAGAAAATACCATAGCAGTGATGCTGATTTTTTTTTCAGCCTATTTGGCAATAATAAACATGTACAGGGGCAATTCTCCTCCCTTTCTCCCTTGTCACTAACATTGCTTACAGATACCATCTCTGGCTTTCTCTTTTGGAAATGCTGCCTTTCTCCATGACCTTTGTCCACAATTTAGTATTTGATCTTTATTTTCTTCTACAACTTTGTTTCTAGTAACATCCTGAGTGTGCAGCTGTGAATCTTTTACTCTCTGGAACTTCGTTGTATAATTTTTTACTTTATGCCAAGGTAGATCACAACATCACTGTGGCACCTCCATCACTATGAAGACCTTTTGGCATGATTTTTTTGTTTCCCAAATAACCTCTTTTTATTTTCCTCTCTTGTGAATAGATATTCAAAAACTGGACTCTTCCATTGTTTTCAGAAATAACCCTGCTTTCTTGTAAACCATTTTGTAAGAGGACTTCCTAATGTGACTACTTGTTCCTCAAAAACTAAGGGAATGCAACTAAGAATGAAATAAAGGGCAGACCCAGACAAGTTTCATCCAGCCATAATTTATCATTACAAAAGATGAACTCTAGCTGTTTGTTAGTCTAAAATTATGATAAATGCTTGAATCAAGAAAACAAAAGCTTTCTAGTAAGTCTACTCTGTATCTTAATTTAAACTTGATAAATTTTGCCTCCAGCGTGTAGAATGTCATCTGATGATGTAACATTACAGCTACCTGACAGACATTGTTCTATTCTCATTCTTTCTTATTTACTAATTAGTGTGGGTATAGTAATAAGGGTTCCGTTTTCTTCATCTGGACTTCCTACCACTGATTGTAACCTTTTGAGCCATTCAGCCGATTGTCAGTCCACCTTCCTCTCCACTTATTTAGCTCATATTCATCAGTTTTTCTGTACAAATGGTATCGGAGATAGTGTCAAAAGCCATTCCGAAGTCAAAATAAACTACATCCACTGCTTGTCCACCAGACTAATCTTATGGCAGAAGGGGCAATTTCCTCTTCCTTAATTCCATACTGACAACTGTCTGTCACTTTCTTGTCCTGAGTATGTTTGCAAATGGCTTCCAAGATTGGCTTCAACACCTTCCCATGGACCAAAGTGAGGCTGACTGCTCTGTAGTTCTCCAAAATCTCATTCTTGCTCTTCTTGAATACAGGAATCAGAACTTTTCCCACTTGGAAACCTGTTCTGAGCACCATTAGCCCTCATAGATAATTGCGAATTGTCTCACAATGACATTGGCCAACACAAATGTGTGTGTCTTATTGAGCCCTGTGGACTCATAGGTGTCCAGCTTGGTAAAGTGTTTCCTAATGTTAGTCACCTTTGGTGGAAGGGTAATCCTTGGTCCAGACTTTCCCACTGGTGTCTTGGGCCTGGGAGTCATCAAGGTAAACCTCTTTGCTAGTAAAAACTGAGATAAAGAAGGCCTTGAGTATAAAATCATAGAATCACAGAATCAGAGAACCATAGAACGGCACATGTTGAGAGAGACGCTGAAAGAACACATATGGTCCAACCTTTAGCAGAAAAGGGACTCTAGAGGAGATTATCTAGCACCCTGTTCACTGGTATCTTGACAAGCTGCAGTGATAGGGACTCCACTCCATCCCGTAGGAGGTTGTTCCAGTGTCTGATTGTTCTTATTGTGAAAAATCTCTTTCCTATATCAAGATGAGTGAGTTGGCCTTTTTGATGTACCCTGTATCTTCCAGCAGCTGGCTCACTTTCCCCCTGGTTTTCCTTTTGCTGCTGCTGTACTTGTAGAGGCTTTTCTTCTTCCATCCTTCAGCTGCTGGTGGGCTTTGGCTTTCCTAATCTGATCTCTGTGTGATTAGACAGTGTCTTTGTCTTCCTCCTAGGTCCACCTACCTCTGCTCCCACGTCTCATATATTTTCTCTTTGTGTTTGGGTTTTGTTCAGGAGCACCCTTCTTGTCCATTCAGGCTTCCTGCCACCTTTTCTTGAGTTCCTGCATGTGGGAATAGACAGTTTTGGAGGATGGACGAAGTGATCTTTGAAAATTAACCCTCTGTCCTGGACCCCTCTTTGCTCCAGGACTGTCTCCCACGGGATTCTTCCTGAACAGGTTCTTAGTCAGGCCAAATCTGCTCTTCTGAAGTCTAACGTTGTGATTCTGCTTCTTGCCTGATTTTCTCCCCTCAGGATCCTGAATGCCACCATCTCATGGTCACTGCAATCAAGTCACCCAACCTTCAGGACTCTGACTACTTCCTCTGTATTTACTACTTCTGTTTGTGGCACCAGGAGGACAGCTTGAGTGAATGACGGGACTTTAATGATACCAGGAATCTTTGAGCCTTTTTATTTTTCTCTTTCCCAATGAAAAGTTGAAGTTTCCCTTCATGAAACCTAATTTTTTTCTCTTTTTCTTTTCCTTCTTTCCTGTGTTGGTGATTATCTTAGTGTTTTAATTTTCTGGCAAACTTAGTGATCACTTCTCCAACAAAAACAATTTTTATCAGTTTTATTATGACAAAAAGTTTGGTGAAAAATGAATTTGCATTTGACTTTTCATGTTGTTTTTCTTTTCCCTGAACTATTTATCCTGTATCTAATTGTTTTTCCTGCTGTGTAATAAGTCTTGATGACCACAAAAGGGTGGAACATGACAGAACATGTAACAAATGAAGATGCTCTTTGTTTCAATTTTTCTGTTCTCCAGGTATCTATTGAATTATATACTCATTAAGATGTTCTACTTTATCTTGTCTTTCTCATCTGTTTTTTCAGGCTCAGATTTCTTTTTAAAGTGCTGCTAGGCATTCTTAAGCCAAAAAAAAGATACATGTTTACTGCAGCAAGTAGAGATAGAAATGTAGTCTTGCAAAAGGAACCAACTGGTCAGCCTTGTAAAACCATGGGAAACTTTCTTGCAGATTACAGAAAATGAAAGAAGAAAGTTTGCTAATTGTAGTATGTTTGTTAACTGTGTGGAACAGTCTAACCATAATCCCAATTGCACAAAATAAAGAGAAAAAAAAAAAAGCTAGTGGCTGCTGCACTGTAGTATTTCCTTCTTTTCCAAAGCATAATCCAACTTTTTCTTGAATTAATGTACACAAGTCACTTTAACTGCTGGCTGCGTAACTTTTGGCAGTTTGTTTGATATTCCAGCCAATCTTTGTATAAAAAATAGTCTGAATTGTTTATAGGCTTGTCTTCCTGCCCAGCATTTATTCCATAATCTCTTATTTTGAAAACAACTGTACTTACAGGGATGCTATTAAGTAGTTTGGGCCTTAGATTGAAAGGTTGTGGTTAGTGGTCAGGAGATTCATAGAATTTAGACTCATTAGACACATGTTTATCAACAGCTGAAGAAGAATAAAATAAATGAGGCAATTCCACCTAAATATTCCCACGTAGTATTCTTATTATGCAGCATGATAATGATTTAAATTTTCATGATGAAGTCTTTTTTGTTTTTTAAAATTCTTGGAATTATAGATTCACTGAGAAATAAGTGACTTGCTAATTACTCTCTCTTCATTGAATGTAGGATGGAAAGGGAACTGGCTGAGTATCACATGAGGTTGATGATGACTGTGACTATTTCTGCTGATTCTTTTTCCACTTGCAATGTGTGGATTGTGTTGTCAAGGTAGGTAGGATTTTTTTGACTCTCATAATTGCAGAGTCATGGAATTTAGTAGTAAGCTGGTGTCAAGACTGTATACAAGGGTGTAAGTAACATTTTCATTTGCTGAAGAGTATACTTAGATGAACCTTGCCTTTGTATTTGCTTATCCTGGGGAGAAAAGTAAGTAGATGGAAGACATTGTCGTTTTTGAATCTGACCTGGCTCTGCCTGAAGTCCATGATGCCTCACAGTACAAAAAAACCCTCTGAACTGTCTTTGAAGATTTATATCTGCCATCTGAAAGCATTGATGCTTAAAGACAGGATGTGGCACTTAGTGCCATGGTTTAGTTGATAAGGTGGTGATAGGTCGTAGGGTGGACTTGATGATCTCCAAGGTCTTTTCCAGCCTAGCTGATTCTGTGATTCTGTAACACTGTTTTGTGTCTGGGATAAGTAGCTTTGTGGAATAGGTTTAATTAGTTCAGATGCAGCATTTCACTGATATTTCTGAAGAGTGCTATAGTTTTTGGAAAGGGAAGATGTGAACTTGTCCTTTTTTCAGTCATCAGAGAATCCAAACAGGATATTTGTTCCTCATAGCCATAAGACTGAATCTGTATGTGAATGATCCAGCTTTGTTCCTAGGGAATAAATAACACATGCTGCTAAAAATAACCAGCCATTTCCCCCAATTGTTTAAAAAGGGGAGAAAGGTTTTATTGAAGGGGCAATTAAAATTGCAAAATAAAACACTTAAAAAACGCAGGAAATTGCAAAATGAACCTTTGTGCTTCTCTGTGTACTTTCATTAAGTTACAGGTTTTAACTGCATGGTATTTAACTAAGTTAATGGTTTCAGATTGTCTGGGATTTAAGTAACACCTTTAGAGATACTTGATTAAAATGAGGCTCAGAATAATTGGTAATTGATAACTGACTGAAGATGGATGAGAAAAAGGTAGTGATTAGCTTTAGAAAAGAGGGGAAAGAAATGTTAGAAAGAATAGACTGATCAATATATATACAATTTCCCTCCAAATTCTGGAGAATTTGCAAACAACCTTATTTTAAACACATTGAATACACAGAGAACAGCACCCGATGTATGAATAACGGAAACAAATTGTGTCAGTTGTCAAACTGTGTCAAGCCAATCCACAACAGAGCAGCAGACCCTGGGTACAGAAGAGTTAGCAAATCTATGGAGATTTTAGTAAGATCTTTGATATTGCTTTATACGGCATTTTAATGAGAATCAAGGCAAATATTCTCAATTAACCTACTGTGGAGTGGGTGCAAAAGGGGCTCACTAAGTGTGTCTAAATAGTACTTTTCAGTAGTTCCTTGAGGTATTGAATGAGTATCTGTTGAGGCCTTCCAGTATTCAGGGTTTTAAGTAGTGTCTTTTATGATGGTATTGAATAGGCTTATAAAATTAGGAGTTGACACTAACTCTATACGGACTAAAGAAAATAATTAGAATTCAAAAATGCATTTAGAAATGAAGTTCAAGGATTGTTTGACAGACAAGTAGAAGTTATTGCACTTAGCCAGGAATAATCAACCGTGTAAATATAGAATGGACAACCCAAGTAGAAACTGTAGAAAAGCACTAAGGCAACAGTGGGTCTGAAGCTGAATGTTAAAAGATGATCTTTGAGGAGAGATCAGAGTGAATCCCATTAACCTATAGAAGAGAAGACCGAAGGGAGGACGTACTGGGAGAAGAACTAATAACGTAAACTGGAACAAGAAAGGTTCTGATTAGAAATAAGGAAAACAGTTCTAATGACAAGGGAAGTGAAGTGCTGGAACAGATTGCCTAATGTTAGCTTGGAGTATCCATCAACAGATGAGACAAACATCTGTTAGGAATGACATGGTTATAACTGAGCCTGCTGTACTGTGGGATGAGGGGAAATGGGTAACCTCTGGAGTGATTCTGTGTTTCTGTTTATGACATTTTCCTGTAGAACTCTTATTAAAAACAAGAGTTGCAAGTGGAGCACTTGTGATTCCTGCCTTCTGCACACTAAGTATTTTTACTGCAGTATATGGAATCTCCATGAGTAGAAACACAGTGGCAGTGGTTCACTGTATGTAGCAGGTAAGCTTTTTACTTCATTCACTCAATTATCATTCATATTGTGTGGTGTGGGTATGGCCCAAAGTTCATCCCCAGGCAGAGTGGGTTAATAGAAAGGGCAGGCAACCAGTCTTCCTTGCTTTGCCACTGACTTTTTTTGCAATCCAGTTTAAATCCCTTGGGCTCCCTTTGGATGCTTTCCCATGTTTTGTTTGCTGAATTTTTAACTTTTTTCCCCCCTACATGATTCAAGGTCTTGCTTGATGCCAGCTCTGGTAAGAAGGGATTATGCCACCGTGGGTGTTTGTGTATCACCTGGTATCACAGTGCTTCAGTTTAATTGAATATTCAGCGTGCTACTGTAACGCAAGTAATGAGCCACAATAACAGACACTGAAGACCACAAATCTTCCTGTTGACTCCAGTGGAAGTAATTGAATCAGGCTTTGAATGAATGAAGAGGGGATCTTAAAAGGATATTCTTGGTCAGTAGTCTCTCCAAATGTCTTCACGTCCTTGTGCCATCGTATTCTCCCGTTCCCATTTGCTTGTGTGAGCTGTCATCTTACTCTGATTTGATGTGTCTCTGCTGTAGCATTTTGAAATACAGAATGCATGAAATATGCCTTTCATATGAGCATGCATTTTAGTTTTGTTCAGACATGTCTGTGGTCAAAATCTGATATTCTCTGTCTGGTCTTATAGTTCAGAGGCCACTCTTTCAACTTATCTAGGAAAGCATATTTTCCTAGAGAACTGGCTTGTACATGAGGTATATAGAGAATGGAACATTTAAAAAATTATGTGTAACTCATACGCAAATGTTGGGCTAATAGCACAAGTCATAGCATGCCTCATTTCAGAATCTATTTTTTACTTTTTCTGTCATTTAAAGCCAGTGTTTCTTTAAGTTTTACATAATGTATTTTTTCATTGGGAAAAAAAATTGGAGTCTAGCTAATGGTGAGACAGCTTAAAAATAATTGTAACTAGGAACTGGGCCATGATTAAAACTGTTCAGCTGTTCGTTTTATTGTTTGTTCCCAAAACCTTAAATGCACTCTCTGAGAACAATAACAACAGTTAGCATGTAACTCCGTATGGGCCAATTCATGCAGTCCTCTCTCAGCCCTTTCTTCCTGCAGAAAATCTCCTGTTTAGGGGCTTTGTGAGGAATTCAGGGCTGGAACTATCTCTTCTAACTATTTTGTAATAATAACGCGGAAACTACCAAGGAGAAAGGAGAAAAAAGCAGAAAGAACAAACAAAATGAAGTCTACCTTAGGAGTATATTTGGATTTGAGGGAATGAATAGAACAGAGCAGATTGTGATATCCCCTTTGGATAGTACCTACATCTTTGTTAGCCTCGGTGAGATGTGTAGGATATTTGCTATTGGGTTTCCTAAAAGAGGGATGAATCTCTGCAATAAGGGTTATAGTGATAGGAACTGCAAAGAAAAATATACAGAAAAAAGTTGATGGCCACTTGCTACAGTAAAACAAACAGGTTTTGTAAGTAAGAAATCATATTTGCTGTTGCTTGACCTTAGCTGAGTTGTGGAAGGTGGCAGCTTCTTCAGGCAGTGGCTGGTTGGTTGCTTAGACCACCAGATTGATTTGGCTTCTTTGAATCTACAGTAGCTAGGCACTTTTTTATTAAAAATTGCCTTCTCTCCTACACATCTTCAAAAATCTTGGTCTGTGTTTCCACCTGCAGAACAAACATCTAAGACTGATGGTGAAATGCAGGGAATTGTAACCTGCTGTATCTGAGCTCAGAAGTGATGAGCCACATTTAGGGTGGGATTCTCAAAACTCCATTCATTGCTGTTCAACAGCTGCTGAAGATAGAGTCTTGCAGGCACTTGTGAAAGTTGCACCCAAAGAGCCAATTTGTAGCCAGCTAAAGTGCATACAAGGACTATATAGTTCACAATGCCTTTCCACTATAAAACCTCTTACGACATCCTTAATCTTTTGATTTTACTGAATTTCAGCTGGGTTACCAAGTGTGTGTGGGATGCACAGTTGGGTCTTTTTATTACTTAATTTAGGAAGAGCTACTGTAAGCATAATTTGAACCTTTTTTCTCAGGAGAAGTATTGAAACCTCATACACGTTTTAGGATGAGTAAGGATGTGATGTCGCTCACAGTAGGAACCGCATTTAGAGCCCATTGATGTCAGTGGAAACACTTCCCTTTGCCTCAGTGGGCTGTGGACCAGGAATATGCAAGAGTAAGTGAACTAAGGATTCTGCTGACTGTATCATATAGTATATGCTGCACAGTTTTACTAAAATAAACACATTTACTTAGCCAAAATACTTGATGTTTAATTTAAAAAACATAATATAAAAAGAATGGATTTTGCTTTACTGATGTTTTAAGCTTTAATTTAATATAACATACTGAAAAAGACACCAAATATTCTAGTTTTATTTCATTACAACCAGATGGTCCATGAAAGACTTTTGGCTAAACTAGAGTTGGGAAAGCTTATAAACTCTGACTAGTCTGAAAATGTGCTCAAAATTGCTATATCAGATGATATGCCCAGTTTTATAATGTGAAATTCTTTGGCTGTTTTACTAACATCCTGGTAAGGTGTTGTACAATTTAGGCAATTACAATAAACTCTTTTGGATGCTACTGTCATTATTGTTCTGCTTTGGAACTGGAAAAACAACAAAATTGCTCTAATGCAAGTGGAGTATCTGAGAAAACATCACAGTGATGTTGTTATTGAAGAACTAATGAGGACAAAGAATTGTTATTACTTATTATTGACTTATTTTTTTTTATATGATGAGACAAACTTGTTTGTCTCAAAAAACTTAAAAACCCCAACAAAATCCCCTAACCCAAAACCTCATGACCTTCATCCTGAACGAATGATAAATCTTTTCTCTTTACCATAACAACACTGTTGGTATGGTAAATATACCTCCCCACCTGACAATGATCAGACAGAATATTAACTGATTTAATCCAGAATGAAAGATTAAAGTAATAATGACCATCAGGAATGACACATGCAACTTGAATTTACTTCAGTATTGTTTTCACTGCAGTCCTGTGGCAGTCCTTCTGTGTTCTGGAAGATATCTTGTGTGTTCTGTTGAGTGGAAGGCAGAGGCAGTTTTGATGGGGTAGACAGGTAGGAATTGAAACAAATTGCTAAGGAGAAATACCTGAAATGTATTTCCTCTTGCTAACAGAAATTGAGAGAAAAACAAATGCCCAGAATAGTTCCACTAGGGTTCAGCTATATTTAAGGTCAGAGGTAAGTTTTATGGCATTCTGCCCTGACTTACATAACAGATTGCCAATTTCAATCACTAATCTGCAATTGAATCAGAGCATATCAAGTGTCTTTGGTTGCTACTCTTAAAGGTCTTGATTACATTATACAACAGTTTCATACCTTGGGCATTAGGAATGGATTTTCAAAACTTTTTTCCTGTGATTTCCTACTAATCCGTCTCAGGTGAGAACTTCTTGCCTCTGCTGTGTTAGTGGTTTCATTGTTCCTAACTAAGCTGTTTTCATGCAGGAGGCAAGCAGGATCAGGTTCTCTGGGCAGGTATGTCTTAATTTCAGGACTGAAACATGGTCTTGCTCTAAGTTTTGCAAATACAGATCAAATTGATTTCAATGGGAATACTCACTGAGTAAAGGGCTGGGATGGAAAGTCCTTTCAGGAAGTTAAAGTGCATATAAAAGGAAACCACTTTTTCAACCATGGCAATATGAGGGCTACAGTAGGCAGCACAAGTGCTTGATTCAGCAGCATTGTATCTCTGAACAAGTCACAATTATAATTTTTGCATGACATTTAGTTTCTTTCTAACTGCATACATAAATCCCTGGTATCTCTGCTAGCCTGATGTCTTTTCCCCCAAGTAGCTGTATATGTAGGTGTGTGTGCAAACACATATTTTCATGCATATGTCTGATAGGGGGTTGAGAATTTATATCACTGATTTGCACAACAAAGTTGGGTGGGTATATATAGCCTTGCAAATATTGACAAGCCCTTTGGTCTTCTGCAGTTTCACAGCAGGGTGCTGGCTTAGAATTTTCTTTGGTTTTAATCTGTCTGGACTTAGGACCTTCCTTTTCCTTTAAACATTGAGGTCTAGTGAATCAGGCACCCCAGACTTCATCCATGGTAATTGACAATTTTTGTATATTAGGGAGTTTAAATGAAAAGTTTTATTGCCTCTACATGCTCAACCAGACCCTTTTAGACTGAAAGATAATGAAAAAAACTTAATGATCGTTAAAAGGCACGACTTGCACAATTCTCTGCACAAAATCATAGAATTGTTTTTGCTTTGCCTTATTAGGCATTAGAGCTTATTTGGAAGATAACTTGTATCTTAGTGAGGTTTTGAAAAAAACTACTCTGTCTGTCAAGTTTGTCAGGGAACTTGAAACAAGAAAATCTTAATGTGACTTTGGGTTAATATTTCTCAAGAGTGTCTATGTCATAAACCCCAAGACATTCATTTGTATAATTTGGCCTTAGGGTACAGGGAGGAGTGGGGAATAGGCAGGGGAAAATGTACTGGAGGAGTAGTAGAGATTTGGATCAGAGACACTATCAGAAGCCTGTGAATTTGCACAAAGCTGTATGTCTTAAAAAAAAAAATTAAGTGGAAAGAATCTTAACTCAGATGTCTATAACCATTTCTTAATCTGTGACCTACAGTCTGTCCTTTTAGAAAATACAGACTCTTCAAACCTCACATTGTAAAATCGCTGTGGAAATCAGAACTCAGGGAAAGACTTAACTTTGGAAGAAGCAATGAATTTATATTAAAAGATACCTGATTATTGGTCCACTGAATGAATTACGTATCCAGACAAGTCCTGCAAAAAAAGAAATATTCTTCCCTTCAGAAGTAATGTGTGTCTTTGCATTGTGTCCCAAGTACCTGGCACCACTGGTTCCAGAACAGGGATCTAGTGGAGATCCTGAGTTGCACTTTCCTCCCTGGCTTCTGCTCTTGCTTTAGAGAGGAGTGAAGGAAATTCCAGTCAAACAATCTCTTCTCCTAGTATATCAACTCAGTGCTGCATGCCTTTGTGGTTCCAACATAAAACCAGCCACTGCTCAACCAATTGTAAGCTTAAGTGTTCTCTGTGGACCATGTGCTGTGAAGTGGCCCATGCACATGGAGCATCTCTTGGAAGTCTGTCAGCCACTACCTGCTCTGAGGTATTGACCTGTACGAGGAAACTCAGATGCTGTAGAATGCCTAACACCCATTAGTCTTCCTGACAACAACCTTGGGCAAACACAAATGACTGTATACGCTATGCTGAGCTGTGTATTTACTTGTATTTGTTTTAATGGAGATGGCAGAACAGGCATCTTGTGCCTTCAAAGTACTTTGTTTGTAAATATGAAAGACAGTATTGAAAATGTCTTACAAGATAACTTGTAAAGTAGGTAGAGACCATTTTTTTCTTCTTCCTCATGTACTTTATGGCTTCCCTCTGCAATGTGAAGAGAATTAGAATTGTTGGTCTGGAAAATCTGACAGTTGTAAGAGAAAGTTATTGCAAGAGAAAAGCAAATAACATAATGATTTACTTGTGGCCCCATTTGCAAATTTACATTTTGCCCTTAGGTCAGGAGATATTCAAAAGCTGGTGCTACACAAACCTGTGCTTTGCTCCTAGAACTAGCAGATAAAATACATGGTAAATACTGACACCTCAAACAGAAAAAGCTGTTTTGAGAGTATAGGTTGGAGTCTAGGAAGTCAGGAATGGGGAGAAGGAAATACAGACTTTTTCATGATTCCTTTCAAGTTACTTTGCATGTTAGCTCACAATGAGATTCTGTAGCTCTGCATATGAAGAAAGAGTATATTGTAATTTCAAAGCAAATTAGAGAAATATCTCCTAGTCCTTCAAACTGTTTCAATCCATTTAATACACAGAAGTGAAGAACCCAGACAAATCCATGGTACTGTTTTAGACTGGCTGACCTGCTGAAGGCTACCTAATAGGTGCTTGAGGTCACACATGAAGTAGTAAATGCAAACCCCTGTGAATAGGCAGCCATGTGCACCCTTACAGCCAAAAGAAAAGTACAATTTAGTTGAAAATTATAACCCAGCATGGCCATACTAACCAGGAATTGTCAGGGTAATGTGAAGCAGAAATTCTCGTTCTACTTTTCATTAGGTGACAAGGTGACATCATGCAGTGTGTACTAACTGTGGTGTTGACTTTGTGCCTTGGGGAAGCTGTTGGAGAAGAGCACAAAGAGTACTTTTTGTGCCAGTGCATTTGTTTGGCATTGGGAAGCTCAGCTCATGTATTCAAGCTGTAACTTCTAAGGGCAGAAGGGAGCACAGTGAGTGCTCCCTGGTCCTGGTGTAGCACAAAATTTTGAAGAATCATTGCTGCTCCTGAAATTTGTTATGTGATTCTGCAATAGCTCTTATGCCAGTGCATATCCACAGACAGGATGGTTTTTACATGAATCAAGCCAGCCAGCCAGCCAGATGTTTTGAGGCACATAATGTAATTATTGATATGAACATCAAAACAAGGTACCATATAAAGGCAGCCACTGTTAGTCCATTACAGATGAGACCATCAGTCTTGTTGCTATAACAAACTCTGTATTCATTATTTTAGCTCAGAATATTTTTTTTCTTTGCCTGAATTGGCTGTTCTCTTAATGAATATTGCAAATCATAACCCAAATGATGTGCCTTGAGCTGTCTTAATTTTTGATTTTTAATGAAGATTTCAGGAGCTTGATTTGTGCCATTGCAAAACATTTCCTGATGGAGGAAATGGATGGAGGGCTGCAGAATTCTGTGTGACCAAGCAGTGAATCAGACCTCTGGTACAGAGTAATCTCCATGCTGTGTTTGGACTTTACCCTGGACTCTCTTGCCTTCACAGGAGATAGTGCTGACTTTGACAGTGTTTTCATAAAGACCTGAAGTGTTTCAACGAAGAGATTGAAGCTTTTACTGCTTGTGAAGTATGTCAACTCTGTTAGATTCATAAATGGAAGGTTTTGGGGGAAGAAGTGAAAACATCCTGAAATTTTGTTTCCAAGCTGATATAAAAATGGACTTTTTAAACTTACTTCTGTCTCTCCAGGTAATGTCTTTTACTTGTTGAAAGATTGTGAACTAGCTTCTGGATGAAAACCAAAGCAAAATAGAAGAAAAATCAGACAAGAACTGTCAAACCCAAATGTCTGTTAAAAACTACTGAGAAACGTTGTTTTTGTTAGTTGAGATATTTCTATTTATCAATTAAATTATATGCTTTATGGATATTTGACCTTTCTGCAGAAAGAACCATAAAGTTTTATTTACTACCACCAGTTGCAATAAAAGTGGAGTTCCAGTAAAACAGCTATGAAGCATTTTAAAGACAAATTAATTAGCTCAAAATCCAATGCAGCAAACATATATGTCCAGTGGCAACTGAGAGTAATATGCAGACACCTGTTAACATCTGTTTTCTGTGTATCATTTACTGTCCAAGCATGACAACCTCATTGTCCCATTGACCTTAAACTTAAGTCAGTCATGAAATAAGAACAATGAGTCACAGTAATTGCTTAGATCAAGCAAAGGACCGAAAGCTCTTGGAGCTGTTCACCTTCAGGGCACGCTTTATAGCCCAGCTTCTTGAACAGATATCTAGGGAGAATTAGGATGGGTTGGCCTCTATGAGATGGGGAGATATTGCACAATAGGATGTTCTTGCTGGCTGGTTCTTTCATGTGGGTGGAGTTTTGTTGTTCTTATTTTTATTGTTATGGATTGTGAGATGGGGAATTGTTTTTCCATTAGCAAAGGCAAAACAACTGCTTTCAGTGTAGAGTGACCTTTTTGATTATGCACACGAACCACAGACAAAAAGAACACAATAAAATACTCCATGGGCAAACCCAGTGAGCTTGACTCATCACTATGTTACTCCAGTTCTGCACCAGATCAGTTTGACTGAACAAAGATGGAGCTTTACCACCCATACTGTCTGAAGCAAAGGGGTCTCATTCTGCCCCTGACCAGAATGCTGATTTGCAGAGAATGAGCACTGCTCACTCGTTGTGGAGAGAGAATTATCCATGGGGATCAAGAGTGTAAGGAAAAGCTTGGCTCAGAATACTGAGATGGAGGATGTATATCATGGGGTATGTATATCACATACACAACATGGTGTGTCCTGACATGGCGTGTTTTATGAAGAATGTTCTGACCAACTAGACTAAACAAAAAGATCAGCAGAAGCTGCATTTCCTAGTTCACAATGACCTCCATAATATCAAAGAAGGTGTCAGCACTTTGACTGTTTTACAGAAAATACTTGCATCTATGTCAGTTCTAGGAAACAGGCCTTCTAATGGGTAGTGGCTGACAAAACACATATGTCACACTTATCCTTGTTAGGATGTTTTGAGGCTTTCCTTTGAGTAGCTCCCTACCACAGAAATAAATCATCTCCTCATAGAGAGCAGATGAGCAACAACATGTGAAAAGAGGATTTATGATTGTGGCTGCTCCTCTGACTGCCGTAGGTGCCCCGGACTGCAGTTCCATAGTGCCTCCTAGAGGCACTGGCTCTAGGCAGGAAGGCAGGGAGCTGCACTATTGCTGATGTGTTGGGACAGCTTGCAGTGCCAGTTGTGTATTTACCAGCGTGTTGGCTGATTTCCTCTGCAGCTGTTGCGACTTGCGAATATGTGATTAGTTTAATGCAATAGAAATGTTCAGTTCTTGGGCTCTGAACCACTGTAGCGTATCTGTCAAAATGAGGTAGTGCTCTATGGTTTCTGTCTTGCCTTTATTCCCTCCCTGTGGATGTTACACTAATAGCTACACCTTCCAGGTGAAAAAAGGCATCCTTGCTTTCCAGGAGATGGCAAATCTAGGTGAGAAGTATGCAGTTCTGTGGAGGACAATCACAGAGCTGCATATTGATCGACAGACTTGACTACATTGTAAACACTTTTAATCTTCAGTCAAGTTAATGACTTGCAAAACCCAGACTAATTTGTTTCAGATAACTGATTCCAGTAGGCTGAAAACAAAGCAAATTATACATTGACTATGCAAGCCATGGCTATTCTTTCAATCTCTATATAGATACTTGTTAGAAACTTTCTCACCTATATTGACACTGGGTTACTTCCAGTAGTATAGAAAAGAATGTGGAATACAGATTTAATAGAGGATAGAAAAGGATGAGTTTGGACATTCAACCTGTCACTTCGTTTGGCACTTGGAATGCAGATGGTATATTTCTGGCATCTGCATTGTCCAGGCTTTTTTTTCTCTCTGTAACTTGCCTCATTCAAAGTGGTTAGGACTGATATTATGTGATACTGTTTTGTACAGACCATTAAACTTTACTAAGATGGGTTAAATCATTTCAGTGTGGTGCAGGGTTTTCAAATACTTTCAGAGAATGACCCATTTCTGAACAGAAAAGCTTCCTGTTGGACACATCCCTTCTGTTCACAGCTGCTTACATCATTGCTTCCCATCTGTGATCCTGTTGTCCATTTGCAATCACATTGTTTCCCTGTTCAATGGGGAATGCAGGATAAGACTACTAGGGAAGCAGAAACATTTAGTGTGTCTTCCAACAGTCTTTACTGTGACAAGTGTTTTATTCTTTCTGAACAGAGGCTAGTCATTCTGGATAATGGTACAATTGATTTGGCCAAACTGATGAACTTATAAAGTTCATCGTGCTCTTCCTGCTCACACTTCTATGCTCCTTTCTTCCTGTGTATCTTGGCTCCTTGCACCCGCTCGTGATTTGAGCTCCTGTGGCAGATCTTACCTCTTTTTCTGTTTTCATTATGGTCCTGGTATTAGGATGAGGTGTTTTTTTCTTGTCTGTCTGGAATCAGAAGAGGCATCTGGACCTTTATCAGGCAGTTAAGCAGAAGTGCAAAACAGAAGTGAAATCAGTGTAACTGGATAGCTGAGGTGTAATGGGAATTCTGCCAGAACTGATCCTTGATGGGTGGTAGTTGTAGTAATAGTAAGGATATACTACTAGGTAGAGGATCAGAAAATATGAAATGAAGGGGTTTATCTTGGTGTTGCCTTGCTTGTCATCTCCTGGGATTGAGATGAGAAGGGTGCATGATGTGTGACACTGGAAGTTTCTGTTAAATGGTTTTGAGGCATTGTAGCTTGGATAAGCTTATTTTTTCTTTTTAAAAAAAAATTAATATTTTTACTTTTATTTTTTATTTTCTTAATGTTTAAATAGAGATTTGACCTGGAGTAGAAGGAGACAGATGGTGTCTGATGGCAAAGCTTTGACCCTGACAGTGACGTTGTATTTGGCAAGAAACCCATTCTGTCTAGGTTCATGTGAACATACCGGACTCTTTTTTTTTTTATTTTTTTAATTAACTCATCATTTATCACTGAGACTGAAGGGAAGACTAGATAAGCCTCTGCATTGTCTCAGAAAAAAATAATTCTATTGATCATATATGCTAACATTCAGTTCTTTGTGCAGGCAGATGGTGCTCTGAAGGAGAAACAAAAGGGCAAGCAAGGCTGTATATCAGGTGAAAATAGAACCCAAATGTAGATTCTCTTTTGCATATATGAGCAAAACTCAAACATTATCAGGAATGTGTAGTGCGTGAAAGCTGGCTGTGTGTGAAACCTGAGGGGTTTGTAGCTGAAACAGTTCTGCTTCTGAGGATGTCGAAAATCTGCCCTGACTGCGTGCAGCCTACTCCCTAGGGGTGTTCCTCAAGCAATTCTAGGTCTTGGGGTAATCTCAGGATTCCCCTGGAGCAGCTTGTTGCTAAACAATGAAATGAACTTACTTTTCTAAGACAGAATGTGTTGACATTTCCTTCTTTCAGGAAACTTGGAGGTGCTGTGTTTTGACTTCTGTTTAGAATGAAGACTTGTTTGGAAATGTGGGAAGTTCCTCCCTACAGAGAAGAATTTCCAAGTCTTTATCAGCTGTTGCAGAACAGTGGTGCTTTCTGGAAATGGAGACCTTATGCCAGATCAATGCCTTAAGGGCAAGAGAGAAGCATCATCAAGTCACTTAAGCAGACCATCTCATAGCTTCTCCTGTAGTCTTGCTCTTCCTTGACAAACGACTTCATTTTTAAAAATGTTTTTTTCTAACTTTCCTAAGGCAAGTTAATGAGTATACAATGATTATCTTGCCACGGTATCTCAAGCTGAAACAAAATGTCTGAAATATCTGCAAGTAGGTGGAGTTAAAATTATGCCCTAAATTGTGTTGATCTCTAATTTAGAGCTAAGTATTGAGCAATAGATTAACTAATGGGAGTCATTCATCCTATAATAGAAGTTTGCCTCTTATTCTCAGACAAGACAATTTTAAGAATAATCATTTTTATCATTCCCTTACTGTTGAAGTTTGTGAATGGTTACTTTTTTTTTTACTGGTTGAGGGTGAGAGAGCAGAGAAACTGTTGCTTTATAAAAGTCTTTTATTTTATGGTTCTATAGTTTTCTGAAGGTAGAGTCTGAGAGAGGGAAACATAATAAAAGTAATAGCAGGCTAGTAAACAGAATCTTCTTTCTTCTGTTCTTCTTTTGATGATGATGGCTGATGACTGACTGCTGATGACTGACGATTGATTACTGATGACTGACTTTAACTTACAGAACTATTGATTATATTTATTAATTGACTAATAGAGTTAACACATGATTCTAGTTTTCTTTTCTTTAACTTAGTCTAATTCTAATGGTCGTAAGTCTTACATCATGATTACACAGATTTGCGTATACAATTTTTATCAGCTCTTATTGTTTATGTGAACACTATCTAAAAAATGTGGACAATACAACTCTATCTATGTTTTGTCTAAAGTAAAGAAGTTCTTTGAAAGGGTAAAACTGCTGCAGTACAAACTGTCTAAGGTCTCTGCTGCAGCTTTTCAATGTTTAAGGCACTTAACATATATTTCTACTAAAGGTTAAAAATCTATATTTCTATTTCACTTTGATGTGACTTCATGTATCTCAACTTATCTAAAGGTTTTAATTCAATCTCCATGCTTTGACTTTCCTCTGGGCCTATGTCTGGAGGAATTCTCACTCCAACACCTTAGTCTCAACTAGAGGTAGTAGTAAGAAATTTTGGGTTGGGCACTAAAAAAAATCTCATTTTTTTATTCTTTGAAATCGGATTGAGGATGCCATTTGAATACAAAATTTTTATGCTGAAGTGTGTCTGAGGTTAAGAGTGGCAGGTATAAACTAACACCTGTGAGATACCTGTAGCAGCAGCTAAAGGACAGGAGGAATCCATTCCTTTTCTGAGTCTCTGTTGAGGCACTTTTGCTGGGAGACTGCAGGTGAAATACTCTTCCAAGTTCTCAAGCTGGAATTTGCTATTGTTTCTCTAAACTTCACAGTGCTGATTTTGGAGAACTGTCCATTAAATCATCTGCAGTCAGCTGACTGATCCATCATGTTTTATTTAGATCACTTACAACAATCCTTATGAACAAATTCCATTGTAAATTTTCCATTTAGGAAGTGTTGTCTGTGTAATTTCAGATATTTCCCTCAAAGGCAGTGTAATTACTTTCTCCTTTATATGTCTAATTGCAGATTTATCTGTAATAAAAATCATGTTACTAGCATCCAGTATCAGTATCAGGCATGCCTCGGATTCCACAATTCCGACTGTTGGCATTTAAAAAAAACCAACAAAACCTGCGGGGTTAAGAAAGAAAAAAAAAATCTCAAACAAGATAATGTACATTTAGTTTATTTATGGTATGGTCATGCACCTATAGAAAGAATTATGGGGTCTGTTCTTCTCTCTATGAAACTAAGTGATGAGGCATGTCTGAGACTTATATTTGTTATCAGAATTTGAGCAAGTAAAACCTCTGTGTTTTAGGTGTAAAGTTTTGTGTTTAGGAATCATTTTTCTGTGACCTGGTACTTTCACACAATGAAGCAGCTGACTGAGAGTACAGTTTTCCCTGCATTAGACGAGATCATTGGTATCCAGGAAGATTTTCCCTGGAAGTTTTTCAGCACTGCAGGGATGGAGAGGTCCCTTGGAAGCTCTTCCTGCTGCTACATAAGTCAGGCTGTCAAGAGCTCTTTGCTATGTGTTTTTGTAACTCCCATAATCTGTAAACCGTACTTGTGTGGTCAAAGTATAGCTGAAACGGAAAGGGGTGTTTGTGAGCTTATGACTGGACTAGCTGCAGTTTCACAGAAGAAAACCAGCTTTATCTCTCTAATCCTTCTGCTGGCAGGCAGGACATGAAAAACTAAGGTAAGACACTGTACCTATTTATTGCTTAATTTTTCCCTATAAATTCTAACCTTGTGGTTATAAAACCCAGCAAAATCCAGTAATTCTCAAATGTAAACAAGTAGAAAAATAATACTCCTGAGCGCAGGAGTTTGTAAGTATCCAAACCCTAAATGTGTTAACACAGCTGCATGTCATGTGATTCACTGCAGTTCTAACACAAAAATATGTGAAATGTTTGAAAATGTCCAGAATACTGCAAATTTCTGATGATTCCCTAACTGAAAAAGAGCAGGGCAACTATTAAAAATCCAAATTGAATGAATAAAGAGTTGTGCTGAAATGATATAAACAGCTCTTTTCCTTAGCTAATATTTAAAAGTTCCAACTAAAGCCCTCCCACAGTAAAGCTGTGTAAGCTAGAGGTCTTGCAATGCTTTCTGAATGTATTACTCTGCCTGTGAGCGATCCAGCTGTGTTTTAAGGCATTCTCATAATCTGTTTGGGTTTTTGGGGAGGTCAGTGTGCCACAGTTCAGTGAGAGGCAATTTCTTCAGATGTTGCTGAACAAGGTAGCACAGAACAAGAAATATTCTGACTGTGCCAGTGTGGTATTTCAGCTCGTGTAACTGCTGTTGCTGGTTACTAAACGTCTTGTCTGCCTTTCTGCAGTGTGTTCTAAATGCAGCTCCACGACTGAAGCTGTTTGTGGCTCCTGGGCAATGGCTGGAGTTTTGTGCACTCCAACTATGCTCTCAGCCATAGCTGGGTTCCCATGGCAGGTAAAGCAGTGGTGAGAATACCAGCTGCGTGTGCAACATTTGGAAATTAAAGTTCATCGTTAGTCAAGAAGCTAAGCAGTACACTTTGAATGCCTTAAGTTGAGTGAAAAGCACACAGAAAGTCACAAAAACATGGCAGAAAGCAAAAACAATTGCTTAGAGAACTATTAGTGGAATTTACTCAGTCGTAAGTGTTATCTGCATGCCAGGTCTTCTTTCAAAGACATGGTGTTTTTTCCACATAGCTACTGTTTATTAATAAACCTAATAACCTTCTGCAAATAGCTTCTTGCCCCTGAGCAATAAATGCAGGCTTCGACTATAATGATAACTGCTGGAGATTAGAAGTTAAGCCTTCATGAAGAAGAGAAAAAAGGAAATTAAAGTGTATTCAGTAACATTTACAAAATAATTTTAATTCCATGCAATTTCAAAATGTTTCCATGTGCTAATAATGTCGAACAAAACCCACTAGTTTTTCTTTTTCTTTGCTTTTTCCTTTTAAATATATTTCCTTCTCATCTCCACTACTTGAGTAAAAATGTCATTTCTTGGTTTAATCCAGCTCAACATTTCTTAAAAGGCATTTTTTAAGAAAACTTTTCCACTTCATAAAATTTTTATCTGTCGTATTTTCAACCTCTGATGCTGAAAGAAAGGTGTCACCTCTTAGTTATTTGGTAAATTCAAAGAAAATGTTGCCAAAATATATGGTGGTTGGTGTTGGCTTTTAACAGGTTTTAACTGTCTCTTCCTGGAAAAGCATACTTGGAATTAAATTTCAGCAAGCTCAGGCATATAGTTACAGCATCTTTCCTTAAGCTAGGGTCTGTCTTCTGGGACAGGGACTGCTTTGATTCATCCCATTATTCAGCAAGCGTGAGTGACTAGTATTACCTGAAAATGTTCAGTATTGATTCTCTGTCATATTAGAAATCATTGCTTCTGATGAATGTATTTAAAATATATTTTTCTACTGCTACCATTGCCAAGAATTCTGGGCTGCATCAAAAGAGTGTGGCCAGCAGGTTGATGGAAGTGATTCTCTCCCTCTGTTCTTGTGAGACCCCCCTGGAGCACTGTGTACAGTTCTGGTGTCCCCAGTACATGGAGGACATGGAACTGTTGGAGCAAGTCCAGAGGGGACCTCGAAGTTGATAAGAGGACTGGAGCATCTCCCCTACAAAGATTGAGAAAGCTGGGGCTGTTCAGCTGGGGGAAGAGAAGGTTGTGTGGGGAACTCAGCAACCTTCCAGTGGCTGAGAGGGTCTGCTGGGAAGCTCTGAGCAACGTGTTCCAGCAGGAGATGTTCCTGCATGTGGCAGGGCTGACTGGGATTAGATAGTGTCTAAAAGCCCATTGCAACCCCGCAACATTCTGTGATTATGGCATCGCTATGGGTGTACAAAACCTACCAACAGAAGGGCCACTTCTTCACAAGCCTTCATGAATTCAGGTATTCAATACTGCATTTTGCTGTTTGTCCAGCCAATGCCTTGTGGAAATAGTGCCAAGATGCAGAAAATAGTGCCAAGATTGTAGAAATGAATAGGAATGGATTTTCCCCAGAACTTTTCTGTAAATCAGGCAGCTGATCTGAGATGCAGGGTCTTGATGCTTCAGGTATACAAGCATTTCCAAATATGTATACTACCATGAGTACATGTGTGATCAACTCAATTCATAGTATATAATAAGTCTTATCTAGAAGAGCTTGGTGTTATATTTACTAGAATTTTTGCTTTGCTAGGGGCAGGATACTCCTGTTTGAAGGATTACTGTCTCAAAAGTGTGTGTACATCTAGGAAAATATGAGAAAAATTTAGTGTCAAAAAAGGTCACTTCTGGCATTGAGCAAATTATTTAGGGTAATTTGATTCTTATCTACCAGAAAATTTAATCTGAGAGTACTGCAGCAGTGGGAAGGAGGTAGGCCTTCTACCTCCTCTCTTGGTGGTTAGGCTGTTCATCTGCAGTGATGGATGCTGTGGTTTAATTCTGCCTTCTGCTCTGGAGATTTAGATCCTGCTGTCCTGTCTCTTAGGACACGACATGAACAATTAGCAGCAGTGAGGTCTGTTGCAACGTGTTCTCATTTGTTCCTCTTTGCACCTTTTTGCTTCAGAGGAGCTGTCTGTGGGTCTCATGCCCTCTCTGCCAGGGGCTTGTGCTAATCAGCTGGCTTTAAAGATGTTCAGTATGGTGGTGGGCCACTTAAGTGTTGCATGCAAAGTGAACCATTTTCAATATAAGGGTGAGAACCTGCCTCAAAATCCTCCAATAAGTAGTCACACAAACAAAATCAGGTCATAGCTCAAACCCATACCCTGTCCAATCAAGACAGGAGTTTGAATTTGTGTTCCTAACTCCTCATAGGAGTATCTCAGCAATTACTCTTTGTATAATTCCAAAATGAAACTAGTCCAATAAGCTACTTCATGCAAACTACTTCAATGATAGTTGAGAGTGAAAGAGCAATAGAATAAGAATTATTCTCCAGCCTGATGTTAATGGTACTCACTTTGGGAGTTTTGGCTTCAATAGAGTAGGGAGGAGACTTAGTATAACAAAGAGCAAACTGTATATAAAAACTCAACAACAACAACCCCTTTTACAATGATTTTGTAAATCTCATATTGTATTTCCTTGTCTTTTATGTTTGCATTTGCCAAATGTTTACATTTTCCAAAAATGCTTCCTCTTGAGACACATGGAACATTTAATGTTACACGAAGTACAGTGGCCTGGGTGGGGATAGTAGTGGTTTTGGTGTGGAAATGTGGAAAAATTGTGAATTTGGTTCAGTTTGAACCAATATCCTTTTTCAACTGTTTGGTTTGGCAGCTGAACTGAAAAAGCAGTTATTTGACAGCCCTAATCCCTCCTTTGCAGTTGGACCCTTGTGTTTTACTAGGAAAATTTTAGCATTAGTCCCTGGAGCTGCTCAAGCATGGCACAGAGGCATGAAATGGAAATCCCACTAAAATTTAGGGTTGTCTGAATTTTTTGGAACTGGGGTGCTCTGAAGTGAGATTAAATTATGGCATCCACAGTATGTGCACTACTGGACTCTCCGAAGACATGTAGTTGTTTTCACAGACTCCCTCTGTCACTCACTTGTCAAAAAGATACCTTTGATCCTTATGGGAAATATTGGGAGGAAAGCTCTTGACTTGTGTGCATTGTTAGCTGGGAACAGAGACGTTCTTTTTTTAAACTTGTTCGTTCCGTGATGTAATGAGAACATTTTAAATGAGGACAAGCAAATTGCAAGAGCCAAGCTTTTTCCTAGATGCTGCTTATAATCAAACACACCCAACCATGCTCTTAAATACCTCATAATTAAACATGCAAAAATGGAGACTTAATTTGAACATGTAAATTAATCACATGTTGTAACAATGGAAATTCATAACTGAAAATCCATTAGCAGACAACGCTGTTGCTCATTCTTTTGTTTACATGTTTATACTAATCACGCAATAGGATTTTTGGTGCATGTCACCCTTTGAAAATCAATTCTGTATCAACTTAGGAGATGTGTTCCCATTTCTATTGTATAGCTTTGCTCTACAAATGCAAATAATTGCAAATTAAGCCCCAAATGTCTATAGAACAGCAGGAGTGACCATTATTTGATGTATGAGGCACATCATGTCATTTCTGTGTCACTACTCTAGGGGTTAAATAAGTATCATGTTTTGGACATCTTAGGAAAATAATAAACAATGTAGCTCATCCAAAAAACATCTGCTCATATTTTTTTGTTAAATAGCAGAAAAATATATTCAAAATGTGTTTTCAATTGTCTGCTAAGAAAATAAGCTTGCATAAAACACACCCTTTTATCCTGAAAAAAAAAATTGTGAATTTACCTTCTGTAGCAATTTAGAAAAAGCCCAAATTTATGCACATTGTGTATTTAGCAAGTAAAGAACTCAGTTGCTGTGGTGGACTACATTAAACATAGATGGATGAGAATGAGGTCAGTGGAGTGAACAGAAGCTGTACTCCTCAGAGCTACTGTGCATGCACATGGCCTTAAAGATGTTTACCCAGTGGAAGGATGTACTTGCCTGTGTATTTCACTGCATGTGCATGATAGGCCTAAAAAGCACTTGTGAAAGAAATTTTCATGTTTGCATTTTGGTTGAACACTAAGCAGCACTTCTATTGGTAGGGCTTACTTGACTCTGCGGGGATCTGAATTCACTGGAGGGCTTGGGCTATTTATCACCTAATGGCAAACCTGGTCAGTAAAGCCTTTTTCATTAACTTGGATCAGGCCTTGGAATTCCCCTTTATCAGCTAGTGCTTACTCAGTTGAAAATATTGCCTTGAGCTTTCTCACTCATGCAGGAAGAGTTCTTCTCAATTGAACCTCTTCTGTGGTTTCATTGTATAAATCCAGCTTGATCCTCAGCATCCTGCTTCTTAATGTACTACACAGCTGTCTTGCGCTCTTGACTTCATGCCACCTTCATGTTACACCTCCCAGTAGGTCAGCCACTTCCACTCTGTTGTTTTGTTAATCCTTTTTAAATAACCACTTTTTTATAATGCTACTTACAGGAAATGCCTCTCCAGTAATGCCTCTGAATCACTTACAGCCTAAAATGTTGCCATATACATCTTAAACTCAAAAGCCCCCATATTGCCCTATTCTGTATGCTGACATCACGTCTACAGACACTGCAGTGCGTTATGGTGAAAATAAGGAGGAAATTTTTAGAGAAAACTTCTCACTTTCTAAATTATGATGGGAAGCACTTGGACATACATAAGAGCTTGGACTGGTCAGCTATCGCGCTGGGGTCTAAATAATGAGGGGGGAGCCACACTGCAACAAAGTGTACTAAGTGTGAAGATAGGAAAGCATTTATAAAAATGCAGCAAACAGCTTTGTGATAATTAGTGGAAATGAGGTCACAGCCTGTCTTTCTGTCCTGCATGAACCTTTTCTTTATTATTGTAGCGTTGCAGCCTATGACTGGGTTTTTAGTGGACCAGTACCATTTCTCAGTTGTTTTTGCTTTCTCTTTTCTCACAGTAAGATGCAACTTAAATTCCCAAACTCAAAACCCCCAAAAATTCAAACCACAAGCCTCAGTGGTATTTGGAGTTTATGTATTCTTTAACCAAAGGCCTTTGCATAACCAGATACCGGTACATTTTTTAGTGAAATTCTTGAAGCTTTGGGCTTAACCACTGCTTCTTACAGTGATATGCTCGAAAAAATGTCAACTATGTAGCTGTAATGGAGGGCTGTGGAGTTGAAGTATGTCCATTTTCTGGAAGTGGTAGACTGGTGTCAAGATTGACCTCCTGCAGGGTCTGGCTGCAGCTTGGACAGTCCCATGGTGACATCAGAACTTTGGCATCTATATTTAAACATTTTTTGTGTTATTGTCATTATTTCAGAGAAAAGCTGATGATCTGTCATGAATGAATCCACTACAGACATATTTGCTGGAGTAAGCAGAGAACTTTAAAGCTTTATGAGTTGAGAATTGCCTCATTCATTTTCATAGGTTATTAGTTCTGAAACTTTTCTGTTGCCTATAGCAGTGGACTTGGATATATATGGGAGAAGTTCTTCAAATTGTAGCAAAGAGACTTGATTTCTGAGAGAACAAAAAGGAAAAATACAGGAAAATCCTTGTTGGAACGAGAGATACAAAAGCACTTAAAGAGGCTTGAGAGTGAAAGAAACACACAAAGGGTTTACAAGGCTGGAGTTAAATATAACTAAGTAGGATTTAGAAATGTACTTAGAAAAAATAATCCTGAAAAGGAAGAGAACAGCATCCCTTTCCACCCAAAATCAAAAAGGAACACTATTAAAATGTTCTTAAAGTTGTTCTTGAAGTATTTAGTTTCTTTTAATAACACTCAGGATATGTTGGGTAGTCCAAAGTGATTGTGTGTGTATTGGCAAACCAGAGTAGCCTTTTGAATACTCAATCTTCATCTAAGTGTGTTTCAGATCTTTGTGTGATAAACCTCATTTGCTAAATATGGGAGGTTGATCTATCCTATAGCACAGAAGTTGTGTGTGATGTAATGAGAAATCTCATTGTTAGGACCCTTTTACTAAGATATTTCAGAAACTTTGTGATTGCTTTTCTTCTGGATCCTTTGTACAATCTGCATTGCCATTCTTTATTATGGAAATTTACTGGGAGCAACCAGAAATAAAATCCAAGACCAGGACTTCATTTCCCTTTTTTTTTTTTTTTTGGACAATATTCTTGTCCAGGTATCATGAATAGGAACATCTATGAAGAAGCATAGGGTTCAACAGCCAG
Organism: Oreocharis arfaki; assembly: GCA_013398015.1. Classification (NCBI taxonomy): domain Eukaryota; kingdom Metazoa; phylum Chordata; class Aves; order Passeriformes; family Paramythiidae; genus Oreocharis; species Oreocharis arfaki. The sequence continues at coordinate 660,812 of VZRR01010600.1, read as the reverse complement.
AGTCTGGAGCAAAATAATCTGGCACTGCTATTCTGAGCAGTGGATCATTTGTGGCTTTAGACAGACAGAGCACATGATCTTTCAATCTCAGTTTCCCTTTCTGTAATACAGAGTGATGAGAATAATTTCATTCTTATCTGAAGCAATATTTCTATTTACTATAGACAAATGAAATGGTATGGAACTAGACTTAATGGGGATTTTTCAAAATCAGCATATCCATCATTCATCATTTAATTGTTTTAATTTTTTTAGTGAAGAAACGGAGTTCATAATTGAAGATACCAAAACATTTAAAGGTTGGATTTGTATTCTGGAGAGTATTCAGAATTTCAAGAAAACTACCCCCCCCACTGTTTCATTATGAGAAATATTCTAAAGGCTTTCCAAAAGTTTTGTCTTTATGCAGAACCACAGTCTGTTTATTCCTTCATGCCAAAGATGAGGTTTGGCACAGGATTGTCCCATACCCTTGCCAAAAGCTCTCCTAAGAGCGCACTCAGTTAGTTTATATTACTACTTTTGAGAAAGGAAACATTAAAGAAACCATATTTTTAATACAGTATAAAGGTCCTATGAAGGCTGAAAATACCTCCCTCTGGCCCCACCTCACTGCAAAGGACTAGGGGATGTGAGGGAAAAAGGAGTTCTACAGTCAAAGAGCTGCCTCCGTGTGAGGCCTGGGAGCGAGGACAGCTTCATGCTAACCCTCATTTCCCTGCAGGCTACGTTTTCAAAACGTGCTTCTAAGTGTATTTGCCCAAGTGGAAACAGCCATGGCTTCATTTTCAGCAAGTCTGGGCACTCTAAACACCTGTTGATTCAAGTGAAGATGGACCTAGGATGCCTCCTGCCAGCATTCCCAAACTACTGCAAGTGCAGGGTACCCAGTGTCAGGTCTGTCCCTTTCCCTCTGTTTCCCTTATGCACTGATGCATTGCCTTTGTAGCTTCTATAACAGGTCACTAAGCCAGAGAAAGGCCAGGGTTATTCTATTTATACACATAAATATAACTTGCATATAACTTGCATTTTCTGTGCTCTTAAACTGGTATGATCTTGAACTGATGTCTGGAACCCTGGGCCTCTCCCTGCTAACTAGAATTAAACACCAGGCGCAATCTTTAAATTTTGACTTTGGCATTCTCTTATGCATTTGGGAAAGAGAGACTTGAGGGATCTGCTAACTCTGCTGCAAAGAGACTGCTGATCACTAAACCATTTCATTTAAATGCAGAGGGTTTATTTTTTTACACTTCTATGAAGTCTTGAAATCTGAGGTAATACAAAATTTGAACAAAGAAGGCTATTGTCATAGAAACGACTGAGTCTGTAGACATATTATGCACAGAGTGAGAGAACATTTTAGGTGATTTTAAGGTGATCTGTGCATTGTAAAAGAAAAATGTGTGTACGCATACCCGTGCATCTGTGTATCCATTCATCCACTCAGAACTCAGACTGTACATTTAGAAATGGAAGCCAGCTGTTAGAGCTGTCACCCAGCTGTGTATGTGCCTCCTCCTGGGGTGTCCATTCAGCCCATTCCATGCCCATAGACTGCACAGGGCAGGCATAGTCAGCTATCAGAGAACTCAGCTGAAGCATGGAAAACACTTTTTTCCATTTGAGTTCCCCACACCATATGGCAGTCAAATTTAATTTTCAAATATGCTTTTCCCCCCACTAATGAAACTGCCACTTCCAGAATTTTGTGTTCAATCATCTTGTTCAGCCACAATACTTCTTCCTCCCAGGGATGAGTCCAAAGAATTTCCATTAGGTGGCTGAATACCTAAATGTTAGGGGCATCTGTGCAAAATCTGCATATTAAATTTGAGTGTCCAGTCGTGCATAGATACTTGTCTTTTTCTTTTCTGTAAGAACGGCTGTCTTTGAGACCTATCAGAGTTGCACCAGTGTGGATCAAGCTTCAGTGTCCAGGCCCTTAACACTTTTTAGTGAAAGTTAACACTTGAGTTACAAAGCATTTCCAGTATGATACGAAAATGTGCTGAAAATTCTTAAAATATTCAAAGAGGGAGTTATTTTATAATCTGCATTTATTCTCAATACTGGTGTTTCTGGACAGAGTAAAAGTGGAAAACTTTAACAGGTAGATCCTCCTGTCATAACTTCACACTGATACTCACATGTCAGTCCTTGAAGAACTTTATCCTCTTTTCTGCTGTAAAAAAATATTTTGTGTAGTTAACCTGCTTGAGGATTTAAAAAAAAAAATCAACATGTTCTGTAGACTTGAAGAGTGAGGACTGTTTGTTTGTAAAATCTGACTGCCTGCATATTACAGGCCAAAAAATATTCCTCTGTCACATTTGCACTGCGCCCAATTGCTTCCATGTTTGATTAAAGTGTTACCTGTAAATGTAAACTCGAGCACAATTTCTTTTCTACTGATGTTGATTTTGAAAACCTTTTACTCTTAGTTCGAAATGAATAAAGTGTCATTTCATATGGCACTGGATTCTCTCGTTTTCTAACAAGGCACAAGCTCCATTTGGAGCTTCTCCAGTGTGTAGGAAATTCCCAACAGCTCAGTATTACTAGATTCTCTGAAGCCTAATAGGTTATGTTCATACTAAACCTTTAATTTATTGGTACCCCTATTAACACCATTCTGTTCACACATCGAATGATTTTCCTGCATGTTGTTAAGAACTTAATTGTTTCTGAAGTGTCTGCTTTTATCAGATTTAGTTGGAATTGGTGATCATGTCCAAAAAATTATTGAAGGGATAATATGCATGGGACCACTCATGCAGACAAAGCTTGACTGCATAAGATTTGTTTCCCTAGGAAATCTGGCACCTATGCTGTTAGATGTATCTGAACTTCTGTGGATTTTTGGTATTCTAATTTAATTTTACTATTCATTAGAGAAGGAGAGATAAGAAAGTTTCATTAGATGCAAAGCATCATTCCCGGAGGATATCAGCAATGACCAACGGAACAATTTCTTTCTGACATTCTACCTGTTTCTGGGGTTGTATTGCATCATGGGGGGTCTTTGATAAACGTGTTTGAAATACATTGGCCTGATTAACTGGAAAGGAGAGTTAATAAATAGTTTAATTTTTGGTCATATTTTCAAAGTACTTCATGTCAACAGCCAATAGGCAGGATGCAAGTAAAATGCTGAGACTTTGTTTGCCTTCACTTTTGTTTGTATTTGCTATATCTGAAGATGCTCCTAGATTTTGTTACAAAAATACCTTTCATTTAGAAATTTGGACCTCCTCTGATGTAAGCCCCAAACATTTCCATTTCTAAGTGCAAGAAGTTGATCCCTATGTACTTATGAAATGGTGCCAGGTTCTAACCACACTACCTTACCTACCCTAGTCCTTTGGAAATGTTTTACTTGCAACAACTTTATATACCAAACATGTTTGTTTAATGAAAATGTTGTTAGGATAACTGTAAACAACATATTTTTTATATGACTAATGTTTTCATGAAGTTGGTTTCATTTTCACAGGTCACTGCTTCCTTTTCCAGCCTCACAAACTTAATACTCAATCATTTTGGGCACTGAATTGGTGCCTCAGCACTTGGATCTGTGTCATATGATCTGATCTTCTTTTCAGTGTTCTTCTATTTGTCCCTGTCCATGTGCTGTTTTTCTGACACTTTTTTTCCTTCTTGTGTCATTTTATGACACTGTTTCTCCATGATGTGCTTGTTAAAAGAGGTGAGATATCTGGAAAAAAATTAGACTTTGTGTGAAAAAAAAAAGCAACTGACCAATAAGCTACCTAGAAAGTAGTTATACTTTTTCTAATTTCTTATGTGTGTGCATGTTATCTTAAAATCTACATTCGTGACTTTATCTACAACATAAGGCATATTTTGTAAATGAGTTTAAACACTCTATCAAATTGTAATTATTCATGAATAGTCTCTCTTTATTGCTAACGATATGCATCACGCTAACAGAGTTTGATATACTGGTTATACAAATAAAGTTCATCTGAGGTAACACAGTTTATTCCTTTCTCAGGCATCCAGCCTGGATCTCAGCTGCAAAGTAAGTACCTCTCCACATCTCATTACCAAAATAGAAACCTTCTTAATCCTTTGCTGTGAAGAACAAAGGTTCGATTCAGTCTTTGGAGCAGAAATAGGATCTTATTAATGCACTGGCAACTACAGTGTTGTTATTTTTGTTAGAAAAGAGAGAAACAGGAATTTGCTGATATATGTTAGATTAAGGGCTGTTATTGTTTTGAGATTAATTGGATTGCTAGCTGGGTCTTTCTGATGTCAGTTGAAAATCTACAAAACACCTTGTAATTTAATATTCTGTATGAGATCAGGAGCTACTTCCTGGAAATTCACTTCTGTTCTTTGCATTTGTTATGAAAGAACCACTGAGGCTATCAGTTAAATGGTGTATTGTTTACTGTGTAGGGGGAAAAGTTTTTGTGTCGGTCTTGCTGGGTCTTGCCTGGAGTGCTTGCCTTGCTGGACTAAACCCACTTGCCATCCAGTGGATTAAAGCTGAGACCCAGGACACCAGTGAGGTACCTCTTGCTCAGCCATTGGGGAGGTCTGTGCATTGGCTGAGTGTTGAGGCTTGAACATGCCACAACTGACACAGGAATTCACATTTTGAAGTGTTAGAGCTCCAGTGATGTTTTATGGAGTCTTTTCTTTCTTTCAAAAGATTTGCTGTCCTGTAGTTTTGGGCTGCAGCGGGCTGTAGCATTTGGGATCCCTGTGGAGTAGACTCTGTCTCTGGCAGCTCGTCAGGATAAAAGTTGAAATTAGGATTGCAGAGAAGAGCCAGAGAAATTCCACTTGGTGAATTAAATGTTGTTGAGCTTGAGGACCTGGAAAAGGGTTGGTGATGGATCTGAGTGAACTTCCAAATTAGTATGAATGACTGGCATAGAAGGTATTGCTTAGAGCAAAAATAAATGCAGTGTAACTGATCCGTTGAGACCAGCAAAGTTTCTGGAAATGACTGGTGTTTGATAATTCTTAGTGATAGGCAAATGGCATACTCCAAATTACGTGTGGTCCATTGTGTAATTCTGTGTGGGTGTGGACCTTTGCAGGTTATTGGCCTATGCCACCTGGCACAAAATGTGTTTGCTTAAGTTTTAGCATGTAGAGCTTTGGGTGTTTGTCTTCATGTGTATGTGAAAGATTCAAGGTTAAGTGAGGGAGAACTAACCAGAAACTGAGATCAGCAGAAGCATTCTGGATAACTGCTCCCAGGCCTGAGTAATGAAGACCAGTAAGATGGCATTTGCAGTGAACCTCAATTCTCTGCTTCTACTCTTCATGGTTAGGACAAACCCTGTGTTTGGCCTCCAGGAGATACGACAAAAATATGTCTATTGATGGAGTATGTAGTTTGAGACTTGTGGCTTGAGTGTGTGAACTTTAATTTGTGAGTTGGAAGAGATTTCTGAGGATAGTCTAAGGCAATTATGTAGTATTAATTGCTAATTTATCCTGATTGTCCATGTCCCCAGAAGGCTTTAAGTATCAGGTTTTGATAGAACAAGAATGTTTGAAGTACCAGTAGGATATTTGGGCCCAAGTCTGTTATCTGTTATACCACTGCAAAGCTGAGATTCTTGTATTGACTTCTGAATGACAGAGCAAAGCAGGACTGGACCTGAGAGATGAAGCTGTGAGTTGCCTGTGTGTGCCTTGGGCAGTGAAACAGCTGACTGAAGAAACAGCTCATGTACTGCTTGCGTTTCCCCTTGATGGTTTCCAGCTGTCCTCTTATCCTTGGCATGCGAAACGACTTTAATTAGTTTCAGCTTAGGAAAATAAGTGAGGCAGTGTGTGCTACCCACCTTATAGTGCTGCACATAAACAACGGGCTGCATACAACAAACCGTGATCACAAATGCTAAGTGACGTTGTTATTAAGCCAGGGGCTGAGTAAAAAGAAAGTTCCTTTGGTAAAGCAGCCATAGGCTAGATGGTTTCTCAGCCTGTGCAATAGAGGTAGACACGCCTTCATGCAGGAGATCAGTGTGTATGCATCAGTTTGCACCTGGACCATACATCGGAGGGTCACAGGCATTATGCTTTCACCTCCACAGGTCTTTTAGTATTAACTGAGGCAAGAGAAACGAAAGAGCTTAAATACGACAGTAAAATAAAAAGGCAGTATTTCTTTTTTCTTCCACCCATAAACACATATTTGTAGGATATTAACAGTTTGGGGGGTTTTGGGTTTATATATTGCACATTTTCTGATTAGGGTTCCTAGATGGCTTTGTCAGAGAATATGAAGAATTTGTAGGTATAAAATATATTCAAAGAGTTTGCACACCTTAGTTTTCAAACCTGTTAGTTTATTGTCACAATGCAAGACTGAATAAGTGATATTTTTATGCTGCTGCAGTAAGATCTGCCATTACCTTGCTGCCCAGGCTGGAAGGAAAGTATTAGCAGAAAATGACTGAAATCACGAGATGCAGGAGAAAATGCATTAAGCAAAGCATGAAAATCCCAATATCTTAACACCATTGCTAGTCCTAAAGAAAGAGTTTGCTGAATTGGATGTACTGCTACAGACTCTGTTTAAAGCAAATAGGAAATTACAAACTCAAATTTAAGTGAATACTAGAGACAGTGGACAAGGTTATGCAAAAGTTGGAATATGTATGGATGCTACAGTCATGATGGAAGAATTTCTGTAAAAAGGAAAAGAAAGTGTTGACAGGTTGGAGTTGCCCAACTAGAAGTGTTGTATAAGCCTGGAGAAATTATCTCTATGATTTAAAAATATAAATAATAAATGAACTACAGAAACTTCTGTGGACAATAATGAGTCTGGACAAATATACTACTAAAAAAACCAATGTCTGATTGCTAAGATTACTTGGGAGATGAATCATACTGGGGTGATCAAAGAACAAAATTAGATGACTTGTGGTTGAAATGTTAAATAGGTTTTTTTAAATGTTAAATAGAATGTAACTATGAGGAAGTTCTGTTATGACAGTGGGGGAGAAAACTGAGAAGAAAGTAGAAAACATGTTTGGAAGGGTAGGGAGAAGAAGCTTGTATGAATTCTCTGTCTTACGTTTAACCCCTGATGCCATCTGAGATCAGAAGTGTTGCAGATCTTCAAGCAGGTAGTTTCCACTTAATTTATTGCATTAACCTAGATATAAAGTGGGTAGAGGTGGCAGACAAACTTACTGTTATGTGTTTTGCTATAAAAATGGTGAGTGAAAAGTAGCCTGAGATCTAAAAAGGGCTGAAACAGACATGGTGGAACTGCACCATAGGCTGGGGCTGTAGCTGAAAGTGGACAAGATTTGGAAGCTATCCAGTTTTTATTTCTCATTTCTGCATTTTACTGTAGAAAGATAAAGCAATAGGATTTGTGTGCATAGTAGAAAGTTTAATTCTATCATAGCATCTGATGTTTATCTCATTTCTGAGATGGATGCTGTTGTAGGAAATCACGTGTTGCCTGATTGCCATGATCTTAACCAGAGGGTTTTCTGACTGCAGTGCCGAATTTAAATACGTCTATCTCATCCATTCTGTAATACTTTGTAAGGTGCTGGTATTCCCTAGGGACCTGTCACCCTACAGAATATGGGAAATCAAATTAGTGAGTTTGGTAGAACACTGTTGCAGTGCTGGGTGTTGCTTAGCTGCTGCAGCTTTCCCTGGGAGCGCAGCGGGGGTTTCTTGGGACAAGGCAGGGATTCTCTGCCCTCCTGCAGTCCATCTCGGACGCCCCGCACCGCTGCTCCAGCTGCCAGCCTGCAACTTCAGTGATGGCAAAGGAGGCGAGAAGGCTCTCCTCATGGCACTGCAAAGGTCTTTATTCCATGCGGCCTCCCCAAAGCCTGGGGCCAGCACGCGGGCTGGCCCCCAAAGGCCGAGGAGAGGAGCTGTTGGCAGGCTGCTCCCAGGGGCAGAGAGAGAGAGGGAGAGAGACACATGGCCTGGAGCCTCAGTTTACCTGGGTCCCAGGGGGGCGGGGAGAGCACATGGGCAAATGGTTTGAGGGCATAGGGGTGGCACATGGACAGAGTTGAGATACAGGAACTAATAGGGAGAACTCGAGGGAGTGGCCAGGACTAGGGGCGGGGGAAGGAGAGAGACAGGAAGATGACAGGAGAGAGACAGATGGAGAGGGCAGGAAGCGATCAGTAACAGGGGGTATAGTGCCACAGAACACATGTTGTTTTTATGTTTTCTCCAGGAGGCAAATCCTGAAGGAACACATGCCTCTGAGCAGGAGATTACTCCGTCTTCTTAGTGGAGCAGGACTTACTGTGAAGTTGGGAGAGTGTCAACCAGGCAGAGTTTTGATACTCAAAGTAAGGAGTAGTCATATCAATCCAAAAAGCGAAGGAAACTACCGTGCCCTGGCAGGCTTTCCAAACTAGTGAGCAAGGCCAGCCTTTACTGAACTTTGAGAATATTGCTCAAGATTCATCCTGCATTTCTACTCCTAACTGCTTGAGTCACTGAAGGTATGTCTGCTCAGGGTTTGGCAGGCAGATAACTCACTCTGTCCACGCTCCAAGCTGGCTGGATGAAGGCTGGCTAGGAATGGGAAGCTGTGTAGCCATCATTACTGTGTGGCTGAGCCCGAACTGATAAGTTCTGCTGGGAAGAAGAGTGTGTTAGCTTGGGATGAGAATTAGAGAGGTGCAGTTACAAGACTTTGGATCAGAGGTAGCTTCTATCTGGGCATCTTGGAGCACTTGCAGATGGATTTGCATCTTTTTGCAAATCTGCCATGGAATTGCATCCTTAATATGTTAGAAGGGTTAGCCAGACATGTGGAAAAATGGTGCCCCAAAGACAGCACATTCTTTTAAAAGAAACCTTGAGTAAAAATCCAGGGTCAAATTCCAGCTTTAGCGATCTGCTTTCAGATGCTTTCTGTCAGGTCTGAGGATTGATATATGCTGGTGTTAGAGGGAAAGACTTAAGACTATATATTTGAATGTAAACCCAACTGGTCCATGGAAAGAACAGTGCACAAATGAGTACCTTGCAGTAATAGCTGCCTGAATTAAGTGTCCCTCCCTATACAGTCAATTACACAAAACACTTGCTCCTTTGTTTACAGTGAATGGAAAGTGCTAATGATAGCTGATTTATCTGATGTCCCAGACTTCTGAGTCACTTAGGTACTTTTGAAGATGTTCTCTTTCAAATTACTTTCTGTAATTTATTTCCATACCTCTGATTTTTGGAAAAAAAAGCCCTGTTCCTAAATAAATTCATAAGTGTTTAAAAATTATTTTGTCCTTAGCCTCAGGAGTCCATTAGTTGCTATGTTCTGGAAGCAAATAAGAACAATGCATTCTATAGGATATAAAACTGTTCTTAACTGTGACAGTGGATCACTGCAATAATTCGATTAATACCAACTATTATCATCCAGGATGCTCATCTGGTTTTACTGAGCTTTGTTAACGAAATGGAAATGTATGATTAAAGTCATCCTGTCTGTCCCTGTAAAGTTGTGCCTGTGAATGAGTCACTGTTTTACAAATGGGTGTTGCCAGACACTGATATTGAATACGGCTCCAGCCGTCAGAGCTCTGGGTCCAGCAGTGCATTCTTGGAGTCCAAATTGGAACACTGAAATTCCCATTGAAATCTGTGGGAATTCTGCATGGCCAAAGCCCAGCTACCTTTATGGCTGGCTGAGGCAGCTTAGAGAGGGCTGTAGCTCTATGCATGTAGTAGCCTGGGGACTTGATACGAATTTCATGCATCTCTTCACTTAGTCACTTGAAACCCAAGATGGAATTGAGGATACCACATTCCACTTAGGCTTTGTTTGCTTGAGGTCAGCTGAGTGCCCACTGCTGCCTCTGGACGTGACACCTTCCACCCCACTGGCAGAGCTGCAGCTGTGGTTTCTGTGCTCCCTGGGCACAAGAAGTGTTTGCATAGAGCAAATCCCAGTGTGTCAGTCAGCTGGCCTGCCCTGCCTGCTGCAGTGGTCCTGGCTGGCTGTACCAAGGGTGGAATATGCTTCAGCCTTTTCACAGACACAGAGCTGCTTGCATGTCCTAAAGTAAACAGCTTCCAAAGATCTTGTGGAGTTGCTCACAGTAATCTGTGTCTTTTGGGCAGGTTGACCCAATGGTTAATTTTGCTTGTTTGCCTCACATATGAGACAGGGGTTGAATAGTCCTGACTTTGGGGAATTTCACATCTGGATTCAAACTCTTTATGGCTACTGTCTCCTAATCTGTGCCATGGGCTGTTCCCAAGTCATAGTTCTGTACTTTTCCAAGCTTTGTGTTTCGTATCGTCCCCTCGGGGTCATTTGTAGAAGTGGGAGGGCCAGATTGGTAGTTGCAAGAAAGAGAAGTATCATCACTGACGTCAATGCAGCTCTTCCACTTTAGCAAGGGATCAGGCCCATCTACCAGTGTCACGGTCTGCTGGGGAGGAGGGGAGGCAGCCTCAGAAGTGTTGGGTTTGCAGTTCGCCAAGTGACAAACAGAGAATCTGAGTGCGGTAGCCAGGCGTGTTACAAAACACTCTTTTGGAGAGACAGCTCTCTCTGGAGGCTTCAGTCTTGATTTACTTACTCCTGGTCGTTGTCCTGATATTCCATGGCTTTCAGACATTTAAAAAAAACTTAATATATGGACTTCTGTGAGGATAATTGGCTGAGACCCCTTGTGGGATTTCTGTGACGTTTCATGTGGTGTAGGAGCCCAGTTGTTGGCATAGCTGCTTTTGTGTGGCTGGATAAGGCTGTAGTGGAAAATCCAAGGCTGGTTGCTCTGTGTTACCAAATGTATGACTACACATAAAGTAATTTAAAGATTCCAAATATTTTATGAATCTTCAGATATTATAAATAGTTTTGAAAGCATGGATTAATGGGAATCATCCTGAATTGAAAGGAAGAGAGCTTGAAGCTCTGAGTAAAGCAGAAAAGAATGGGGTTTTCTCAGGTGTAAAGGGGAGTAGAGGAGAGGGAAAATGCCACAGAACCTTTCAGAGATCTACTAGTGCTGTTCCCAGAACTCTGCCTGTTTTGTGAATTTCTTCTCTTGTGCTTTTGCTCATCTGAGCAGTCTCTCCAGAAATCAGCAATTGGAAACACATAACAAGTAATTCTCTTTGCCAGGTAAGTGGGAACAATAGTTGAGTGGGAAAGAATGAATCACTGCCATTAACAAGAAAGCTAGGGTTGCTCTCATCATCAACACAATGCAGTGTCTATTCTCAAATGTCAGGGCTAATAACTCACCATTTACAAATTAGACTTAACCTCCTCCCACACAAACCCACATAGCCCTTGCTAGCCTCCAAGCTTAGGTTATAGCTGCCTTTTTCTGAGGGCTACCAATAAAACCTTCAAAATACATATCCTCCAGACAGTCTGGCTTCTTTCAAGATCAAATACTCCTCCCCTTTTCCCTTTGGATTTTGTTTTAATTACAGCTACATCGCTGAAAAATGTGGAAAGCCCATCTAAAGCCCTAATTATCCTTAATGTAAGAGGACCATTATTGTCTACAGATGAAATGAATAATACAACCAGTAAGAAAGATTCCAAAGTTTTGATTACCTTAATAAATTCCTGAAAGTGAAGGAACTCACAGATCTTTATCCAATGCAACCACATATTATTAATGCAGGTGGGAGTATCAAAAGCTAGAGTGTTTCACCTGGCATCTTACAACATCTGTTGAGATGGTGTTTTTCATCCAGTGTACTGATGGATTATAACTATAGCCATCCAGAAAAGGTGTAACAAGGATGCCAGTTTCCTAGATAACCATCATGTAGGTGTAGAACATGAGATGCTGCTAATTTCAGATGCTCATCAGGATATTAATAATCTCCATACTTTGAAAGTAATGGGCTTGTTTGAATTCCTGGTCCTGAAATATAGGAGATCCAGGATGTTTTTCATTCAGGATGGCTTTTAAAGTGACGTTAAAACAGGTAACTGGAAAAAAGGACACAGAAACAAATTTGGGATTTATTAGTAGAGTCCATTTAGCAAATTCTGGTTGCCCAGTCCAACACCATCAGTTTTTTATTAATGAATAAATAGTTCTTTCTTTCTCTGCAGATTGAGAATTCTTCAAAGTGATTTACACGCAGTTCTTAGCACAGCTGTTTGCTGGGGGTGTGTGCTCTGTGTGGGGGATCTATCAGCAGTCTGGCTACCTCTGTGTGATCTTGGGTAAGGGCTGGATAAAAATCAAAGGCCAGATTGTTCTGTTTTTCCAAATGTGTTGCCTGGGGCCTGCTAATTAATAGAATGTCTAGGAATGTCATACATCTATTGAAAAAAGCGTCACTTGAAAATTGCTATTGTTTTAATTGAATGTTGTCATTTTCGCATAGTGACCAATATCTCAGCCTACCAGTCTTCTTGAAAGAGCAAACTGGAACATGGGAAAACTGGACACTCATAGGAAAATGCTGTCTCTTTTAAAGTTATTTTTTAACGTAGGTCTCACAGAGTCATAAATGCTCCCACATGTTGACTGGGGGGCCTTATCCTGAAATCCAGACTTGTGTTTCATTCTTATGAATTATTCCAACATAAGCCAGAGGCTGGCTGTAAACAGGGGTTGGAGAATTGAGCTGACTTTGACCTAGCAATGGAGCATAACTCTGGAACCATTTGCCGGAGATACGGCACTTTGTGTCATGGACAGGCCAGCTGAAACTCTGAGGTTGTGCATGGCAGTAGGCATGCAGGGATGCCTACCAGTAAGTGCTTGCAGGATTGGGTGGTAGGTGGTCCTAATTTATTTGCTGTTTTAACAGAAATCTGGGATTTGTTATGGAGTGAGTTAGTTCCTCTGGGAAAGGTGGGTGTAACTTGTCAGGACATGAAGGATAACCAACCTCAGACATTTGGGAAGTTGTGTGTGTGTGTGTTTTGATGCATATGATTTTGTTATGTAAAATAGTGAGGCTCACCCCCTGCTCTGCCTGTGGGTTTCTGCACAGTTCTTTTGAAGGAGACGGGTAGCTCATATGATGAGGTGAGAAAGAAGATGAATGGAAATAGAAACCAGGAGGAATCACTTCTTCAGCTGAATAGTTATAAGTGCTTCTAGAATTCAAAAATTTTTTTTCCTGTGTCACTGGGCATGTAGGGGAAAAAATAGAACATTATCTAAAGGTTACATCTTGATTTTTACGGATTTATTTGGCCACTATTTATTTGTATATGATGAGAGACATTTTGTATGAATATCTGACTGTAAGCATTCCTCAAATGCACCCTGTGCTGTCGAAAGAAACTAAAATCCTTCTTTTTCTTCTCTATGTGAGTCTTGGATTGGATGCCGGTTTTCATTTGATTTGTTTCTATCAGTGCATTAGAGCAAAGGTGTGTGCTTTGGACCATGGGTATAATTTTGAAGGTTTCTTATGTTGAAAACTCCCTCAGTTGGCAAATAGATCATTCAGGGCTATATTTTCCGGGAACCCAGCAAAGATGATGGCATTTTGGAGGTGGAAAGAAGCAATGGGGAATGAGGAGGAATGAGGATCTTTTTGTCTGTCAAATACAGTTGTGGTATCTCTGCGACACTGTGCTTTAAGTGCAGTGTGCTGGTCTTGCCTTTTATGAGAGTTCTGGAAGAGTTTTGTGCACTGCACAATCTGATTGACAAAGAGGTTTTCTGTCCTTGCATGACCTTCTTTTAATTTAAAAAAAATTCAATAAAAGTTCAGCCACACAGCAAGGGATGAATTTAAAGACTGCACACCATGTGACAGTGGTAAAACTTTCATAATAGCCGTCATATTTGTTGGTTTAAAAATCAACTTCATTGTCATAGTTAATAGTTTGCAGCTGCTGTAGAACAGAGGCAAATTGCTATGTATGTGTCAGCCTTAAATGCAAGTAAGATTCAGTCACTAGGACGACTCAGTTAGTTTTTCCTATCTATTGGTAGTATTGCTGATCATCATCTCTACGTGATGAGAGGATTTCATTGCCACATTTCAGCACTGCTGAGCTGATTATGTGATCTTGCAAGTAAAATAAACTTGTTTTCAGTGTCCTGCCAAAATATACTCCACAACATCCCATTAAAAAGGCTTCCAGGGTCATGCATAAGTAGGTGCAACCCCCTGCAAATCTATGGGATATCATCAGCATTGATTTAACTAATGAAGGTAAGTTACATGAAAAGTGTTAAATAATTAGAATTAGCACCTAATGTGAAGCTCAGTAATAAAATCCTTTTTGGAAGATCACAAGGTAAGTTCTCTGCCAACTTATAACATATGAAAGTAGTTAAAATTTGTACCAGGCTCGTATCTGATGGGAATGGGAAGTAGATGAAACAACTCTGTATCCATCATGCTGGTGATGTGCAGAAGGTGTGCAAAATCAAAACAGTCTGGTGGTCAAAGTGTAGCAAGCAGGCTGGGCAGGCAGAATATGTGAAGTGTCTGTTGGTTATCCTGGACTGAAGGCTATCCAAGAAATCCTCCCTAAGACATTGGGAATTGTGGCAACCATAGGCAATTATGTCTAGAGGGTTCTGTTGTGCATTTAGGCTGAGAAAATGTAGTGTTATTTAGATTTAGGGTGATCCTACTTCTCCTCCTCCCTACTCTATCTGCTGTTAAAGTAGAACTGAGTTTAAACTGTGGACCTAAAGCTGCAGAATGATGTGTGAGGGGTATCCCCTTTAAGTAATCTCAGAAGGACTGTGGTTATTTAAAGCAGAGCATCCATTGGTGTTTTAGGCACCTGTCTCTGTGGAGAAGTCATGGAGTTCAGTAAGTGCAGGTCAGGCTGCCCAGGGTGCTGTGTTCTCATAGCTGAGGGTCAGCTTTTCCTCCAAGAAACTAAACAGTAGAGGAGCAAGGCAGGTTAAATGACTGAGCTTACAAGAAGACAGTACTTTTAATGCTGAAGTCAAAGACTCAGAGCCTAAATGGTGGGAAAATTTCCCCAGGGAAGAGGCAGCCCACATAGTCCTGCACTGGATTACTGTTAGTGCTACTTCACTTATTCGGCTGAGGTTTCTCCTATGTTTCCTGGGCCAGAACCTGACCCTCAGGTCTCATTTACAGTTCAGAGAATTTCAGTTTGGCATTTCTGTGAACATTGTGTAATCGCAATAATTTCAACTCTTGTTATTCCTTCAAACTTGGATAATTTTTCAGTGTGCTAGTTTATTTTATTCACATAGAGACCGTCACTAGCCCTGAAGTCTAAAGTAAATACATGGGATATCTAGTTAATCTGTGTTTTTTTTCTCCTGGCCTTCTGTCTTTCTTGGTTTGTTGAGGTTACTTTGTTTTAAAAACGAATGGAACTATATACAAGAAGATGGGTGGAACCTTCAAAGCACCCTGTTGTGTGTGAGAACTCTAGGAGAGTGGCTCTGGAGTCTGGAAATGCCACACAATAGGTACCTCCCCCCGTTTCTGAAGTATATTCCCTATCCTCTTGATGGAGTTTCCTAGCCCTGAGGAGTGAGGGACATCTGGACTGAGCCCTGGTTACTTGTCAGCCAATTCACAAATAGTAAAAATGTCTTTCCATAGAAAGAATAGAGAGGGAGGGGAAATCATAGAACCATAGAAGGGCTCAGGGCCCCATCCAACATGGCATTGAACTTGTGGGGCATCCACAGCTCCTCTGGGAAACCTGTTGTGTCTTGCTACCCTCAGAGTGAAGAACTTTTTTCTAACATCTAATCTAAATATCTCCTCTTTTCATCAAAACCCCTTGTTCCTGTTTGTCCTATAACTATATGCCCATTTAAAATGTCATTCTCCCTCTTTTTTTTCATGTAAAAAGCCCCCTTTAAGTACTGGAAAGCTGCAATGAGGTCTTTCCAGAGCCTTCCCTTCTCCAGGTTGAACAATTCAACTCTTTCAGCCTTTCTTTGCAGGAGAGGTACTCCAACACTGATCATCTTTGTGGTCCTCCTCTGGACTCACTCCAAGAGCTCCATATCTTTCTTGTGCTAGCGACTCCAGAGCTGGATGCAGAACTCCAGGTGGAGACTCATGAGAGCAGAGTAGAGGAGCAGAAACACCTCCCTTGACCTGCTGGCCACACTGCTTTGGATGCAGTGCAGGATGCAGTTGGCCATCTGGGCTGTGGGTGTACACAAAATATACTCCTGTTGGAAAAGGTGGGACTGATGTCTGGATAGAAAACAGCTATAGATGTGTTGGAACTACCCCTTTAGCATTAGACCTGCATCTATTTTTCTGCCCTTTGGGACATAAAACCTTGCAAGTTTTCGACCAGTAGTTCTCTGTATCTAACATCCCCGAGTGTTTCCTGAAGATTGTGGACAAACAGCCGTGTTTGTCCTTGATGGTAGTCATTCTTTTCTGAAGGAGACTTCTTTATTTAGGCCTACAAGAGCAGTTGGCCTGTGTGATTAGAGAAAGAGGGTGGGCTTAACTGATGAAATGTGAAGGCATCTGAAGTGCAAACGTGCTGTTATGGTAGTCCTTGAGCATTCTGTTATAATCTGTGGATACGAGGCCAGTGTGGTTAAGGGACTGTAGGTACCAGCTCTACTTATCCTAGAGCAGATGTGTAAAATGGCAAATGGACTCTGCCCATAACAGTGTCTCTATCTATTAATTAGAGGGGGAATGAAGCAAGAAGATCATCCCCAGATTTTTTGTCTTCTGCTTACAGTGGTGGAAAAGTTTGTAGAGATGATGGTCTGTGCTTTATCTTCCTTCTCATGTTGCCTTCCTTCTCTCTTCTAAACATTGACAGAACTTTCCAGGGTAGGCATGAAGTAAGTCTATTGAATATAAATTTTGATTTTTGTCATAGTAGCTTTGCCTGGAACAGCACATAATCTACTGACATTTTGGATCTGCAGGAGAAAACCAGAATGTTTCCACCATCAAAGGTCTCTTGGAGTTGTTGAGAGAAGGCTGGAACAGTCCTGGTTTTTGGACTTTCTTTTCTTAAGGTATTTTTCCTCCTATCTGATTTCCAAAGAGGAGTCTGATTTTCATTTTGCATTGCCCCACCCCTGTGGCGTTTTTGACATTGGCCAGAAATGAGAATCCTTGAGTTGGAAAGGTGTCATCAAAACAATGACTAGATATACTTGGAAGAAATGTTTATTATTTGGCTTGCTGCTGCTGAGAGCTGCTAATTACCAAGCAATTATGACCAGACATAGTTTTTCACTGTCTAAAGCTGCCTCTTGGGTTTAATATCTGTCAGAAAACAAAAACCAGAAAATTTTTGAGGAGTCCAGAAAAGGCTGAGAGATAGATAAATATTTCCTCATGGCATCCTTTGCTACCTTGGACTTCAAGGCCAGGAGTTTGGCTATAACTGCCTCCTTAGAAAGCATTCTTGGCTCCAGTATCCTGATCCATTTTTTCTCTCCTGGATTTTCAAATAATCGAATTATAAAAATAGTTAGGGGAGTACATTTTCCATCTGTAACTTCTGTAATCTTCAGATGCTTTAGGAGTCAAAACTCCACATGGACTTGCCACAGCTGAGGGCTGTGTGTTTGACTCAGAAGTCCTTTTGCACACAAATTAGAGGGCAACCAGTGCAAAACAAAGTGGTTATAGTGCATTAGCTAAGCAGGAAGCATGGAGATCTGTCTCTGCTGTGTCAGGAAACAATTTGTCTGTGGAAATGGCATGGCACAGTGCTTGGGAAGACAATGATGTGAGCAATGTTCAGTAGGTTGGCGGCTTGAGAAGGTCCTAGAGGGGCACTGTCAGTGCATCAATAGGCCTGATTTATCACTGTATTATATTAATTCTACTCCAGGGTGACTCCATTCAAGTCAGTGAATTTATCATAGGGTAAAGCTGGGGGAAAATAGTGCCTCATTCCTTTTGCTTTCTGCATGAATTTCTTCCGCAGAGCCACATCAAGACTTTCAGTTCTGTCCTCTTCATGCCCAGCTGTGACAAGGTGGGAGCTGGAAGCTTCTCACTATTGCTTGGAGGAGTTGAGATATATTCCTGGTACTGGCAGAAATTTCTGAACCCCAGATTTGCCAGCTAATCCTTAAAAATGGCTTCTGGTGAAGACTGACACATGAATCTTACAGTGTGGTTCTTGAGAAGGCACTTTGAAAATGGGATTTACTGTTGGGGTGGAACACCACAGGCTGTCACACCACCAAGCTGAGAATAAACAGAGAAGAAAGTCTACATGAGAATGCCATGAAAGTGGGTATAAATGAGGGAGGGAGCAAATTATTGCATCCAAACAGAGTTTGGCATTTGCCTGTAAAATGCAGGTGCTTTGCCAGCATGAAGAACAGAATTGAGAAGTGAAAATCTGCATCTCCATGTTCGTCTTTCAGCAAGCTTCCAAGCATACACATTTCGTTCAAAATCACTACCAAGCTGTTTATGATACATCTGTGCCAACTGCAATGTTTTATGTAGCCATCGAAGCCAAATCATTGTGACCTGATGTGACTCAGTTTTCTAAAGGGGTGCGTCTTGAGCATTCTCATTTTCTTCATTTCAAAGTGAAACACTAAGAAGTTGTTGGAATGGATCTGAAAACAGTGCAGCATTCTTATGCAGAGGCAAGAGTGCCATTCAGGCAAACACCAGAAGAAAATCTGTCTTGGGAGTGTTTTTCAAAATGAGTCTGAAATGTTAGTTGGAAAAGTGTCAGGAATATGAGACTTAAATGAACTCATTTACATGCTCTGATTTTGCCTATATCTGTGGTATTGGGAAATGCAATAATAAATTCTAAGTGCTCTGTTCCTGAAATTTTAGTTCACTGTTTTTTTTCTCTGCATGGAAATTTATTTAAGAGTGCATGTGAAATCAGTTTTTTTCCTCTCTGGTTTTATTTTTTTCCTTCATATTTCTCTTTGTTCTTCTCCATATTTCTCTGAATATAAGTTTTATACCTCTGTATGACTTTTAAACCTGTTGTGCATATGGAGAAAAATTAAGTGAAAAATTTTCTCTTTTCTTGGTCTGTTTTTTTTGTCTTTTCTTTTGCTGCTGTTTTGCTTGCATTATAGAAAAACTCTTATTTATATATTCAGCTGTTCAGATATGTTCTCACGCATTGATCATGGTTTATTACGCGTTTTATTTTTGTTTCCTCATATACAAATGGACAGTAAAATTTTCCAAAGTTCTTCAAATTGATGTCAGATGCTTTCAGGCTTATAAATCCTCTTGGTCAGTGTAAGATATTTTGATCCATGAAATTTGTCACCATCTCTCTCTTCAGTAGCACTGCCTGGTTTTAGCTTCATCTGAGATTGAACTGGACAGTTGAGCATTGTCAGAATTTATAATGAGCAGTTGGATTTAGGTGTAGTAACACCAGTGATGCTGGGTTGTTTTGTTTTTCAGAGGTTCCCACTAGAGCAGACAACAACAGACACAGATAAAAATGGCTGTGTTTTTTTTCTCATGCAAGCCATGAAAGTAGTTTAATTTTTTTAAAGTGTAGTAGTTGATGAGAGACTTCCTTCTGATGAAATTAGATTCAGTAGCATAATTGACGAAATAAGAAGGAGGAGATTACCCTAAATGACCTTTGTGTCTGAATCTTTATTTGAAAGGAAGAAAGACTTTTTTGAATGCACTTCCAGATAGTATCTACATTTCTTAGAAACTTTGCAGGGCTTTTTGCGGGAAACCCCCGAACTATTTCTGTGTGGCTTTGGCCAAAATTATTTGGTTTTCTCTTACCAAATTTTAAAAAGGTTGAATAGTTGGCTTTTCTGAAGGAAAGGCAGTATTTTCCATACAGAAAAGTCCCCTTTTTTTTAGCATTGCTTTTTTTTTTCTTTCCACATTTCTGACAAGCAAAAGATTACAAAAGTACCTCGAAGTACAGTTCTTGTGTCATGAAATTTTAATGTGAAAATAAGATTTACAGTCTCTGAGTTTTTGCCTGCTGCAGCACCAGTCAGTGCCAATATATTAGGCTGACGATTTGGTGTAAATACAAACACAGATTAGTGTTTCTTCTAACTGCAACACTAGAAGAACATTGCAGATACCCTTATGGCTAATTGCCATTGACACCAGACAGTGAGGAATAGAGGCTGTAGTTGCCTAAACAATCTGCACTATTACTTAGATAGATCAGCTGCCCTTTTTATACCCCTCTGCTATGATTCCTGGAGTGTTCATATTAGTGCAAAAGGTGTCAGATGAGGAAACTTTGCCAACTGAAAGCTAATAATGTGAAAAAAATGAAAGTTAATGTGGACAGGAGGGAGTGGCATAAACTGAGGTCATCTAATTTGGTTGAAGTCTGAATTGATATTGCTTTGAAATTGCAGTGCAGTTGTGTTACATGCTTGAGATTATGCAGTGTTGGTGCCACAGTGAATTATAGATGTTTGGTTTTATGGGGCAGTTCTGTTTAAAATCATGGTTGGATGCTGTCCTGCTGGGCAGTGTGCTTTATGGAGTGTTTCAGCAGGTCAGCGTAAATCAACAACCTTGATCATGAATCTTACTCCTTTGTGAGTGAAAGAGTCTGTGCTGGTCTGTGTTGCCCTTCCTAGACACATGGAAGGGGTTCTCAGGTGGTGTTTTTTTTCCTATCCTTGTCTCCATAGACTGTGGGGATACATTTACAGGGTCTGAAACTGCTTTTCAGAATGTGGGAGTACAGAATTGTTGCTGTTCTGTCTACTTCTTATTTTAAACCAAGGGATTGTACCTCCTGACTTCCCTAAATCAGGCTTGGACCCTTCAGTTATGATTGCAATGAAGATGAAGGCTTAAATTCAGGGATTAGATACTTAAGATGAGGGTTTAGAAAATACTCATTTTTGCCATCAGATAATTTTGTGATATTTCTGTAAAGAAGGCTCTTCAACAAAAACTGGAAGGAATTCGGCCATGAGGAATTCCAGCAGTGAGAATTTGAGATGTTTGGGAAATCAGGAGCAAACTGAAACTGAAGTCTTAGAAATGGTGGTATTTTTTTTTCTGGTGCCAAAAAGCACGCCAAGTTATTTTGTCCTGAACAATCTGTAGATTTAATCTGTCTTGAAGTGCCCAAGGGGTTCTCTGACAGAGTTTTGGAATCTGTGGTTCTCCTTGGTGCTGTGTTTTACAGCTTCGTAACAAAACACCGAAGCTGATTTCTGTAATGGATAAAGTGGAGTTCAGTATATATTTGATCTCTTTCAATAACTAGAAACCTTAACCATTTTGTAAACAAAGACTCAGCCCAGTGTGAATATGTCTAAAAAAAGAGAAGTTTTTTTGGATTGTGGAAGTAGTGTATCTTGTATCTTCTTCACTTATTAAAACATAAGGCCTTAATTTCAGAGTTAGGAATAAGAAAGATGATAAAGAATAGCACTAGATTGGAAACTATGAAGCCTGTGCCTAACTCCAGTGAAAATAGTTACAGCTGAGTCATTTTGATGAAAGCATGTCCAGCCAGTAAATTCAATAATTAGGTATATTTAAACACATGGAGGCAATGATTACATAAGGAAACTTGAGAACAGTATTTTAAGGTGCATAAAATTTTTTTAATTTGCCATGAAAATGTGTGCTATTGTATAGATTTCCTTTCTCTTTCCCACAGTCTATGAAAAGTTGAGGCCAGAAACAGCTTGAAGACTGAACATGGTATATCTTTAAAATCCAGCCATTCTCATGCACATCTACCCATAGTGGACATTGACTTTCTCTTTCCTGCTGTGGGCAGATGTCATTCATTTCAGGAAATATCAGAGAAACGACACAGATCTGGCTTAGCACAACAGTGACCCTATGAAACATGGCCTTGAAAATCTTACTGTGCTGGAAAGCCAGGATCTCTGAGCGTTCCCACTGATTACAGTCTTTGGCGTGGTTAGCAAGGGGACAACAGTTTAATCTTTGCGCTTTCCTTCTCTTTTGTCTATAGATGTGACTAACAGTGGGAAAAGCTAATGAGCAGATGAACAGCAGATGTTTTGAATTTTCAATATTTCTGGGATATTGAGGTAAAGCAAGGTAGGGCAAAATTTTGTATAGAGAGGTAATGCCTTTTGCTAGGTGAAATGATAGTACTGGAAAGAAGCAGCAACTCTCACTTGATGAAAGCTCATCACTATTCCCCAACTTTTATATCAGTTGCTCCAGTGATGTCTTCAGCAATGTAAAATCACTATTTTTTTTTTGTTAACATTTGTTATTTATCAAGTTTAATGACAGAAGACAAAATAATTTAACTATCTACATTGTGTGGGTGTTGCAATGTGAAGCGATCCTGAGGGATATACTCTTCTGTAAACTGATACCATGTTTTAATTTGTGTATCTATGATAAAAAGTATTTAGAAGCAAAATATTTGGAACTGTGATATTTTACTAGGAATATATGTACTCCAGTGTATATTCAGGGGAGGATGAAACATATTAACAGTGTGATGTTTGTATCAGGTACGCTTATTTTGTGAACTACCTGAAGTTATATGTCTGTCCCCATCACTACCATGTACTATCGTAGCAACCCAGTTTCACTGAAGTGTTAAGTTCTCTGCTATTCAGGAAACTGTTTCTTTGGATTACATTTTCTCTGTTTTTAATAAATCTTGGTTTTGGATAGGATCACTTTTGCCTAGGTAATTTTACAAAAATGCTTGTGGAATGATGAGAAGCTCATCAGCTTTATGAAGAAGACCTTCAGACTTTCCAGAACTTAAAAGTTCCTCTCAGTGCCAATCATTAGACAGGAAAGAGGTTATTCTATTATTTTTTAGTAAATTTTGCCTTCTGTCAGGCTCCAATGAACAAACAAACAAAAAAACCCCCAGAATCTTGAAGACTAAAAGAAGGCTGAAAATTGGTGTTGGTGGGTGGCCATAAAATATATTAAAAAAATAGGGATGAAAACTGTCTAATTTATGCTTGGCTCTTGCAGTGCATGAGGAATGCAATTCCTTAGCCATCATGTCATTTGGACCGTTAGTCACAAAAGGAGCTATGTGACTTGCTGATAATACCTGCATATGGGAAATCCTCAGAGGATTTGTTAGGATGCATCCATGGCTGCCTGGACTCTCGTGAGCTATGTGGAACAACCAGAGCATGTTGGATGGGCAGCTCTCTATCTGCACTAATGTAATTTTGGCTTGTGAAAAATACTGTCAGAAATGCTGGACTCCTGTGTTGCAGGTGGCATTTCGAATGCTGCAGTACCTGGGTGCCAAAGTGCTTAGAAGTGATTCAGTGGGTTAAACCCAGAAATTTGACTTTGCCAAGTATTACCACAGATAAGTTCTTTCAGCAGTTGTTCTAAGACAGCTTATTTAAACATAAGGCCTTAATTTCAGAGTTAGGAGTAAGAAAGATGACAAAGAATAGCACTAGATTGGAAACTATGAAGCCTGTGCCTAACTCCAGTGAAAATAGTTACAGCTGAGTCATTTTGATGAAAGCGTGTACAGTGGCTAAGACAGAAACTGATGGCTTCAGAAAATTAATTAAAAAGAATTCCTGCTTCTGTTAGAAAAAGGCATTGTGCCTGATTTCCTATCTGTAAAAAAATCTGAGAATAAACACAGCTGTTGAATATCTTGAGGTAGAAAACCAATGTCTTGTTCATGTTTTATGATCTATAAATTTAGTGTGTCAGGCCCCTAGCACAGTAGCTGAT
Organism: Oreocharis arfaki; assembly: GCA_013398015.1. Taxonomy (NCBI): domain Eukaryota; kingdom Metazoa; phylum Chordata; class Aves; order Passeriformes; family Paramythiidae; genus Oreocharis; species Oreocharis arfaki. Next base: position 637,208 of record VZRR01010600.1, on the reverse strand, counting down.
ATGCATTTTCTACCAAGCCAGGTTGCATGGTGTGCTTGAAGATGAAGTTTAAAGTATCTGTTTCAGTGGCTACTTCTGGCCTTTTTGACAGACGTTTGTACAGGGTAAAATGCACAGCATAACTTCTGGCTGGTCTTTCGGTAGTAAAACTTAACATCAAATTCATAACTTTATTAACACTTTCATTACTTTGTGACCTCATCCTAACAGGACCAGGTTGGGTTCAGGCAGGGTAAATGATGCATTGGTTATAAGACACATTCGCAACCTGATATCCACGTACAATATGATGTGTGATATATGTGAGCTAGAAATATATATGTGAATGTCACATTTGGGGAGAAGCGCACTTCCTAAATCATGGAAAGTGAGAAGTTAGCCTCAGCTCTTTTCTTCTATATATATACTTGGACTTAGTCACTTACTGAACTGAATTTAAATAAACAAATAAGACTTTATTTGTACTTGGTAGAAAGTTCCAGCCTCTTTCCAGTGAAAACTGTGCCATTAGCTCTGAATGAATAATTAATTTTTCACTTTACTTTCTGAACAAAAAAACCTAAAAAAAAATTTCAGATTGACTCATAGTGAAAAATTTTTGTTTATCTCGCTGTAATAAAAAATCCAAATGTAATGCAAATAAAACTTTGTTTCTGCTTGCATTAAACATTTTCTGCACCAAAATACTTTATTTCGTATAATTGTGGGATTTTTAATTCTTCATAATTTTAAATACATTTAAAAAGAAAACAATTATTTTAAAAAGTCAAAACATTAAAAACAAGCAATTAAGTATTTTCAAAGTTTTTATGTACCTCTCTGCTCTCATCCTAGCTACATTTTATAGCAAATAATCTAATAAGTGTGGGGCTTTTTAATGTTGATTTATAAATGATTCCTTTAGCTCTCCTGGTCATTTTCTGATGGCTGCTTGCCATGATGTGATGTGTTTCACAAAGTTTTCAGAGAATTGTGGTGCATACAGTTTGTGCACCTGAAAAATAAATATGGATAAATACATGTGAAGGCCCTTCCTTATCTATGGTTGGTGTAGGCTGCAAGTTAGACATATTTTAATCTTGAAAATCTTTAATTTCCACAGGGTAAGTGAACCTTTAGGCTTTGTTTTCTGTGCTTGGAAGGGACTCAGACTAACACTGCGTTATCTTATTCTTCATCTCTTCTACATTTTGGGTCTCCATTTAGTTGATTTTGGAAAGCGTGAAGTGTTTGAGAGGATTAGAGGCAGCAGAAGAAGAGGAATTCAGAGCATGTGTTGAGTAAGGGATGTTGATTGTGGGGGAGATTTTGCAGCTTGTTGTGTTTATGGACAACTGCATCGCAGAGTTCATTTGAATGCTCTGGGGTTCAGAAACTTGTGTAGCCTGGAAGGCAGGGCCCGTTGGAATGAGTCAGAATTTCAGTGCAAATGATTTACCAAGCTTTAAGGTAACACTTATAGAATTAGTGGTAATTTTTTTTTTTTTTTAACCTCTAAAGGTCTAATTTAAATTGACAAACACACTTAAAACTGCAGATGGGCTCAAGCTGAAAAGTAGTGTGTGAAGCCTTTCCAAGCTCAGGCAGGTTGAGATCCAAACCTGCTCCTACTGCTCTCGCTTTCGGTTGCTTTTAAATTCCTCTTTGCTTCTTTATTATGTCTTGTGTTAAACTAAGATGGTGGGAACAGCTGGTTACAATGGATTTACAATTGTTTGGCTGGGTATTTAACGAGATTTCACTTTTTCTCAAGTTGAGCCCTGACTCCTGAGCCAAGCTCAGTGTCCATTAATGCCTAAAAGCTTGCTGCCTAGCTCACACCTCCAGCTAGGACTAGTTTAGTTCTACTAAATTTTCCTTTCAAAGCCTTTTCAAAGGCTTTGCTTCAATAATTTCCCAAAGAGGCTGGTCTGCTCTCAGCCCCAGTGTGATGGCTGCCAGTGAAGAGGCCTCAACAGTTGCTCCATGTATTTTTGGACGGGGTAGAAATACTATTATTGTTAGACACGTATAATGCCACTCAACTCTTCGTGCTATAGAATTGACGATTACCTGAGTGCTGCTTCTCTTCTTGAACAGTATTGAAGCAGTAACTAAAATTTGGACCAGTAGCCAGGAAGATTGTGGTTGATGGAGTGACACATACAAACCCTGTTTTGATTTCATCATTCCTCATTTGACAAGTGTTTACCTAGACAGTGTGTAATCAAAATGAATTGTCATTTTCTGCAACCCCAAGTATTTGATGTGTCAAAATTCCTGTGAAAATAGATAAACAAAATCTGAAATTTCCAGATGGACAGCTATACTGCAAGAAATCTACCCATGATTCAAGTTCGAAAATTATTTCAATCACTTGTTGCAATGCAAGCACGTCTTAAAATATTAGGACTTGTATAATAGAAGACTTGCTGTAATAATGAAAACAATCTTAGTTTCTATTCAAATAGGTTATATATATTGATTTTGATGGATCTGATTTTGTCATTCTCCACATTTTCTTAGATGCCGTGCTGAGGGAAAGAGGGAAAAATATTCCCCAATGAGCCCAAGACAGGCAGATAGATCAAAACTGTTCTTGGCAGTGGGGATCTGTTTTATTCATGTTCTGGTGAAATTGTGAAGAATGCTGTTGAGTACATTTCCTGTGGCTTATCTTCTAAACTTCTTATACTTTTCTGTGATGAGCATGTTGAGAAGCAGCCTGAATGCCCAAAGCTTGATTTTTCGGAGGAAGTTACATGTGTCTTCCAGTAGTCTTTGAGATTTTACATACTTCAAAGTGCAATCTGAAGTTAAGTAATATATTTCTTGTTCTGTATGTGGTTTGAGAGATGTAGTTTGCAGATATTTAAAATCTCATGTGTGGACCTTAAAAGTGCAGATACCTGGAAGTGGAAAGTGTAATTGATTTATGAATCTTATTTTCCTGCTTCCTTCATTCCTATCTAATTGTGTGTGTCACGTGTGCCTACCTGGTATAGATGCAGAAATCCGCATGTAATGTGCACGTTCCATATTAACCCTTTCTGAATGAGCCATACAAGCTCTGTAACTCTGCTCATTACCTGGAATGGTCAAGCTATTTTTTGTGTAGACTAGAGAGGAAGTTTACATCAAGATGAAACTTTTGAGTTTAGCTGAGGTCAGAAGGGCATAGGCTCAAGCACTGAGATCCTGACACTAGCTGTGAAATTTCAGTAGCTTATATAATTTTGTATATTGCTGATGAAAAGTTTATACAAAAAGCTTCTTGAATTTTAGACACTATCTTCCCTGTTTCTCTTTGAGCTCAACCCTGAAATTTCTTATGGTTATGTCAGTTTTACATAGTTTTCTTTACTGAATTTCGTCATCATATATAGAGTATGAAGGAAGACTCATATTCAGTGTGAAAGGGAAGAAAGCTACATTGCACTGGAGCCTCAATCCATATCTCATCTTTTGTCTTTGTATAGCAACAGCTACTACCCTTACAGCAAAGTAAAGCTGAAATATCCCCACATCCATCAAAATGAATAGCTAAAATTGAGAATAAATAATTTTCTGACCCCATACTCGCAGACACTTAACTTATTTCCTGAAAAGTGCAATTTTGATGCTGAATTCATTGTTCTGTCTTGCATAGATTCAGAAATTATTAGTGGTTATAAATGATTCATTCATTTTAAAAGTCCACTGACTCAGTGACAGCTAGGGCCAGTTCGTTCCTCATAGCAGAGATAACACAAAAAATTCTGTAGTGTTTTTAAACTTTGTAGCATTTGTGACAATAAGATCTGAAAAAAACTTTACCCAGAAACAGCATTGTGTGTGGTATTGGACTTGTCTTTGAGACAGAGGAGAAAAAGGCACATATTATGTAGTGTTCTCTTACCTTTTCAACATAGCCTAAACTATATATGTCAAACCTAACACCCATTTTCATCTCTGCTTTCTAAATATGACCATTTTGTTTTATTTGATGTTCTTATTTTAAACAGAAGGTGGGAGGAAGAAAGAAAGAAAGAAAGGGCTGAAAAAATGTAATTTGCATTGTGAAAAGCCAGTGGTATTTGATACTAGTTGGTGCTACATAGATTGGACTCATATTTCTACATTTTCTGTAGTGTAGGTCTTATGAATCTTATTATATACAATGCAAAAAAAAAGTACAACATATTAAACAATGTTTTACATTGATATAAATCACTACAGCTTTGTACAGCATGTAGAGGATGCTGACTTAAGTATTAAGTGTATTGAGGGGTTGGAATATGATCTTTAAGGTCCCTTCCAACCCAAACCATTCTATGATTCTCTGATTCTACGTACTGTATTACACAGGTATTAATTGTCATGTGTGAGTAGCTTGGTATCTATTGATGAAAAGCTGCATCTCAGATATGCTTAATAATTTTATGTGGGCATTGAACAGGGGAAGGGTTTTACTGGACCGTTATTTGCAGTCTTCTGCACTGGGGATGAGCTACATCATATAATCCCATCCCTAACCTCATTATCTTTCATCATTAGCCAATGAATTTCTTTTTGCTCCTGCACTTCTTTCAGGCTTTGTGCAGCTTTGTGCAGCTGATTGTAAGGAAACATACTCTTTTTTTCTTTCCTAAATTAATTCAGGCCACTTTATTTCCCTCCCAGCATAACCCTGTAGTTAGTCCTCCACTTCTTACCTTATGCTAACAGAATTCATAGAGAGCAGCCACATTTCATCTGTGCTTCCATTTTTGTCTCTCCTCCCAAAGTAGGCTCTCAGTTCCCTACAAGGATGACTAGACCATCCTTCTACCTGTTCTGGTCTGAGTTCATCTTTGCACACAATGTAACACAGAGCACTGTCTTCAGTTTACTGTTATCTTTTATAATGATATTAATACACCCCAATTTCCTTTGGAAACACTTTGCTTTTACCATGGGCTTGTGTCACATTGTGCTTTATCATCATTCTGGTGACTCATCATAATCTTGTGATTAAGTTCTATGCCCAGGTCTTCTGCTGGATCGGTCATTTCCAACTGACCAGAACCTTTTTTGTAATGGTGCTTATTAGTCAGAGTATACTTAGTGAAGAAATATGTTGGCTATCATATTCAAGAATAAGTAGGTCCTACCATATTTGGTAGCATGTTTTTTCCAATATGTCTGGGAAATTTATGTGTCCACACAATGATACAATTTCTGATAGCCATTTTCTTTCCAACAAAATATTAATGAGGTCCTCATCCAGATTCAGATTTGATCCATGTGAGGCAGACTTCTGACCCTAATTAATTTTAAAGCCCTTCATTCAAATTGATTTTGACCTTAAAAACTATGGTTTTTATCCACGTTACTACAGATTTTTATTTGCAGAAGTGGTCTTTATTAAACTATGACAGTATTCTACTCCTGATTTTATTTCTAGCTTTCAGAAGATTATCATATATTTCAATATCCACTTTCCAGTAATGAATGTTAGTCCACCAAGTCTTGTTATGGCTCTACTCTCTAATTTCATGTCCTCCCCTATTGGTTTCACTTCCTCTGGTTTGTAACCTTGCCACCTTTCATTGGTTTCCAAACAGCAAAGTTGTCTCTCTGTTACCTCACCCATTTCCACTCAATCCCTTATAATCTTCAGTAACTGAACTCCTATATTCTCTCTTTATACTTTTCTCTTTTCTGCTTCTGCTGATTTTTTTTCTTTTTACTGAACTCTTTCAACGGTTTTTCTTTTGCCTGTGTAGCAAAGTGGGATTTGGAGAGTGGAACATGACTTTTTCCAGTTTTCCTCCTTGGGTCTCTTAGTTTAAAGCTCTTGGTGATGCTAGTTTGAATCTTACAAAATTCTCAGGCAGTCTGGTAGACGCTGTTTCATGTGGGCATTTTCTCCAAATGCTTCTTTGTATATTTATTTTATTATACTACTTTATTTAAGGTATGCATTTGACCTGAATCATAACATGATTGGGGTTTTTTTTTCCCTGTGGCAAGAGGTTAGAATATTTGTAGAAGTATTGTCGTTTGCCATAAAAGGATGTGGAAAACTTATTCCCTCCAGTCCAAGAAACAGCCCCTGCAGAGCATGTACAAAGTCAAGAATCTTGATTTGGCAGCAGAGTTATTCAATGTAAATCTCATGTAAGCCACAAAGCCATTTTGGCTGCCACTTCTCAGAAAGCTGCTTGTGGATGTAGAGTATATGCTGGCAAATCTTCTCCTTCCCATCATCCTGATCCAAAGACATGTCCTTATGGAAATACTTCTAGAGGGACACATGATCTTCAATTGGCAATCCTTTTTTCTTTGGATGCCTGGCTTTTTGCCAGGAAAGGCCATTTCGTGATTAATCTGAAGGCAATCTGTATTTGTCGTATTTCTGACTTTTTCAGACACCTCTGACTGCTCGTTCCAGCTGACTGGACAGCTGGCTTATTCTGAACAGAGCCAGGTAATGCTTCTCTGTGGAGCAGATGTCATTGAACACAATCCGTGCATTCCATTAACTCTGCCGAATGTCTTCTGACTTAGTCAACAATTTTCTGTTTCGTTTAAGGGGCTCAGGAGGGTATAATTCCACCAATGTAAGAATACATTTGAAAAGAAAGATTACAGTCATGTTTAGTTTCATCCCCTAAATCCAGTCAAGTCTCCAGACAATTCTACAATCACAACTATCTGGAATATCTGGAACACTGGAGAGCAAAAAATTCCTCTTTTACTTCTTTCTGTGGGGAAAAAAAAAAAAGAAAGAAAAAAGAGTAGGGACTGGACATTTTCCACTGGTTTGTTTTCTGTCTTTGTTCCCGTCTACTTATGCTCTGACATTTTCATGTGGCACTTTGGCAAATACAGGTGTATAATTCATGCTGATTCTTTTGTCTGCTTGAAAAAGGCTTCTGTCTTTGGAAAATTTGACCCCATCTATTCATGGACGTTTTTGACAACTCTATGTATTTTTTTTCTGTTGTTTCAGTAACCTCTTGGTTGGCCAAAGGAACACTGTTGACACTACATTGGCCAAAAAAACTCCTGCAGTTTCAATTGGCAGGGTTATTTTCCAATTTCTTCCCTTGATTACTGGGACATGCAGCTAACTTTATGCAGCTTCTTTGTTTCAGGCAAAAGATGGAAACATTTTGTGGAGAGAGAAGAGTGTGCCCTCTTTACATTCTGTTTATTTTACATTTGAGGAGTCCTTGAGGGAGGATGTTCTACACCACTTCATAGTTTTAATAAGGAAGCTGTCAGATTTTATTTAACTGAGCATTATTAACTGAAAGGATACAAATACTTCAATCCAAACATCTTTATACATATTTTCCACAAACTTGCTTCACCACATCAGTTTTTCAGAATCTGAAATGTAACACACTTTAATTACACATAATGTGATCATAATGTGATGTAATGAAAAGCTTGTTAGTCTTCAGCATAAGTAAATAAAAGAAAGAAACTCACAAACCTTGAATTTAATTTGTGTATTTTTCACTTGCACGTTTTTCTGTGCATATCTTAACATCTATTGCGTGTTCCTCTCTTGCCTACTCCTACTATTTTTTGGGTGGTGCTTTTCCTGATGCACTCTGTGAGCCTGGAAATAAATAGGTAGAGGGGAGAGGAGGTAAGCTGGGAAAAGAGTTCCTGTCTTGTATTCACTGCTTGCAAAAGTGGAGACTGGCCCCTTTCCGATACAGTATTTAAATTTATTTGTAGTCTGCTTTCATAGTAATTTTTCTTAGTAGCTTATTCCCTCCAGCTGAAACACTGAAGGCACCAACTTCAATGCTCAGAGAAATCACTTGGCACTGAGAACAAGGACAGCCAAACCCTACTGGGGCAGATCAATTGCCCTAACAATTAATTTTGGCTGATTAGACTTCTGGTTTTTTCTCTTGTGTATACATTTTTTCCAATGATATCTGCATCTCTATTTCATTAAAATCTCAACACCCCCATCCTTGTCTTGTTTCTCTTACCTTCTAAAAGATCTGCTTTCTTCACATTCTGGTCTCTAAATCTTGTAAAAATTGTCTCAGCATGACACAAATCTCACACATAAAAAGTGTTCCTGTTAATGTTCAAAAAATGAAGTGCAGTTAAACAAGTCAAAGGTGGTTATCTAGCTACTTGCAGAATAATGAATAAACTACACTACCTTGATATAAGAATTTTATTTTACCTACAAGAAGGATAATGTGAATGCTAGCTAAATTCTAGGATTACCAAAGACCACTCATTCTCATTCATTAAAAAAATACCTTTTATTCAATATCAAGCAGCTGAAATTATTGACAGTAGATTCCTTTTAAGGTCAAAATGATGCGTCTTTTTCCTCTCCTAGTTTTTAATGATGTCTGGGATTTCAAAAGAACCTATGGGATTTAGCAACAATTTCCCTTTAAAGGGCACTTGGATTTGGAAGGCTAACTCTTCTAGGTTCTTTCAAAAATACAAGCTGTTATTAATAAACTATCATCCAATGCCTGTAACATTACATCAGACTTCAGCTTTTTTTAAGTCCAGGAGACCATATGGGTAGTTTATTCTCAACCACTTCTAGGAACTTCTAGATATCTTACCAAATATTTAAGAAAATTTCTTTAGGAGCGAGAGATCACCGGTAATTTGGCATCTGCTCTAAGAATTCATGCAAAGAGGGAGAACTCATTATTTACTGAACTGCTTTATTGAACTACAAAGCACTGTAATGATAATCTGATTTAACTGTGAAGGTGTTCTTATAACGAGAGATTACATTGATTTTAATATATCTAGTTCCTCATATCTAAATGGTTTGAAAGGAAAGACCTACCTCATAAGTAAATGGGAGTGATTTTATAATAATATTTTCCATAAGTAGCTAGGAAATCATGATAGCTTTTGGAGATATTCAAAGACATCTTCCTAATGCTAATGTGCTAATATGAAATGTGCTAATATGAAAACCTTACGAAATCCTTTTTTACACCCCTCATATCACTTTTCTATGGGAAACTGCTTTTACCAGGATTTGTCTAGATTTATTGTGGAGAAAAAGTGAAAGTGTTTAAAAAAAAATCTGTCAGATAATTTTGCAGTTAAAACATGATTGACACAGTTTCAGGACTAATACTTCAAGTGTATGCTTTACACTTTAGAGGGATGATTCTTGAAATAGTAACCTTTCAATTAAAGAGAAAAAAATCCTCACATTATTAGGTTTCTTAGGTTAGGTCTCATGGACAGCAGTTGTAAATTCAGTGTCTCCTTCTGTATGGTATTGCTGTGATTGAGGCAATCATATTGTTGAGACAGGTCCTGCAAATGTTTCCTCACTCTGATTGCAACCAAATCTTAGCTGCCTGCTGCCTCCTAGAATAAACATATGGTAGGAAAGCTGCTGGTGGAAATTTTGTTTTATATTCAGTGTAACAGGGTAACAATGGTAACAGTTGCCACTGTTCAAAGGGAAATGACTGATTCAAAACAAAACCTTAACCTGGCAACCTGTCAGAGCGAGACAAGCAGTGATGCCAGTCAAAACAGCGAAGGCTGTACTGTTCCTCCTCCTTCGGTCTTTCTCCTACTATGAAAGGCTGTATTGTGTTTACAGTGTTTATTTTATCTCTGAACCTTTTGCTGATGCAGTTCTCCACTGCTTTTTTATAGTCAGTTCCTGCTCTTAGGTGGAATACTTGAAGAAATTGTCAGTCTGTTCTGTTTGTTGTTGCTGTGCCTGTGTTGCATTCCTGTGCCTGAAGTTTTACTTCGTGTTACACAAAGTTTGTGCCTTGACTGCAACTAGAGTAGCTGCTCCAATAAAAGGGTGGGATGTAGCTGTACCATCTTGGAAATAGGTAAGAGAAGGGGCTGTGACAGCCAACAGCCACAGGGTAAACTCTGGCAAGGCGACCTACAAACGTCTGGCAGCATCTGGTGAGGCATCTGACAAAACTCCTCTCATCCCCTCTAACGTGCTGGGTCAAATGTGGGCAGAGGGAGGTTTTGGTTGGGTCAGGGTGGGATTGCACACCAGGCAGCTGAGTTCTTGAGTAAGGCTGTTACAGTCCAGCAGTTTGGGCCCTCAGATCCTGCACTGTTGCAGAAAGAGGAAGAGCCAGGAGCCAGGTGAAGTGGAGCAGTCAGCAGCTGTCACCTGAACAGCATCCTGCACTGCAGTGTGCTCCTTGTAACACACTTCAGCAGTGACTATAGCCCACAGCAGATTAAAGACGTAAGCGTAAATCAAATTGTCAGTCATTATCTCTTTGAAAACAAGGTCTTCCATGTTGGTAAGGGCACTAAACAAATAGATTACTCAAAAAAGAATCACAGATACTATCTGCATTCATTGGAGCCAATAGTTCCCAAATAACCTTCTTGAGCCAGGAAGAAACTTAGCCAAAATGCACCCAAAGGCCTGACCTTTGCCCAGCACCTCCCATACCTTGGTGAGTGACTTTGGCCAGGAATGAAGCAGAGAAACATTGGCATTTCCTCTGTCAAAATATTATTCTGCCCCCATGGATGTGGACAGTCATTTCAAAATATATTCGATTTTTATCTGCAAAACAACAAGAAAATTTCCTCACAAGAGAAAACTTTAAAATCAGCTACTCAGAAAAACAGCTTATTTGAACCAGACTATTTACAAATCCAAAAAAATATGCTTGGCCAGAATACCAAGATGGAGGCAAATAAATATTTCTCCTGCAACTGCAGGTTTATAGATTTAATATCCTTGTGCTTCATTTGGTGAGTTTTGGAGTTTCTTTTGCTGTAACTGTTACCTTCTTTTCCAATGCATTTGCTTGCTGGGGACTGACCATAAACTTATATGGTTTGTGTAATGGAAGGGCAGGAGGAAGATGCTAGATGTAACCATAGCTGTATCAGAGAGGAAAAGATATTTTAAAAGTAAGTACAGTACCTCCCTGAAGTACAAGCACAGCTTCGTGTGAAACTCACTCTGTTAAGATGGCAGGGAAACAACCACTGGTGCAAGGCTACTGTCTGTAGTTGCCCATAGTTGTCTTTTGATAAAGCATTTCCCACTTTTCTTTTCATAAATGACAGGGTCTGGTGCCACCTGATAATACAGACCAAGGAAAACTTAGAGCCATTGCAGCTCTAAAATACCAATTTTAACCAGGAAAGGAGTTAGTAATGAGTATTTGATGTGGCAGACTGAGACTGTGAGTGAAAGAGGCTATTTGCTGGAGAGCCAGCGTCTCCCTCCTCCTATTCTTGCAGTCATTTTACTTATTCCATTTTCAGCTGAAAATTTTGCTTTGGAGCAAAGTAATGCTGTGGTTACTTTCCTGACCAGCCTTCTTGTGCCCACACTAGGAGGGCCTGTCTCACTGCTATAAAGACTTTTCCTAACATCTAATCTAAGTCTTCTCTCACACATGAAGCTAATTACTTCTTGCCATCCTTTGATGGAAACAGGATATGTGATGACTTTAAAATTTTAAAAGTCAACATTGGCTGATGGTTATAATTCTGTCTTCAGTCTTCTGTTTTTTCCTGATAGGTCACATTTTATAAATTTCCCGTTGTTCTTTGTTCTCCTCAGGACCCTTTCCAGTTTACCACATCTTTCTTAAAATTGAGAGATGAAAATAGATGTAGCAGAGACTTTACCAGTCATTAGTAGAGTGGATAATTTCCTTCCATGTTTTCTGTAGAGCTTTGTTTTTAATAAAGACAGAATTATATTATTCTGTTTTGAAACGTTCATCTACAGTTGACTCATATTCAGTCTGTGATCTACCTTACCCAGTTCTTTCTTTTCCAGCCCTCCGGTTTTGATACTGTATATTTGAGTTTTTCTTTTAATGCAGAACTTCGAACTTTATAAAATTTCATCTAAGTGATTTCATTTTCTCTCTCCCCATTAATTTATCACACTTACTTTGGATCTTCTCTTTCAAGTTGCTTTCAGTCTCTTCCACTTCTGTCTTTGCCCAAGTTTTAGGACTATTTCCTGTTCACCAAGTTATTAATGACTTCAGCTATTCTGAGACCTTCTCAAGCATAATCTAGTTTGAAAATGAGCCATTGGCAGTCCCTTTTTTCCATACAGTTGTATACTTAACTTATAGAAATAATATCTAGATAATGTTGCACTAGTTCTCTTCGTGAAGAAATTGTTTTAAAGAGAATATTTGTATTTTTAATATTTATTTCCCTAAATTTATCCTTTTTTTTTTTCCTTGGGTATAATTATTCTAAAATATTTAAAAATTGTTCCTTGCATTTCACTCATTCTGTTTCTAAGCATCTTAAACTTCCTGGATCAAATTCTAAGCTGGTGGTTAATTGAGTTCAGCTATAACACAATTCCTTATCTGGTGGATAAGACTCCTGGTTGGTGTTTGTTCTTTACACATTGACAAGCCAAGGGAACACTTTGTACAAAATGAAGTGCGTTGCTTCTAAAAGTACATGCCTGCCTGTCACATTATCCTTCCTGTGCTCTTTCAGTTAGGACTATAAAATTTTGTCTGGTTTACACTATTTTTTTTTAATTGCATTTCTTTCATCTGATGTTATTTGCTGCTTACTTTCTTTTCTTTCAAGCCTAGCATTTGAACAACTTATTTTTTAAATGGCCACTGTAGATTGAAATGTTTAGATTTTCATATTTATCAAAATAGCCTCTGGATTTTCCTTGAATATGGGTGGGCTTAAAATATTTCAGTTTTGTTTTTATTATCTATTTTATTTGTCTATCTACCTATTTATTTAATTAAGTCACCTAGAATAAAATGGAGCCTATATTTTATTTCTCCCCTAGCATCAATAAAGTTTCAGATTTTAGTAAAGTTCCACAAGTAAAGTGCAATATTAAAATATGTTTATTAAAAAGGATTATGTCTGTTGATAATTTTAATAAATATTACTTCCCCTGGCTCCACTAAAGCTTCTGTATGAAGAACCATTGACTTTAATAGTGCTGGAGTATTTTCTAGTTATGTGGATAGATATATCTAGTAATTTCTGTGGTGATTTTGTAGGGCAAGGCTTTACTGTGTAAGGGTTTGAATAACAGGATATGACTTAATATAAATACAATAATGTACAGATAACATGATGCATAGTCTTTTTTCAGCTTCTAATTTTAATGAAGCTTTTCTGAGACATTGACAAATTCTTCCACAGTGGTTGCATTATTAACTCAGTGCAAGTACATTTGGACATTAGACAATGCTCTCTATTGGGTAATTTTTCTCGATATTATGTCTTCTTCAAATAAGATTTAATGAGAGAACTTTTGCACTACAGTGAGAATAAAGCCAGTGTCTAGAATGTGTTCTATTTTTTGTTAAACACTGGCTCTTAAAAATGCTGTCTTTTATTAATGATAATAGACTTTCTCAGGGGCCAATATTTGCACCAGTGCTGTCTCACATCTTTGTTGGTGACATGGACAGTGGGATTGAGGGCACCCTCAGCAAATTTGAAGATGACATGAAGCTGTTTGGTGCAGTCGACATACTGGAGGGAAGGGTTTCATCTCTCATGTAAAAACAGGCTGAGATAGTTGGGGTAGTTCAGCCTGGAGAAGAGAAGGCTCCAGGGGGAACTTCTTGCACCTTCCAGTACCTAAAGGGGCTGTAAGAGAACTGAAGAGGGACTTTTTGCAATGGCATGGAGTGATAGGACAATGGGGAGTGCTGTCAAACCTGCTAAAGAGACTAGATATTAGATTTTTAGATTAGGTATTAGGAAGAAATTCTTTACTATGAAGGTGGTGAAGCGCTGGCACAGGTTACCCTGGGAAGCTGTGCTGCCCCATCCCTGGCAGTGTTGAAGTTCAGGCTGGATGGGGCTTTGGGCAACCTGATCTAGTGGAAGGTGTCCCTGACCATGGCAAGGGGGCTGGAATTAGGTGATCTTTAAGGTCCTTTCTAATCCAAACCATTCTGTGATTCTATGATTCTGTGATTCTATGATATGAAATAAAAGTCAGTCAGTTAGTTGAAAGTAACCTGTTGTAGCAGACATTAAAAATAATGATTCAGATTAGTCTCAGTATCAATACGTTTGTCCAAACAATATACTGTTATTTAATTTTAATTGCATTCTAATTCTAATTATTTAAATTATTTTAAATAATAATTTAAATTATATTTCTAATTCTTTAAAACACATTTTCATAGTTTTGTAGAGCTTGATTATCAGTTGTGAAAACTTGAGATTCAGTTATTTCATTTGAAATGAAATTTCCTATTCTTTAGGATTCTTAAGACCTGGAGATTGAAGGAAAAAATGAAATCTTTTTGAATTATTCAATGTTTATAATAATTTCTTCAAGTATTGTCTTATTTTCAAGCTCCTGGTAGGAAATACTTGTATTTTCTGAAATTAATACCTATTTGGTCTTTGTGTTTTACTTTTGTGTGTGCAACTTAGTTTGTATTTGATTCTGAACAGTCATTATATCCCCTGTGTATAAAAAAGTCTAGGCAAAATCAAATGAATCACATTTATGAGTTATAACAAATAATGCACAAATAATAAGGGATAACAGTTTACTCTAGTTTAAAATATCATAGATCTTTAATATTGTCTCATGGTTTGAAAAATTAATCTTGTTTCCATATTCACTATTTATTGAGTTGATTAAAATCTCTGTTTTCCAGCAAAATAGTGTTATGTAAGCTCTGTTGCAGGTTATCTGTACTGATGAACCTGATTCACTAGATGTACTTGAATGGGACAAAAGAATTTGAAGAGCTAATATTAAAAGTTTTTTTGTGTCATAGTTGCTAAAGTAACTGATTCTCAGACTGCAATACAAATTAGAGACTCCTACTTTCTTGCAAGATTTCATATCAGTATTCAAAAATGTTGTGCCTATAATATTTATACTCTCTAATAACGATATTTTTCTTCAAAAATTTATAATACCCTTTTCTTTCCAGAACAGCCTGTTATTTCAGTGGTGTCATATAACTTATTTTTTAAGCTACCTTATTTGTTTTTATTTGAAGATTTGTTAGGTTATGTGGTTTCCTCAGACTACATTTATTTTCTTTGATTTGTGACATTATCTTAGTGATAGCCTTTATGTTGAAGTCCTATGTTTGACTAAGTGATTTTTCTGAAACTGTAAGCTAAGACCATACAAGATTTCTTCTCAAGCCATAATTCTAGTAATTGAATCTGTTTGTGTGATATGTATTGGCAGAACAGAATGACTAATCTTGCAATGAATAATTTATTTGATAAATGTAGATTCTCACTTTACTTCACTACATTTTAAGAACAAAGCAGATATTTTGAATTATTCATTATTCAGAGTTAACAAATTTTTATAATAAAAAAAAAAGATTGTTATTTCCCTGGAAGTATTGATTCAGATTAATTTGAAACTCAAGCATAGCTCTAAGTGGTTAATTTCTGGTGCACGTTAAAGATAGCATCTGCTACAAAATTGGATGAACTTTTGGGTGCCTGGCAGCATTGTTCATCATGAAGTTTTAAAATATGATTTCTTTGAATGCTTGTGCATCAGTTCAGAGGGTCACTCATATATAGTATTTGTACCATAGGATTGCTTGAGCATTTGTGAAAAGCACATATAAACAATATTTGAGCATATTCAAGGTGTATTTGTTGATAAATACATGGGAAGGGAAACAAACCTAAATTTACATTATTTTGGCTGAGCTTATAAATTGTGTAATTTGTAGCTTAACTCTGTTCCAATTCAGATCTGCCTGCTTCAGTGGAGGAAGGCTTTGCACCAAGTACAGAACTGGGTGACAATGTGGAAAGATTTGCCACAGCTTTCTGCTCTTCCAGCTGAACCTTTCTGCCCTGGTTCATCTCCCGAGTCTGCCTGCTTTGTGCTGCGTCAGTGGAAAGCTGAATGTGTGAGAGTTATTCTGTGCGAGGCATCCCAGTAACAGGTCTGTGCTTCTCGCATGGTCTACAGCTTAAGGAGTTTCATCAAAAATCTCACTCTCCTTGAAACTGGGCAGCAATTTATTGGAACTGCTAGGATTTGTCTCCCAGGATGACAAATAAAAATTACACCTGTTCTTCCATCTTTTGCCTGTAGTTTACCAGAAGAAGGTGTGAAGATTTAAAGCCATGACAAAATCTTCCAGGAAGACAGTGGGGTGTGAATTTTTGGCCTCGGGAATTTGTTTGCTGTAATTAGATTGCTGGGAGAGATTTTTGCTCCTGCAGTGCTTGTTTTCTGAGGGGAACTCTGCATATCGCAGATAAAAACAAATGTTCTTAAAATAGGAATTGCTATCTGCAAAAGTTAAAAGTGCAATTCAGTCTTCAGCTATTCAAATGCAGGTCAAATGAGAAGCTATTCGGAACTTTGTAGATAGAAAAGAATAAGTACAGAGTCTCTAAAATTTTATGCTAGAAATAGTATTCCTGAAGAAAAGAAGAATTGATTTCCCTCTAAACACACAATAGATGCTGAACATTTTTTTGGTATTTGTGGGAGCATTAGGACTACTTCCAGCAAAAAACTTAATGTAATTTTGTGGCTCATTTTAGCTTTATTTAGTTTGAGACAGACATACTGATGCCCAGTGAAAACTCCAATGTTTATAAGGGTAAATAATCAAACATATTTCATGGTAAATATTTTAAGAATTTCACCTGAGTTCTTGAGACCCAACGTCCACTCTCAGTATTGTTAATATCCTGGTGAAAATGTGTTTTCAATCTCTGGCATTCCAAGTTTGTAAGTAAATAATTCTGTCCTTGAACCAGAGTGCAGATTAATTACTAGCTGGACATTGTTCATCTTGACCAG
Organism: Oreocharis arfaki; assembly: GCA_013398015.1. Taxonomy (NCBI): domain Eukaryota; kingdom Metazoa; phylum Chordata; class Aves; order Passeriformes; family Paramythiidae; genus Oreocharis; species Oreocharis arfaki. The sequence continues at coordinate 620,452 of VZRR01010600.1, read as the reverse complement.
AGAATATGAAAGTTTTTAACAAAGGGAATATTCATTAATCTTATGAGATGTTTTTTTTTTGGAAGACAGATGTGTATTTCTGAGGGGAAAAAAACACTTACAAGATTTAAACAAAGGGCCAGATTTTCTGTATACTTGTATATCCCATGTTTCCCAAACAAGATGATATAATAGCTGTGTGTCCTTGTAATGTCGAGTGCAATGTCTGGCTACTATGAAGCAGTATATTTATTTTGAAGTATTAAAGGATTAAATATGTATTATCAGGCCAAATCAGACAGTCCTGTTTTAAAAAGACACTTGAAAAAATCAGTTGCTAACAGTCTGAAGAAAATGATTTGAAGAATGACAATGAAAATACGTAATAAAGTAGACAGACATGCATCATTGATAGGCTGTGTAATTAAAATCAGTGGCTTCTCTACCAGGAAGTTTAATCAATTTAGGAGGTGGATGGATAAAACCAGATGTATATATGGGTACCTTTATTATAGTTTCCTACTTTTTTTTTTTTTTACTTAGTCATGTTACTTCAGCATTAGGTGGAGCAATATCAGTGCAGCTCTGGCTTTCTTGCAACTTGAGGGATATTGCTCCAGAATGTTGCCGTCCCTGGGTCCTCTTTAACTTGCTTTATTTTTTTGAATTCATGGAAGGTATTATGGTCTGTGTGTATTGTACATGTGTTCCTTTGATCCATAGAGTATCTGAATCTGTTACAGGCTGTAGGTGGCAAGTTTGGTTCAAAACCTTTAGTTTAAAGAGCACTGCTTTGGTTGTAGGAATCCTTGGAGCAGTTTCTCTTATCAGCAAAGGTTATGAATGCTCCACAAATACTAAGGAACTTTTGAGTTGTAGACTAAAGATCTGAATTTTTCCACTGTTCATTTTTCAATGGAGTTAAATTAGGTAGTTTTCCTGTGTAATGGCAATCCTCACTTTTCACTTGAATTTAAAGGGCAGAAATTCCTTCTGACACAGACTACTTAGAAATATGCACAATCTTTCTTGAACAGCTCTGAAGCTGGTACTTTGGATCGAATGAGTTCTAAAACATCACAGATTGGAGAAATCTGAAAAAAAAAAGAAGGAAGAAATATTCGGGACTACTAAAGACTCTAGATCCTAAAAGCTAAAACTATAAGAAAGAAAAAATATCATAGTAGGAAAAAATAGGAGCAAAGGGCTACTTAAGAAAGTAAGACCTAATGAATGAGTTTTCCACTGATTTATGTCCGCTAGAAGGGCTGTGCTTGACACACCTTAGACAACAGCATTTGCCATAGAAGTATTTTTATGCATGGTTGTGTACACAGTACAATAAATATTCGGTCATTATGACTAGAGCTAACAGCAGAGTTCGGGGCCATGGGTGATAGGAGAACAATGTGAGGGCAGGAGTGTTTGTGGACACCACCACGTACTTACAATAACCAAGCCCACAAACCTGTATCCTTAACAGTTACTGCCAGGTAATGCTGAGCTACGGGGAGCAAATGCTTGAAATGAATTTCTTGCTGCCATCTTGTGTCTAAAGGCTAAATGGCAAGGAAATTTCTGGAGTTCCAAGTACTGATTTTACATTCAACATCAGGTTGTTCCTCTTATTTCTCTTAATACCAAAACATAGACAGAAGCCAGTCCTAATATGAAAGTTTTCAGGGTTTGCTCTTAGGAAGGATGGGAAAGTGCAATTTTGCTTGGTGCAAGAGATTCTTTGAATTTTTGGTGAGAAATACTTAGTTGAGAGGTGGCTCAGCTGTTAGAAGTTGCTTTCCCCGAGCGTATTCCGAGCAGAACAGAATTATGAGGTGCCAGAAGAAATATCTAATAATATTACTTCCATGATGGACAGGGTGGAGCATATGTTTGCAACAGTGATCTCCCTATTAATTTTCTTCATGACCCCATGCATGGTACACCTTCTAGCAGTGCTGTGCTCTGGAAAGACCCCAAAGGGCTGTTACTCTGTCATATATAAAATCTAATAGAGCAGCGTTGTAGCCTACAGTAGGGTGCTTTCCTAGAACATCCAAAAAACTTTGATGAAGGTGACATTACCTGTTACATAATTTTTTATTAATTTCCCTCATGGTTTTTTCTTCATTCCAACTATTCTTTCTTGTGAACCTTTGCTTCCCTGTGTTCTCTTTCTTATATCCTGCAAGTCCCATCCAATCTTTCACTCTTTCCCTTCTCAGCTGAACTGGAGCTTTTGGCTGATGTGAAGGGCTGTTACTCTGTGCTTCTTTACAGGAAAGCAGTGCCATTTCCGTTTGTTTGCTAGAAGGCCAGCTTTGAGAGACAAGCAGAAGTTGACTGTGTCTGTGGCAGCTTTGGAGGTAGGAGTGCTTGCAGTAACTGCTGACTGTGATGATGATGATGAGCCCATGCCGTACAGCCGCTTACTGCAACAGCTTTATTGCAAACATCTGAGGAGACTGTGGCCATATTTACCATGTAATGAATGAAGACAATGGTAGCAAGAAATTATTGAAGACAATGCAAAGTTTGTGCGCCTGAGTAAGTGGGTTGGTGGGAAGACATTTCCAAAGCAGAGGAAAAGGATGATCTTTCATAGAGAAGGAGCACCCTCTGTGTTGCTTGGTCCATGCTAAGCTCATCATCTACATCATCCAGTTCTTTAGCAGATGCTTAACTTTCTTTCCAAGCTGTACCCAACCAATAATGTGTTTGTTTGCCAACAATGCATGACCATGGGTTTTTTTGGGTGATTTTTTGAAGACCCATGTTTACCATGCTGTCTGCACACCCAATCATCCTCAGTCCTTATCCAGTAGAATTAGTGCAGTGTAAGATATTGGTCCGCCTCTTCCTACTCCCTGTCAAACAAGTAAATATCTTTGGGGTCCTTGGCTTGAAAAAAGTTTGATGATACTAAAAGTAAAGACAGTCAATGAAACTTAAAGGTTTTGCCTTAAATCAATGATGACTGAAGTCTGTTGGCTTTAATAAATTTCTATCTGCATAGATGAGAGCTGGAATTATATAAGTGCAGAAAATATCTCTTTGTTCTGTAGGCTCTGGAAATACTGTTGGCGTAAACCACTGGAACAAACTACCGAGACGAGAAGTGAATTCTTTCTCTCTTGACATTTCTAAATAAGACTAAATGCCTTTATGGAAGATATATTTTGTTCAAACGGAAATTATATGGCTCAGTGCAAAAGTACCTGGATGAAACTCTGTGGCCTCTGTTATACAATCAGATGTCTTTTTGGATCTCAGATCTAGTGATCTTCAAAGTTTTCTTTGTCTTATTTTTTGCAGTCTCATGTTGTTGGTTGTATTTGCTGCTTTTTAACTAAGACTTTAGACTTTTGGGGAGCCAAAAGCCTTTCTGGAAAATTGCCTACAGAGGGACTGTAGAGAATCCACTAAGTGGTTGAGGGCTACTGTCCCAGTGACAGTGACTCTGAATAGTTATTGACATATTGAGCGACTGAAATAGAAGTCATTCTCAAAAGAATGTGTAAGTCCCTGTAACATGCTTAAGATGTGAAATATATATATAAAACATACATGAAATAGCAGGCAATATTCATCAGACATGGACTGTTATTAAGGTTCAGTACTGACTTGGTTTGAGGTGACTTTCAGGTTCTACTTCTGAAAAGCTATTATTTGAACTTTTTTTAGTTATATTTTAATTTTTTTTTTTTAAAAAATTTGCAGCTTCAGCCATGCATTGCAGAGTCAGGCAATATTTGATTCTGAATTTATAGCTTATCCTTACAACACTGAACTTTGGATATTCACATATTTTTTTGGAGCGGCAAGCTGGCACAGAAGAAAACAATCTCCTGAAAGAAATGCCTGGACTTGAAATCCGTTCTCAAACTGGATCATTTTAGCATTGGCAAGTGGCCATTGGTAATCAGTCTTCTGAAAAACAGTGATAGAGTGGCTCCCTTCCTTGGGTTAAATAACTCAAACCAAGATTTGGGATCAGTCCTTGGTGCACAACTATCAATCTGTAAATAGAGCTGGCCACATTTCTACGAGGAGATATTTTGACAAATACAGTGTTGTCTGCAGATCTAAATAGAGTCTGAGGAGAAGGAAGGGGCAGAATTTACATTTCAGCTGACCTTAAGAAAAGAATTTATGTCACACAGGGTAACAGATAACTTAAAAACTCCAGAAATGAACTTGCTATGGATGCACTTTCTGATGTAAGATTGTCATGGAGTACAAGTAGAGACAGCTAGATGCCCTAGAGCATGTATTCTTCACTGATAAAATTTCAGCATAGTGAGGTAAACACTTTGCTAATGTAATGCTTAGATGTGTCCTCTGTCATAATAGAGTAAAAAATCCTAAACTTTTGTGCTGAACTGTGTGGGCCATTATTATTACGTTTTAATGTATTTCAGAAAAAAACCCTCCGTGACCTGAAAGGAACTGTAATATGCTAAACAACAGTTTTTAAAAAGCAGTTCTCAATAAAAGCGGTTTCCATATAAACTCAGATCCATGAGAACTCACAAGGTTTTTAGTGACATTATGACTGGCATATAATAGCAATAATAATAGTTCCTGTATCATCCTTATCTATATTGTACATGTTTTGATTTCCTGATACTGTTTTTCAGAATAAAATCTGTAATGTAGTTCTTCATTTCAGAAATGAAGAAATACTCTTTGTACCACCTCCTTGAATTTCTGCAAATTTATTCTTATTATTCAAAGAAAATTTACTTAAAAAGAAGTACAGATGGAAAAGTTTGGGGTTAACTTGTACTAACAAGGAATGTTCTTGCTGGATTCCAGGCCAGGCCAGTAGTGAAAGTCTTTTGGAGCTGGTAAGAAAATATCAGATGTGCTGATAAGAAATTGGACACATTGGATCATGGAACCATGATCACCCTCCAGTATCTTTTCTAATCTCCTGTTACAAATCTGAGCCAGGGTCACTTGACGACTTCCCGGTAGTTGGTTCTTACTGAGGATGGATAACTCCTGATATCTAGGTTGCACTCAGTAAGCTGGCAATTGCTCTTCCCTCTGCCAGCATCTGCGTGATATCACAATTTGCAGCCTAGTTAGCAGTCTCATTTATAGTCCATGTACAAGCAGAATCTCAGTTATTTGCTTCTGTATTTCCACTCACCTGGACTCGTTTAATTTCTTTAAGTATTCCTCTTTTCCTTCTTGGATAAGTTATAGTGTTGTGTTACTGTGCTGATTTCTTTGACGTGCCCAAGGTAGGCAGAAGTGAGAAAGCCCTTGAAGGTTATTCAGCTTGCTGGGAGAGGATGGGCTGATCCGTCTTTAGTATTGGGACCTGCTCTGGAATTTGATCTTCTGGCCCAGTCAAGCCTCTTGCAAGGGTAAATGTCTCTGTCTTGCCTGCCTACAATTTCTTTTCTCTCTTCCCTTACCTTACATGTGGGGTATGTATATGCATTAGTGCCACATTTATTAATAAGTACGTAGTGTGGTTTTCCTCAGTGTTGTGTTAAAGGAATGCATAAGGATCACTTGTATGTCTGTCCTCCCACAGTGATGCAGAAAGTCCTATGTTGTTCTGCAGATAATGGGCCTTATACAACTTGCAAACCAGATTTTTAACAGAATTGTTTCTCAAATATAATTTTGAAGTCCTTGCCTCCTAGTGGGGTAGATTTCCTTTGAGACTTCCCCTTAAAGAGAAATCCTTTGCTTTGTCAGCATGACAGACCCATTTAATAATATGTGTCACTGGAAATAAAAATCATGTATTTTATTGGTGTTTGTACTCATTGAACTGTGGAGAGAGGTGAGGTCAGACGTTTAATATGCAAGGCAACAACTGTCAAAGTAATGTACAGCATTTTCTTGGTGTCCAGCCAGGGATTTGCAATGCTTTTAAAATGGTAAAGTACATAGCAAATATTTGATGTGCCAAACCATAGAAGATGGTTGGTGATGCTTATAGAGTGGAAGAGACTCCGTAAGTAGTCCCTGTAGTATATTTACTATACTGTACATTTTGCACATGCTATTTATTATACTGCTTGTTTGTAGTCTTTTTTTCCCCATAGTATATTATCATGAACAGAGACCCATTGGGAGAGTTTTATTTATTGTGCAATGGGAATTGTTCTTCTTGCTGTCTCCTTCTTCCACAAAATCATTTTCAGTAACGGACAATGCCAAAGCATTTTCTTACCATGTGGAAGAGTGTCTTGGAAGCAAAATTAGATGTAACAATATCAAAAAACTCAAACAGCCCAAACAGAAAACCAAGAGTAACACCCCAAACACAGAGAATTGTGCTCTTCAGGGAAAGGGAAAAACATCAGAGAAAGCTGTTGTTTTAAACATCTCTTAATTCTCCATTAATTTCCTTCCTTATTTCTCCATTAATTTTTCACCCCCCATCCCATTCCATTCCCATATTTCCTTTGTATTGACTTTTCTCATCCTGACATGTCTATATTTCAGCCTTCTGCTGCAATGAAGACATGATCTGGTGTGGTGGTTGGTAAATAAATTAGTAGCTTAAAGACAAGGTGAATGGATTGGCTCCTCCCAAGCCGAGGTCCTTTGTTCTTTCATTATTGTGTATTCCCTTTTTGTTATTGCTATGGATTTTGTATTCCCCTTTCCCTTTCTTCCCTGTGTCTCCCCTTCCGGGTTGCTCTCCCCTCCCTGCTCTCCCCTTGGCCCCTGTTCCTAGGCACCCCTTCGAGTTTCCCGTGTTCGCCCCTGTACCTCAGCCCGCCCCTGTACCACCCCTGTGCCCTGAGACCATTGGTTCTCATGCTCTCTCCGCCCTCCCTTTCCCCGTATAAGACCCCACGACCCTCGTGTGTCTGCGTCTTCGCCTCTGGGCTCCTCCTGGGGCCATGTCCCCTGGGATTCCCGATACCATCTAAATAAAGCTTTTTCTGTGGAACCCATGCGGAGACCCTCCTCGCCTCCTTTTCCACCGCCGCGTCGAGGAGCTGATGCTTTGCCGGGGCGCGAACGCTCCGAGCGCCTTTGACGCTCCCGGGAAAGACGCGGCCTGCCATGCCACTGCCAGGGCGCCTTTAAAAACATTTACAACAATCTGGCTAGTTGTGAACTCACCAACTCACTTGCCATGAGCAATGCAGCTGCCAGAGCTCAGCTTATGCTGAACACCTCAAAGGTGAGAATGCAACTGCTGTGCTTCTACTAATGTCTAAACTGGCTGTTGCATCCCAATGGTGTGAAAACATCTGAAGGCTTCCAGAGAGGCTGCCAGCGTGCTTTTTGTGCAAATTTGTCATATCCTCGGGATAAGAGGTGACTTGGCATTTGTTTTGTCTCTGGCCAGACACCTGGAGCAGAGCTGAGTGCTCGCTATATAAATCTGATCCTCCATTTAAAAACTCTGTGAGAAATCCTGAATTTTGCTTTTTTTTTTTTTCTGTAACTAATACTGACTGATCCTTTGGATTCTGTTGTGTTTCACTTCCACAGGTAGAGCTAAGCAAATAAGTTGAATTTTATTACAGGGGAGCGAATATGTTTTTAAAGTTACCCTCAGAACCAATTAAAACAAAAAAAGAAGTTTGTCCGGTGTTGCATGATTTGAATTATTACAGAGATATCTAAGGTCTACATGTGGGTTAGTTTTCAGTACAAAAAAAGCCTACAGGACTGAGACTTCTGTTCTTCAAGTTCTTGGGCAACTACTTACCTTTAAGCTTGTGAGTGTCCCATTTGAAGGTGGAACTCCCGCTTGATGTTAAACACGTGTGTAAGAGCTTGTCAAGCTGAAGTCTGCAACTTCCTTCTCATCTACGGTTTACTCTGTGTGTTTGCTAGGCAACTTTAAGCAATGCACCTTTATTCTGTTTATATCAGCTGTGGATCCATTTCCCTGTGTTTGTGGAAATCCACATTTGGCATTTTCAGAGATGTCTGAGCCAAGTTCAAACCTCAGTGTTTGGATATAGGGTGATGGTAGACACGTCTTGTCAGTTCCACAGTTTTGTTGTTTTTTAAATGTATTTGATTACGCACTGGGCTTATATAATGAAAACAAAACTTTCATTAGTCTGGTTTGGGAGGGACTGCGGTTGAAGACAGGAAAGAGAAAAGGATCATGAGGAGAGAGGCAGAGAAGGTTGAAGGAAGAAAAACAACCAGAGGTGCTACAGCCAGTGAGGGCAAAAAGTCTGGATGGAAGCAGTATTTAAGAGATTGTTTAAGGGCTGGGTCCCTCCAGCTGCTTTGGAGAAGCAGAGTGGTGATGCAGATTTTTTCTGAGTCTGGGCTGCAGTTACCTTTCTGCCTGTTCATGAAGCACCGCAAGCAAGAGGCTTTGGAAGCTAGAGAATCCTAGAGTTGTACCTTTTAAAGGCTCCTTTCCTCTCATCTTTGCGACTTCCCAGTGGTCAGAAGAAGATACCTGGTCCCTGCTGTAGCTGGGCTCCTCTGTTTTTCGGGGAAAGGGAATAAAGGAGCTAGAAGGACCAAACTGAGTGGAAAATAGTAGTACCTTCAAGACTGCATTTTAGATTAAATTTAAATTATTTCATTTTGATGCTAAGTCTTTTATAGATTTGATGGGACCTGATCAATGGACAGCCAGGGGTGAAAAAATCCTGTGCATATTTATCTTTTCTAAGATGTATTTCACAAGTCAGAGCTGAAACACTGAGTAATTACAATGCCTGGATCTTAGCCAGACAGTCTTGGACAGAGTAGCTGACCAGTCACATCTGTTCTGTGCCTTCTCCACAGGACCTCTTCTCATATTAGGAGCAGTAATGAACTCAAACCAAACTGGATTATTTATGGTGATATGCAAAGCATGAAAGGAAAGTAGGTTGAAGTTTTCCTGAGCCTAGAAAGACAGAGAAACTAAACTGTAGGTACAGTCTCTGTCTCTGAAGATGAAGGGCAAGGTTCTCGATTGATGTACATCTCTGCAACTTGGCATCAGTGAAGCTATGTTGATTTACACCAGCTGAAAAATCTGGAAGGGAACAATGCACTTTTTGTTTAATTTTTATGTGATCGTCAGACAATCCGTCACATTCAGTTGGAGAGGAATAACATTTGGTAGATGTTTAGTCTTGATTTTTTTTCCCCTGAAATGGGAAGTGAGTTAAATGAGGACAGAATAAGGAATTTTTGTTATTTGAGCTAGCTGAACAGTCTGAAAAATATTAAATTTAAAAAATGTTGTCAAATAAAGTATTTGACATCACAGCAAAATACAGTTATGAAATGCATTATTTCTTATAAGAATTGTTAATAGGAATTTAGAGAAGTCGGTTGTCCTTGACATGACTAGATTTACATAGAGATGGCTGTGTGAAACTGTCTGGCTAATCCATCTCTTTCACAGCATATATTATGTAGCCCCTGCCTGTTGCACCTTTATCATTCACTGGCATCCCTCTGTGCTGAATGCCATCAGAGGACCCAAGCAACAAGGATTATCAGTTCTGTTTTAGGGACTGGAATGAAATTTGGACTGGTGTCTGTCTCTACCTGCTGAGCTCATTTTGCTGCAGAGGTGGAAATCATGTGCCTGTTTTGCTGCGTGCCCTGTACAAATGGCTTGCCCTGAAGGGAGGGTGGTTCAGTGGTGTCTTTCTCAGAGACAGAGGCACTGAGCCAAAGCAACAGAAATGATTTATGGACTAAAGTCCCTGCTCACCCAAAGGAACAGGTGACTGTAAGGGGCTGCTTTCTTTTTCTGCCTAAGCCTGTTGTCAAAGGTGATGGGGATGAACAGGGAATGCCAACCTGCTCTCTGTCTCCTGTGCAGGCAATGTTAGACTGGAAACAGCACTGAAGACCTGGCAGACTTTTTGTTCATCACTGGACATGCATCAATGTTGGCACAGAGCAGGAAATGACTGGTGCAGCAAAAATTTTGGAGCAGGTCATCTCCGTGTTTCGTGGAATTGAAACTTTAGGACTTCCCATTTGAGACTTGTTCTGCTGCTGCGGAATACATTTATTAAATTACTATTATTCCAAGCTGACAGTAGGTTACAGTCCAACCTGTATTACCTTTAAAAAACCAGTTTTTTAAAGGTGCTGCAGTTTAATATGGGAAAAATATTCCTAATATATCATTCTCAAGGCTACCAGCCACGTTGTGCAAACCATCCTTGCAGTCAATGGCAAATAGTAGCGTGGGAAATGTACTTCCTATTTCATAGGCAATTTTTCCATTTCTAATTATGATATTGTGCATCCCAAATCAGAAAAGAATACAAATATGTGATGTTTTTGCTAAGGCATGTGTTAAGAATCCCTGAACCTGATCTGGAAAAGTCTCAGTGAATTTGGAAACACTGAAAAAGCCAGGCTTACCTCCCAGGCAGCATGACTAGGAGAAATAGCTGGGGAGTCCAGGAACAGACCACCTTGCTGCTTAGCAAGGTAGGCGGGGCAGGGTAATGGTGAACCACCTGCCAACCAACCTTGCCATCAGGGGATGCTCAGTTTGAAACAAATCTGCCCTCTGTAAACATGAGGTTAACCCAGTGTGAACTGTAGTGGGAGAGGAAATGCCACTGAGCACAAATCCCTTTTCTTCCAGCACAGGGAACTGATATTAGAAAAACAAGGAGATTTTCTGGCAAATTGCTTCTTGAAGAAAATGGAGGAGAAATCATCTTCTCTGGCTTCTGATGGCAGGTGAGCAAAATTAGAGTGTGCAATTTATTTGACCTACAAACTACACATAGGATGTGTGTTTTGTTGTGCAAGTGTGGAAGGCAATTTAGTGTTATGCCCTTTACCAAGAGAGGTAGTTCAGCTGAGCTGAAAGTGGAGAGTTTCTTCACGTAATATAGCAGCTGAAGTGAGTGAATATTATGTGGGTTGTGCTGGTACACAGTAGTACACCAAATAGTGCTCACATGGCTTTAGAGGTGTTCAGTCTGATTCATTGGCTGCCCAACAGGTTTAGTGCCAGAGACCTATATAAGAATATCCTACTCTTGGACACATAGCTCCTGAAAACATAAATCCCTGTGTGTGGTTACTGCACAACCAGCATCTGACTCATTGCTTCGCAAAGCACTTTTAGTTGCTTGGGAAACATGATGATCTGCACTACACAAACCCAGTAACTGCAGTATGCCTCTAGCAGTCTATGATCTTGGAGCTGTCAAGAAAACTTTGTTCTCTCTTATCCACACCACAGCCACTAGGAACTTCATGTGATGGCCCAAACAGAGCCCTGTGTCTCCAGCCACTCTGAATCCATTCCCTAGGTGTTCCAGCAGATGGGGAGTTCTCAAGGGGTGTTAGTAGCACAGTCCACGTCTACTGCACAGTTTTCTTTCCATACAGCAGGGGGTAGTAAAATACTCAGAGACTACATGTGCAAGAAAAGAGCATCAAATAGTAGAGCAACTGAATGGAAAACAAACAAAATGTCTATTTTTAAACTGAGCTAAATCCATGTAATTTTCAATAGGGAACCTTTTGAATCCTTGTAAAACAAGTTCCTTACGGGTTTGAATGATGCTATTTAAATGTGTAATGACTTGGCCTGTTAAAAACCCAACATATTGATTGCTGCACTTTGAGGATGAAAGTATTAAACATTTTAATCATGCTGAGCATGTTTAGGATGCAAACAAAAGTCCTCATTGTGAACCTGCCAATTAAAGTAGCTGCCAATAGGGAAAGGAGACATGTCTGTGGCTTTCTTTGGGTTAGCTGAGGTCATGGCTACAACTAATGCAAGGTTCTTAAAGAAGTTTGGCATCTGAATGCATGAAAATCCCAAGCAATACTCCTCCACTCTTTCTATTAAAAATTTTGGAGCTGTTTTGGCCTGACAACAATGTTTACAGAAAAAGATCTTCTTTTTTTTTTTTTTTTTTTCTTATATTATTAAGAAATATATAACACTTTAAGAATGCAAAGGACAGTCTGAGATGTTAGTGCTAGGAACCCAGTTACAAGACTTCTGTTGAGCTTCAGAGTCCTTTATGTGATCATGATCTAGTCCAACAGGGAGCTCATAAACCATCGAGGAAACCCAGGGGAAGCTGGTGGGAGTGGTCATGTGCTTCTAAGAATGGTTTAGAACTTCACTGTTTCTCTGCTTAGAGTTTTGAAGTAACAATTTAATTTCTATTAAGTCATTGCCTGCATATTTCTATAGTACCATTTAGCAGTACACAGAGTAACATCACATTTCTCTTCCAAACAGTGCAGAAAAAAATCAAACGTCTCATTTCTTTAAGGGTTCCATAGAAATGGATAACCTGTGAAGTTGGTTCCTAGTCATGTTCTTACACCAACTTAGCCTGATAAGATCTAAATCCCAGCACACTTATTCCAGTGTATGTTAAGAGCAATCTGAACGAGTAACACACTAGGTACACTGGCATAGAGAGCTGTGAAGAGCTGAGTCTGGCTCAGTGTTCCCTATTGCAAGAAGAAAGCTGTACTTAAATCCATGTGTGACATGGGAGAGATTTATTTTACATTTCTGCAAAGGTTTTAAAATTTACATCTAGATTTTTTTCTGTATTTTTGTCTCAGCTGATGTGGCTTCGTAGGAAAATTTTGAAGAAGATATAGAAGTCCTTCTGTGAGTGTATACTGAATTTGTGTTATATAGTGATTTGAATTTTATTGGTAACTATTACTAAAGATTCTGAAGTAAGTTAAAAAAACAATCAGTAAGCCAAAGATACTTTATTTTCAAGAATCTCCAGCTATCGTTCACATATCCTTGCCAAATATGTCATTTCTCTTAGCAACAGTTTAGACGACTTTGACAAGTATTTTTAACCTGTAAAAGAAAGTCATAGAGTTCACTTCTGAAACCTGAAGTTCTGTGCAGATACCTAGGGGCTGGATTCAGTGATAAATTGCTTCCCCTCCTGACAAGACCATGGAAGCTTTTCTAGCAGGGAATGCTTACTAATTCAGTGAAAGCGGTTTGGATGGATTTTTGTCTTTCCAGTTGAATCTGGCTTTACTTTCTTTCTAGTATTATAAATTATTGTATGTGTAATAAAACACATGTACCTCTTGAGAAAAATGTTAATCCTACAGAAAAAGCGGCTGATTAAAGATAACACTAGTTGTAGATGTATTTCTCTGTAATTTGTCCACACTTTAAATTATCACTTAGGTTATCTTGGAGCGATGGCATCTTGGTAGCCATGGTTTTAACGTAGAATGTCCAAAATTTTGCTTGCAGATTTGCCTGCAGACAATTTGTAGTGCAGTCTTTAATGCTCTTTCAGATCCCTTTAAAAACAGATATTTCTGGAATGACAGATGCTAGCAGTGGAGATAGCTAGTTGGTATTAGCCAGTCAAAGTCAAAAAACTGTCCAGTCTTTTGCAGCCACCCTGTCAGTGGTTTCTGTCATCCCTGTGGGTTGCATAATGCAGAGTGATGTGGCAACAGCTGAATCTGGTTGAATGTGTGCCAGAACCACAAATATGTTGCTGAATATAATGTACCTTTTTTCCATCTAATGAGCAAAAGTACAGATTATACACAGGGGTTCTCACATCCCACTCTATCTCTCATTCCCATCTTTGGATTGCCAACTAAGTGCTCCAAGTGCAAACTAACCTCTGAATTTGTTATACCAGATGCTGCTATCTCATTTAAACCATATCTTTGTAAGACATATTAATACTTAGCAATATCAGTAAAATAATCTCTTTACTCTTAACATTTATTTAATCAGGTGGGTAAGGCAGACCTGCAATGAAATCACATTGTTAGTATCCTCTTCTAAGCCTTCTACAGCATCCTGTCCTCTTCAAGGCTCTTTTTTACATGCTGAGTTTCATTATCTTTATTTATTTCTTGTTCCATGTTAAACACTCTTTCACTGTTTTAAGGTTAGTTATAAACTTCAGATAATGTACTTACTATAAGAATTTTACTTGACCCAGTGCCTTACTGTTCTGTAACTGTTTTTTGATCTTTTGAAGGAGTCCTTTTAATACCACTGTGGTTTAATTCACCAATTCTTGAATTTTATTCTGGATGAATAATTTTCAAACAGTAGGTTTGGATTAAAATTTAAAATAAGTTTTCAGAAAGTCATTTTATAATGAGATACTTGCATGGCCATCAAGAATGAAAAAGGGAATGGATATGTTCAGTTGTTCCAGAAGGCTCCCATGTATAGGTAACATGTAGATTAGATTTGAAATTGGAAAAAAACAAAACAAAAACAAAACAAAAAATGGAAAAGACTTCACATGACTGGCAGGAATAAGAATGTTGATATCTCTGGGGGTGAATATCTTTAATTTTTCAGCAGGAACTGGGGAAAGATAAGGTATCAGAAAGGAAGACTGTAGCAAGTCTGATTTTTGCTGGATTTATAAGAGTTCAGAAGGAAGCTAGTGGTGTAGTCATAAGCAAATATTTTATTTTCAGTATTCCTGGACACATCTTCCATTTAAGGAAGGCTTGGGATAAGGCTGGGGAACTGGAAAAAAACATGTCAGAGAGAGTAGTATGGCGTAGGCAGGAGCATATGCTTCATATTAGGTATTCCAGTACAGATTCTTCCTCTCTCTACAGTACGTGTTAATTTTAGGGCTAGGGCTGGAATCAGGTTTTCAGAAAAAAAGGTAGAAAGCCTTTTTATTCTTGCACTCTGCAGGACTGCCAGAGATAGGATGAAAGTTTGCATAATTTGGAACAAATACCTTATAGTTGGATTTACTATACATATTGGTCACTTTGAAATAAAAAAAAAAAAAAAAAGGCTTAGGTTTAGGGTGGCATTATGACCCAAAAGTGGGAATCTTCATCTGCCAAACTCGCTGCTGGATTGTTTAGAACCAACAAAGATCAGAAAGAATGTTGTTTTCCAATGAATCTCGTTGAGCCTTTCTTAATGAAATGTTCGCTCATTTTGATTTCAGTTTTTTGGCTTGAAAGCAGGATTTAAGAAGAAATTGCCCATTGAGCCTAGCTTGTCACTGGGTCTGGAATGGCTTCAGTGGTAGGAATGCAGGTTAGCATCATGAAGGGTGAATGCTGTTATTCTGATACCTTATGGAATACCTTTTTCACCTGAGTGGGAAGAGTGGATATTTGGAGAAGACATTGGTGACTATACAGTCACTGTCTTCAATGCATTTTAGCTGCAAGAACTATTTCACCCATATAATAAATAGGATTATGGTTGGGTTTTGTCTCATATCTGTGAAGGAAAACAACATATCTGCGTGGCATGTAAGTTTAGGATGACAAATGATATCAACAGCCGATGTTTCATGTTTAGAGATTGCTGCAAGGATTAGTTCTACAGTTGCTTTTCAGGTTAGGAATTTAAGTTTTGAATGTAGAAAATAAGTCTTGAATAAGTCAAGGTCCTGTTGCATTCTTTATGTTCACAAGTGATAAGAATATCTGTTTCTTCAAATGACATTAATTTGTGTAAGGTTTCACTCTAGCTATTGGTTACCTGGCTATAATTATAACCTTGTGATTGTGTGAGGACTTGGGAACTCAAAAGCACGTTGTTTCCAAGAAGTTATTAAACTCCATAATTCTGTAGAAGTGCTTACAAAAGAAACTGTTAACAATGAATAGCAATATATGATATTCACCCAAGGAGTCTAGAGAAACTTGGAAGCTGGATAATCGTAAATAATTGTTTTGAAGAACCAGTGAACACAGGAATTAATATTGTGTGTTGGCAGAGAGTCAATATGGATTTTTAAGGACGGGTCATGCCTCACAAATGTAGTGGCATTCTTCAGAGAAATCAATAAGATTGTGGATAAAGGAATTATGGTTGATTTAACCTATCTGGTTATATCTTTTAAAGAACCTAAGAAGTCAGAGGATAAAAGAAAAAGACAGAAGTCAGCAGTAAATAGTCAGTTTTCACAGAGGAAGGAGGTTATCAGTGAAGTATCCATGGGATTTGTCCTGGGGCCTGCAGTGTTCCCAATATTAATAAATGGTCTAGAAATGAGAAGGAGAAATTGTTGAGGTATCTTATTTGGCTGACAATACTAAGTTATTCTGAAGAGAATGATAGACTCATAGATTAATTTTGGTAGAAAGTGACCATTAATCATTCAGTCCAAACCCCCTGCAATGGGCAGGGACATCTTCAACAAGATCAGGTTGCTCAGAGACATATGCAACCTGACCTTGAATGGGAAAGCTGTTCCAGTGTTTTACCACCCTCTGTAAAAATTTCTTCCTTGTATCTACTGTAAATCTGCCCTCTTGAAGTTAAAAACCAATACCCTGTCAACAAGCTGTACTAAAATGTTTGTCTCCATCTTTCTTATAAGTCCTCTTTAAGTCTTGAAAGACTGCAATAAGTCTCCCCAGTGCCTTCTCTTCTACAGGCTGAAAAACTCCAAGTCTCTCAGCCTGTCTTCATGGCAGAGGTGCTTTATCCCTTTCATCATCTTGGTGGCCCTTCTCTGGACTTGCTCCAACAGCTCCATGTCCCTCCTGTGCTGAGGACCCCACAGCTGGATGCAGTGTTCTGGGTGGGGTCTCACCAGAGCAGAGGGGCAGAATCCCCTCGCCTGCCCTGCTGCCCACACTGCTTTGGATGCAGCCCAGGACACAGGTGGCTTCTGGGCTGCAACTGCACATTGCTGGGTCCTGTCCAGCCTCTCATCCAGCAGCACCCCCAAGTCCTTCTGGGCAGGGCTGCTCTACATCTGTTTATCCTCAGCCTGGATTGATACCGGGACTGCCCCGACCCAGGTGCTGCACCAGCACTTGGCCTTTTTGAGGTTTTGTGAGCTCAGGCCTCCTTTTCAAGCTTGTCCAGGTCCCTCTGGATGGCATTCCATCCCTCAAGCATGTCAACTGCACTACACTGCTTGGATGGTGTCTGTAAATTTTCTTAGAGTGGACTCATTCCCACTGTCTCTGTCTTTGCTCAAGATATTAAACAGTACTTTTCCCATTAGAGACCCCCAAGGGACGTGGTTTGTCACTGATCTCCAGTGGGACATTGAATATCCATCATATCATTGAGCTGGCAACAACTACCCTCTGGATGTGACCACCCAACCTATTCCTCATCTACCAAATGGTTCATCCATCAAATCCTTTCCTCTCCAATTTAGAGATCAGGATGTTTTGGGAGACCCTGTCATAGGCCTTACAGAAGTCCAAATAGATGGCGAATCTGTAGCCCTTCCCTTGTCCATTGATGTGGTCATACCATTGTAGAAGGACACTATCACTTCCCTGTTCTCCATGTGCCTTAGCACAGCTTCTAGGAGGATCTGTTCCATGATCTTTGTAGGGACAGAAGTGAACACATAACATGATTTTACTGTGAAGAATTATAGAAAGGAGTAGGATATGTAAGGTGAAACCAGGAAGTGGGAATTTCAAACTAGGAAAGGAAAAGGTACTTTTGTCTCACATTGCATTGTTAAGCTGTCAAGATTCTTGCCACAAGATGCTGTGGATAGTAAAAACTCTCAGATGTGAAAAGTCCTTGGATGAAAGGAAGAAACGATTGAGGACTATTAAAGATGGAGTTGCTGCATCTGGTTAGGAATTGCTCAGCCACAAATCCCTGGAGGCTGAAAAATATTCTGGGGATTTAGTGCTGTATATTACACTGTTCTCACACTCTTCTCTAGCACCCATTTTGTATACCATTAGGAATGGCTGCTGGGTAAATTGGAAGCTTGATCTGATAAAATATACTAAGGAAGGGTCTTTATAAATTAATCTTGTGAAAAAAGAACCAAATATTCAGCATATCTGATTATGCATAGGTGTTATTTGAATTTTCCAAATACTGCCATTATCAGTGCAGAACACTTGCTATCCTTCTCATATTTCTGTATGTTTAAAAAGAGAAGACAATTGCTTTAGTAAGATTAATTTGGTACTCTGCACTCTGAGAACGTTTTTGTATCACTTTGTTTGGAATAAAATAAATTGTGTATTTTTTTCCTTTTGCATAACTGTCCTCTTTTCCAAAGTCAAAACTGAAAATAGAAAATAAGTTAATTAAAAGCATAATATATGTTACACATCATGAGTTGTCTTGCAACATAAATTGTACAGTTGCCAATCAAGCAAGCCCACGTCTCCTAAGCACAGACTACTCAAGTTTGAGGAGCTGCTGTCAGTTATCTTTTACTGCTTCTGCTGTGAATATAGTAAATTTTCCACAGTGCCATCACTCAGACTTTAGGACAGGACCCGCACTGGCTGAAATCAGCAATAGTTCTGTTTAGGCATTTAAAATAGTATCAAAGAGTCGTGAAGGAATATT
Source organism: Oreocharis arfaki (assembly GCA_013398015.1). Lineage (NCBI taxonomy): Eukaryota > Metazoa > Chordata > Aves > Passeriformes > Paramythiidae > Oreocharis > Oreocharis arfaki. Next base: position 602,223 of record VZRR01010600.1, on the reverse strand, counting down.
TGGTCTTTTCAGTTGCATGAAAAACCTAATAAAAATACTTTATTGCTGAGAAATAAATAAAAAGATTTTGCAATACGAAAGGTGCAGAGAAGCTTGCAGACACACAGGACATGAGATCCCCTTTGATGCAATATGCTGTATACTGCTGGTGATAGGCTTTCATTAGCTTTATTAGCTTCAGCTTCTTAATTTGTACTCCTGCCATCAAGTCCTGTGTCTCCATTCTCTCACAGACATTCTCTATAGTCTGGGTGCATGAAGCTTTGTTGCATTATTTTGCAAACACAGTAGAAAGTGGCAATATTGTTAGATGTGTCCTTGGATGCCCTGTGACTTGCAGCAGGAGTGATGATCTTGTATTTAGTATCAAACAATAGCTCACTATAGAATTTTCTAAACTAGAGTTGGCGTCTCACCATGTCCCAGAACCAACCTGGCATTTCACAATGGAGGAATCAAATATCTTTTGGCAGCATCTGATGTCATCGTTGCTTCGGGCCTGATCTCAGAATTTGGCTGTCATGAGTCACTCCATCTACTCACTGTGTAAAACAGAAAAAATGTGGGCATCAGCAGTGCTGTGACCTTTATACAGTTTGCAACAGATTGAAAGAAGGCAGAACTGTTATTAATAATTTTAAACCGCTAATATATGTTGGGCTTTTCAATTCCACGAAGCTAATGGAAGTCCATCACCAGAAGTATACATCATATTACTTTAAAGGAAATCTCATTTGAACCAAAGGGCTCACAAGCAAAATGACAGTGGAATGTGCTTGGACAGAAGCGTTGTACCTAATTTTGCACTGTCCTGTCATGGGTGATGTATTCCTTTTGGCATATTAGCTAAAGTTGCATTGAGAAGCAAAAAAAAAAAAAAATATCACTTTTGGGTGCAAATGTCACATTTGGTTTCAAAGTTATTGTTAATGCTAAAGACCTGTTGAAATTCTTCAGAAGAAAATATTATGTATAATATGCATGTATTACTAATCTGCCAAACCTCTGAGGCTATTGGGCTAAAATGGGTGTTTCTTTAACAGCTTGTGATCTGGCCGATCTGGTCTGTTTGTAATATACATTTATCACTTGTGGAGTTTGACTGGTGTAATAAATCAGTTGGGTTCTACTTAAGTAATATTTGAGCAGGAGGTAAGCTGTAAGTGAATTATGGGATGATTTCATATGCTGGTCATCAGCCACAGAGTTATGTGAGGAAAACAGACCAGAGCTTCATATCCTGATTCTTTCCTATATTCTTCTACCTTTAGTAAAGTTATGTTGCTTCTGCTTCCTGTCTTGTACAGGTACTGATTGAAGACAAGAAGAATAAAGTGATTGTGAAAAAAAGAGGGTTTTTAAAAAAATTAAAAATTACCACATTAAACAAGGCAGAACAAGTTTAAGATTTTAGAGCTATCTTTATCATGAATTATGTGGTACATGTTGATTCTGAAAGTCCATTTTCTTGGGGACAAGGGCTTTTTTTAATGTTATCTTTCTGACTACGATAGTTACATAATAAAATTTTAAAATGTGGTGTTTAAGGACTACAGCAGGAAAAGATTTGACATACTAGTTGTTGGAGCACAGTCTGCTAGTTGTGCCAAGCTTTCAATTTCCAGATCAAACTTTTTGTCTGTGTCCTTCAGATGGTCTTGCTTCCAGAAATTGGAGTGGTGTAGTTGGACCGTGGAGTTTTATCAGTGAAACTGGGTAGGTCTATTCTGATCTGTTCCCAGTTGAAACTGGGATTGAGGAAATCTGCAGTCTCCTTCTGTTACAAAGATCACAGTCACATTTCTGCACACCTCATGCTGCATCATGTACACTCAGAACCAGAATTTATCTCTGGCAAGAGCTGTGCTTCCTGAGTTATGTTTGGCATGCATGTTCTCAATTGTGAAGTATTTATCCATTTCCTGGTGTCAGCTACTGAATCCGATGGGATTATGGTCCCATTTAAATAAAATCCAATCGTGTCGTCTGCTACTGGATCCAAGAATTATTATCACTTGTTTCATGGGCTTCTTATCAGCAGCTTATTTTGGCCTGTTGATCTTGAAACAGTTTCATTACACCTCATCAGCACCTGGTTTTACTAATTCATGATGTGGCTGAAGTTGAAGTGCAGGTGGCTCTGCCATCTAGTTTGATTTGGATCTACTGCTGACTTAATATAATGAGCAAAAATGGCAGATGAGTGTCTGTCTGCCTTTTTCTGTAATAAATGTACATAAAGAATCTCTGCATCTGCTAACTGACACTGCAGATTGCTTTCCCTTCAGTGGAAGTCTTTCCAAATGGTCTCAGAAGCAGCAAGAATAGATGCTCGTGGTTGTTTTTCCTGGCGTATCAGTGGTGTATGGAGATACATCGTTTCTGCTTCCTCTGTTTCTGTCACTGCAGTTTATAGGTTGGCCATTAATTTTTCTGTCAGATTGCAGTCTGGAGCATATGTGTTAGATGGCATCTACAATACATGGCACCTGCAAGCTCCATACTGTTTGCTTAGTTCTGTATCAATACATTATCGTTATATTCCTTTCACTGATCACTTCAGTTGCTCTTTCAATGTGTGGCATGTTTCTAAGACTCCGTCTATTGCTTTAAAAATGTAAAACTGATTTCCTTCCATTCTTTCTGAGATTGACTGTGGGTGCCAAGAATGAGAACTCTGCAGTATAAACATTTTTTTCTCAGTATTTGATGCAAATACTTATTCAGGTAAAGGCAAGACAAAACACTTTTGCATCTACAGTTCTTTCTGGGCTCCTTGAATGTTTTGATGATCTGTTCCAGCATTTGGGGACATTATTCCAACAGGATTGTCCTGATCATCTTCCCCCTGCTGTAGCCCCTCAGTGTTATACCAAAGATTTTTCTCTCCTTCCACTATAAATTCTGCAGGGAGACTTAGTTCTGGTGTTCAGTTTTACTGCCTGTACACAGATTTTGTCTGGAAATCCACCATGCCTGGCATCACTCCATGTTATGATTTCCTTTGTTTCTCACCCTTATTTTGTCTCTTTGTAAATTGTGTTTTCTATATTATTGTGGAACTCACAAGGTTGACCTCTGCTGTCATCTTCCATATGCCACATGCTGAGTAGTAACATAAAACAACAACACATTTCTTAAGGCTTTAAATCGAGAGAGCTGTAACAGAACTGAAGCCTTGTGGCAAGCCAGTGTTCCCAAATGGGAAAGGCTACATTTAAGGCCTTTGGTGCTATAAATTTTTAAAGGCTGCAAAGAATGAATAAAGTGTGAGTGAGGCCTGATAGCTGACAGGGATGGAGAGGCCTGGGCTAACCATGCTACACTGGTGTCCCTCTCAGCACCTGCGCCCCTGACTTCTCCCTGGCTTCATTTTGGGGCAGTCTCAACATGAGGTCAGGGAAGCATTTCCAGTGCGAATAGACTTGCCAAAATATGGCTTTATACTCTAGTGCTGTGCTGACAGTAGAGTGGTGCTCAGCAGGTGAAGGGGAGGGAGGTGCTGTTACAAAGATGTTTGCACTGGGAGAGGTGAGATTCAGGTGCAAGGCTTCTGAGATATTTTGAGGGTTTTTCACTCTTTTTAGTCCATTCTGATTAGTTGATATCTGAGGGCAATATTTTTACAAATTGGTGATGAAATGTAATCATTCTTTGTTGCAATTTTTTCTATATTTATGAACTTCCACTTCCCTGAATGCCAGAAGTAAACATGAGAGGCTTATTGCTTTAACAGTCTCCTCAGATGATTGTCTACCTTAAGCCCCTCTTTCTTGCTTCATTTCTTTATCAAAATCATCCTACATGCTCTCTAGTTGTCTCTGGGGCTTTCCTGCTGCCTCCTCTATCTGTGCATGTACTTTTGCCCTTTCTCATCCTTGGTGAACTCAACTGAGCAACATTCATTGCCCTGAATTTGAACTTAGTCCCTAAGGAAAATTGCAGTTGTTGGTTCTTTTACTAGGCCTCTGTTTTGGGTGCTGACCTCCAGTGTTTCTTCTCTTCCATTGAGGTGTTGTAACCAGATTTTGCATTTAGTCTACTACACTATACTCAATAAAATGTGACTCCTAAATTCAACTCTATCAGATAGCTTTGCTATTCCTATTTATAAATATCACTGGTTTTGTTGTATGCTGTCAAACTGCAGTTCTCCTTTTCCCCACATCATGTGTTCCTTGTTTTGCATAAACTCCATGTTTCAGAGTAGAAAATAATTGACTTTTAGGGTCACTTAGGGAAGATATTTTGTTTTCCCAGGTTTCTGGGTGGGGCATTTTAGCCAATCAAAATTATTAATTTAAGAAGACCTCTCAGACACTTGAACTTGACCCTATTTCCTGCCAATAACACCTGGCAAGAGGTCTAGATAAGTTAAATTGCAGATATATTAAAGATTTATTTTAGGTAAAGCCTGTTTGTAAGATGTTTGTGTGCCAAGTTATGTCTGGAATAAAATTTTATAGCAGACACTAAATCAGAGGTTAGCAGTACAGAAAGAAGTGTAAAGGGGAGTAAAATAGAAAGGCTGACAGATCTGTAACTATAATAAAAATGGTTGTGGAGAATTCTATGGCATTAACTTAGATAATTGCCGGAGTCGTAAAATCCAGATTTTTCTGTCTTCAAGACTCCTGGGAGCTGCTGGAGAAGAAGAAAATTAAATGTAATGGTTCATATATAATTCAGAATTTTGTTGCTTTTTATCATTCTCAGAAGAGTAAAAGTGACCTACTTTCTATATGTTGTAGTTTAGTGGGGAATTCCCCTGACTCCCAGTGTTAGCATGCTTGTTCTCTTCTTAAGCAGGTGCTAACTCCCATCTCTGCTTTACTACTGCTGGCATAGTATGTGCTAAATGTGTTGTGACATTCTTTCCTCTCAGTGTATGGTGGAGATGGTTGTGCTCCTTCCCAAATTCCAGTTTTGTTAAGCTTCTGGGATTAATGCAGAATCTAAATTAATTTTCTGTATGTTAGTTGTCAGCTACAGAAGAAGTAATTAAATAACTAGCTCTCCTCTAAGTTTTGTGGTTTTAGAATCAGTAAGTTATATGTAATGATGGCTTAAAAGAGAAAAAAAGAAGATAAAGCTCAAAGACACATATAAAAAGGCACTGCTTCTTGTTTATTTGTTACAATGTATATTTGGAATAAAATGTGAATAATTAGAAATGTTCTTGGAACTCAGAGGAGAGTCAGTATTAGCACCATTGTACGGATGGATTTGAACTGGAAATATTTCAATCCAGAAGACTTCTTCCAATCCATATTTACAAAATCCAAGGAGAAGAATCTAAAAAATCTGAGTGAGGAAAACTAGGAAATTGGACTTAAGGTTACGCATCAAGACTACCTCCCATCTAGAATACGACACTACAGAAATATGCTAGAGAGAGTATGAAACCAATCAGTTCTGGTCCTGCCCTCCAAGAAGAGCCAATGTTTAGTTTTCTGGATCCAGCTCTATATGGAGGAAAAGGAGAGAAATTTAATGATTTTATGCTTTCCCATCATATTGCTGAACTTATTCGCGATTGAGGAAATTCCTCAAATTTTTCAGTTCTTTTTCTATTCCCTTCGTGGATAGAGGGAACATTTTAATCCTCTTTTGCTGAAAAAGAAATTCCCTTGACGTATAAGAGATTCTGGGTTGTATGATGGACCATGCTCTAGCTACTTTTCCAAAGAGAATTGGCTCCACGGTTTGATTCTCAGGTGCACGTACAAGAAGCAAAACAAAATCGTATTTTTCACTAAATGAGATGTATCCTTTAGAACTGTTTGTGGGGAAATATTTGAAAAATAAGCATGGTTCTGTTTAGCCATGTTCTATTTAGCTATTTATTTGAAGTAAGAAGTTTCATCCAGCTATGGATACTAGACCAGTTAGAACAGGACTTGTTCATATATTTTTGTTTTACTTTTTTGATCCAAGTCTTAGGGTTTGGGAGCTCGGTTCCAAAGGGAATGAATTTATGTATGCAGGACACGTTGTTCAAGGAGCTAATACTTACAGTAAACAGAGGTTGCTTAACTGTTGAGTAATGCTACAATAGTTATTTCCAATATTTTGCAAGAAACAATGTTCATGCAATGTTTTACCACCAGCAATTTGTTAGTGGTTTTAATTTAATGCCAAAAACTTTTCTAAGGGCTGTAATTTCAAAAACATGGAGAATCACACATTGGGAACTATACCCTCTTTCTGCTTTTGTAAGGTAAGATATACATGAAAGAGACACTTTTCTTTTCTCCCGTTAGTAGTACTTTAAAATCTAAATAGTGTAAGAACACTCTTGTGACATCACAAATAGTAAATTATATCCATTGAAAGGAGATGCATGTGTGTGCAACTTATGTTGCAGGTTAAAGTCTTTAAAAATGCTTTGAAGAAAGTCTTTCTCCAATGAATTACTTCAAGAAGGCAGATAAAATCTGAAGTAGCCTTATTTGTCTTCTGTTTTTGGAGCAATGATGTGTTTACATTATAGTCAGGTCAAACCTAGCAGTACTACAAGTCTATATGCAATTCTTTGTACAGTGTGTTACATTTATTGTGATTAATATTTTTAAAGTGAATGGAAATAAATAATCTGTAAAACATCCCTGGGTCTCCCTCACTCCAGATCCTATAAACGTTCATAATGCTACTCAGCGTATTTCTTTGTAGCTTAACAGTATTCTAGAAGTTTTCCTTTCACTGAGAATAGGAGGCAATTTCCTAGTGGAGGTCAGCTTTAGCAAATACTCCTGTTAATGCAATTCTCATCAACTTCTTCCATTTGAGATAGAAGCAAGTTCTTATTTTAAAGAGGGAGAACTAAAGGATGAGGTGGATGAAATGCCTTTGAAATGTCTTACTCTTGTTAAGTGGCAGAGAGAAGCAAAAGGTTTTATCTCCTATGCTTTTGCTTTCTCTGCTGCTGTGACATTTATGTAGGTATGCATGCCTACATAGGTATACACATGTTTAGATATCTATATTGAATAGAGATGTAGTCATGAGGTAGAGTTGATTAAAATCTGCTTTTCTCGAATTAGACATTTGAGTCCGAAATACTGGAGACTACACATGAATACTTTGAAGGGAAACTAGGACTTTCCCAACATTTCTTCCACCAGTTTAATAACAGTTTCTTTGCAGGTGCAATCCTGTCATTATCACCTTCTTTCAAAACAGCAACATAAGATTCTCTTGGCCTGAAGTAAGTAAATTCATGTGTATTTTTTTATGTGATATAATACTATGCATACCTATATACATACACAGTTTTTTTCATGAATGTCTCTACATTGCATTAGCTGTCGTGGGGGTTTTCATTCGGTTTCAAGCTGATTGGTCTTTGGCTGCTTCATTTTGTTAAAATCTGTATAAAACCTTGGGTGGCCCTTGGGAGGACTTAGAACTTAAGATATGAGACATATCAGCTGATTGTTATTTCCATCAAACTCACTCCCAGTCCACTTGTGAAAATATGTATAAAAGTATATGTATAAAAATATGTATAAAAGTAGGTTTCTTCATAATTTCTTCTCTCTCTTCTCTAACCATTAATTTTTTTAATAACTATGAGCAGAACCTGTATCAGAGAGTCTGTGTAGCCACACCCATGCCTTTTAATACAGAAAACCCAGGAAATATTTAGGCATTCATGCTAACTCTAGATCATGCTTTGCAGATAAAACGTTTCGTTAAAATACTCCATGTCTCATATTCTTTGGTGAAACATCCACAGGAGAAGACTGGCTTTCAATTCAGATGTTGACATACACATGGTGGTACATGGAAAAATATCCATAATGGTTAGTCAGACTCCTCAGGAAATTTTTGATGGGATGCTAACTTGTCAGCTTAAAGGCAAAGTACGCAGCCGTGTTTTGTAACGTGGAGAAAGAGCACAGTACTAATACAATCCCAGGAAGCAAAGAAGCCTGTGCAGGAAACCTGTGACTTTAGCAAAAGAGGCAGGTTAATTGAGATGAAGTTGCTGGCAACGAATGTACTTTGGGGTGGAAAAGTGGGCATAGAGTTATCTGGAAAATGACTGTGAGATGGAGATGAAGACATGCCGAGCAGGACAAGTTCCAACCAACCAAATGCACATCTGGGGTGTGAGTGCTTGGGAAGATACCTGCAGCAGTGCAAGACATGGTGTAATCACAGATCCAGAATTGAATGCCTGTTCTTTGTTGTGAGAAATGGTTCAACATATTTTCTTTGGTATTGTTAAAAGAGTTTCAATAGAGAGCAAAGGAAGATACGAAATAGCAGAAATCAGTGCAAAAAATGCAAAGTGATGAGGAGGACCTAATGAGGTGGATTGAGAGGTGGAAGAAGTGATACAGAAGTGAAAATAATACTTCTGTAGAAATTATATATGAGAATGGAGGGAGGGAAATGAGAAGGCTGAATGTAATTCCATTACTGTGGAACTGAATAGCATGAAAGAAAATTTGAAGGAAACGCCAAGGAGGCAGCAGATAAAAGAAAGGTTGTGTTAGGTGGTGTATCACTGGGGAAATTATTTTCACATTGATTCTTGTGTTTTCACCAGTGTGTTTCGCTGCTTATTGCCTTTCAGAACTGATAACTTTCTGATTGGATTTCAGAATATTTTGTTCCACGCAGGAAAAATTTGCTGATGGGATTTCATAGACTTGTTTTGTGTGCCGTTACTTGTCATTAAATGTGTCTTCTTCCTACTGCCCTTTAGACTCGATTTAATGCTGGTTTATACATCTCCTCCTAAAGAAACACTCGACATGAGCAAGTTACGAAAGTATTCTATGGAGTTTGCCAACACTTGAGGGCAGGAACACTCAGACATTTTTGAATACTTTGGTTCTAATTTAAGACTAACTGGAACATACCTCATCTCCACAGTGTCATTTTCTTTAGAAAAGAACATTGGTTTCATGTACGGAACAAAAGGATGATCATTAAAACCCATCTGTGGGCCTCTTTAATAAACAGAAGTATGAGATAACCCAAAGAGCTTCTGCACAGCAGTACACTGAAACTTCAAGTCAGGGAAGTTTGCAATGCTCAGAGATTGCTGGGAAGTAAGAAAGTAGAAATCCTTAACTGTTAACCAACTAAACCATTAACCAACTAAAAATCATTCCACACTCTAGCAGATATGAATGTGTCCATTGATACTGCTTTTCTAGAATCCCTGAGCACTAGCAATAAAGTGTCCATATTTGCATACCTAAACACTTATGAAGAACTTCTTCATCTAGAGGAGAAGTACATTTGACATAAATAGTGAAGCCTTTTCAATATCCACTTGACACACATATATTTTTCCACCAGTAACATAACTTGGATCAGTACAGCTGTGAAATACACAGAGAAAAGCTGGTCAAGAAAAGGAAAAATTTACCAAGCAGAAATACAAGTTTTGGAGAGTGAATTATCGAAAATTCTTATCTTCCATGTGAGGGGATAGTAGAAAATGTTATTCTTATGGATTTAGTTGCAAAGGAGCTGGGTAAAATTCAAATTTGGATATTGAGGATACATATAAACATATGATAAAAAAATTGTTCTTGATATATGGACTATTATTAGTAAAATTACTTCAAAAAGAGCTGGTCACCCTGTTTTCCTGAGTTGTCCGTAACATTAAAAAAATGTCCAAAGTTGCACAATTTTGAGGTTGAAAATGGGTGACCTTCCTATTTCTTTTCCTGAAGGTGAGTGTAAATGAAAGAGAGAAGCTAGAATGTCAACCAGCAATATGTCAGCTATGGCATGGGAGTTGTTCACGTCCAGGCTGTTGCCAAGCAGAAAATGCAAACTAAATGGAAAGTCACTTCTCCTTGATGAAAGAAGAAGAAACTACCTTGCATTCATGGCAGGACTAGATGATGTACTATAAAAGACTGCTGTATTTTACCCCTTGCTCTCTAGAATACTCTAAGAGGGAAGAAAGTATGGAGAACCTTGAAATTCAGAGCCAATTATTCTTCCCAACTTTTGCATGGTTCTCAGGATGGTGAGTAATGAATGGGTTGCTGTTCTGCACAGCAGCACAGCTGTACAGCTACTGGATTTGCTTCAAAAAAACATCAACTTTTCAGTAGAAAATTGGCTGCAAGAAGATAACAGATGTACGAAAGAAAATAGGGAAAGAATAACTCTTAACATCTTTATGTTTTGTTTACTAGAAATTTTTAAAGGAAGAAAAGGCTTAACTGCTATGATGAGTTGATATTTTAGCCCTTATAAACTAGTTTTATTGTACTAATTTGTTCGTATTATTGTACCACAGATAAGGGTGTTGTTGCAGCTTGGCAGGTTCATGTTCAACCTTCCTTTTCCGAGTACTTATATCTCTGGTACTATTTAAATGGCAACAGGAGCTGGCAAGAATCTATGGCTACACTTCTTGTTCTTTTAAAGAATGAAAAACACTCTGGTTAATTCTTGTCTTTGTTTAGTCTATTGTTTCAGTTTCTTTAAAAAGACAATGGCAGAAATTTTACGGGAGAGAATTATGGTTCAGTGTCTAAGAAGTTTATTTCCGTTTGCTACCAACTAGTCTTTTGGGGGCTTTGTATTTCTTGTATTATAGTAGCAGTCATGGACACTAATTCCCAAATATGGGCTTGTAATTCCTGTTTGGGGTTGTAGCCACAGAAATATAAAAGGCACAGAAACTAGGAATAGTGACATAATCCCAGAAGTGTTACAGAAAGAGAGGTCATGATGCTCTTTAAGTGAAGCTGTGACTGGAAATGTTCGGGACTTACTGTCCCAGTAAACCTATTGTCCTCATTATATGATCTCTTTGTGGGCACCATACAAACACACAACAAAAAAGCTGTCTCCTGCCCAGAAAATATTGTTTTCTAGTTTACAGCTTCTTTGAGCAGCTACTGTCCACAATAAATCTCCAAAGGTTGCTTTGTGTTAACAATCCATTAGAGTTTTCGCTGAAGCAAGCGCTGAACTCAGGCAGCGCTGACCTGCACGTGCTCCTGAATGTTTGCACCGGAGTGGCTCTGGTGGTCGCACTCCATCCTATCCCCACCAGTATCATAAAAGCTGGTGTTTACAGAGGCATGGAAGGGCAGTGAAGCAGGCAGTGATACTTCCTGAGAATAGTTTCCCAGTTCCGCAACAGTCTCAAAGTCAGGGACTTCTTGAACCAGAAATAATGATGTGGGTTTGAGGTGTCTTTGCCTCGGTGGATTTCTCTTCCATGAACTTGTCTAGTTTTCTGTTGAACCTATGTCAGCTGCACCTGGGGCACAGTGTTCTACTCCAAAATTGAATATTATTGTGAGTGTGCCTTGTTTGGCTTGTTTATAGGCTGGTACCTGCTAAGTTTTCAGGGTAGCTCAACTTGTTAGGACAAGCAGCACTTTCTTGCAATGGCCCTAGATAAAAGATGTAACCAAATGCACATTTATTTTACAGGAAAAAAGAGATGAATATTATGATACTGTGGATATCAGTGCTTAAAAATATATGTATTTTAATAATTAAAAGTTCCTATAGGTGATAGCTAACCAATATAATGTCAGGAAATTCACTAGTGAAGGGAAAAAAAATCTAAAAAATCAGCAAAAAACCCCTCCAAACCCTTGTTCTGCCTATGCCAGTGTGCATAACAAGATAGTCTTCTTGTTCAGAGCCTTGGGAGACAAGAAAGACAAGTGTGTCTTTTCGTTTATGCACCATTGGATTTTTTACAAGTAGTGGTTCAGAGATTACATCAGACAAGGGTTTTACTCTCCATTTCTTTTTGCAATTCACTTTTAGATATGGTATGTCTACAGCATGGTTACAAAAATTATTTAAATTAACCTACCCAGAACTTCATGCTGCTGCAGCCAAACTGGACTCTTAGTTTACAGCCAGCAGCAGTGTTTCCCCTCCATTTCAGTAAACTGCCAAGTACACTCCTTAACTTCCAGAAGTGACCACAGGAGTCTTCATTAGCTAAATCTTTTTAAGATGTATTTTTCACTAGTCGATAATTTGGGTGATGATAATTTCATCAGAAACAGAACATGTATTGAAACATTTGCATATCTTGCAAGTAAAGATTTGCATGTTGTACAAACAGAAATTCACTCTATAGTTTCACATGAATGCTTAAAATAATTATTAAACAAGTCTTTGTTTTCATGCTGGGCTGAGGTTTCCTTCCACATCTGTAGTAAATTGTCCTAAGGAACATTGATTCAAAAGAACCAGATTGTCTTTTAGTAGCCTGGTTAGGATAGGCAGATGAGTCATGAAGAAGATTACTGTTATAGTTGATGTCAGGAAAAAATCCCCAGTTTTATGAATTCTATTTCAACAAGTAAAATGCATAAAATCTGATTTCTTTAGCAAGATCATCTGGTTTAACTAAGTCTTCTGCCACCCTTTGAGCAGTCTACCTTCTATGTCTGTGGGATATGAATGGATGAAATGCTAGAAAATAAAGAAAATGGTAGAAGTTTATGTGCCAGTATATATTGCCACTCGAGAATTTTCCAGCCTGTGATTGATGGGTAAGGTTTCTGCATCACACATAGTAACTCCAGGTGACTTTTGCAGACTGGATTTAACTTGGATGGTATCTGATGTAATTTAATGAGCAAATTGCCCTATATCTGAGCAATGGATTCTGTAGCACCAGTTCTTGCAGGCTTTCTCTTCAAGCAGCATAGCAGCTTCTAGATAGATGATATGATAGATATCATATATAAGATAGATAATAGTCCTTTCTGAGTTATTCCTTTGCCTTTTTTGGGGAGTATTAGACTTCATCTGTCTTCCTGATAGTGAGGGAGAGCTGTGTTTCAGTGTTAGAAATCAAGACAATCTATGTTACAAAAGAATGCACTTCATGGCACTATTTTGCAAAGTAGCTGTGTGTGGGAGGAGACTTTTATTTTTTTAACTTGAGACATATAGTGTATAAATTGAATGTTGAGTGGAAGCCCAATTTGAACTGGCAGATTATGCAATAGGATTTGAAGAAAGAAGAGCACATTCGTATAACGTAAGAGGAAAACCCAGTGTGAACCAGCCTTCTTGAAAAGGGATTAAAAAATACATTAATTTGTGATAATACTTATTTTAGGGAGTAGAAAATGAGCCAAAGTAGAAATTATATTAGTCTTGCAGGTATTCCAAAGAGTGGTGTATATAAAAAGACAGCTAAATAATCATGGGAGTTATGCTCTGCTTTGGCATTTGTGTTCTCTCTTAATTCTACACATGGCTATATGTAACTATGGCAGGTGAAGTCAACTTTTTGGAAACAACTCTGAAATGTTCTGGTTTCGGCTGCATATGTCAAATCTCATACTAGTGCTGTTTCTGATTTCTGTCTCACATAGTAGATGGGCATTGGCAAAAATCCAGAGAGTAATAGTGTAATCTTGACTTTCAGTTTTGAGTTAGACACATAAGGAAGAAATTTCTGATCTACAATGTAATTTGAAAACCCAACTTATACAAGAATTAAATATTCTATCCATATCTGATTTGCTTTTTATTGATGATCTAGAGCTGGTGTGACCATTATTTCTGAGAAAAACTGCTCAGCTTTCTTCAAGCATTTCTCCCTAAGCTGTTTTACCATCTGTTGATGAATATAAGTAAATATTGTTATTGTAAAGATACTCTCTAGTCTGGCCTGTAACGTGTGATCCAAATTAAGTCTTGGCTCTCTGGGGAGTTAGTGATTTTTAGTGGTTCTGAGTATGTGTGACTGAGAGTGTGTATAAAAACCGCAAACCACCAAGGTCATTTTTATTTATTTATTTGCTTTGGAGACCCTGCCCCTACTTGGGGAGGGGGTGCTAGGAATCTGGGTGCATGAGGTAAGTTCTCCTTACATATGGAGTGAATTAGGAAAGGCTGAGAGAGAAAAATACTGCATTTTCCAGTGTCCATCATTATGAAATTGGAATATGTGTTAAGCAGCTGCCAACTTTACGTGCTTAGCAGGATACTGACAGTAAGCTTGTCATCTTTAGGTTGCTCATTTTCCCAGTATGTTTCTCTTTGGTCTTGATGGGGAGAAAAACTTAGGCAATCTCAAATACATTAAGTAGTGAAGCACACCAAATTAGAATTGTTTAAATGGAAAATCTAGCCACATTAATAATGCATCATCTCTTTTCCATTAAGAAAAAAATAATAGCAAAGGTTACAGGACAAAATTTAAGTACAACCAAGTTAAATAAAGACAGAGTGGCCCCATGGTGGGAAAAGAATTAGCCTAAAACTGCTTGAGAGGAAACAAACACATAGCAGGTCTATTTTCTCTATCTGTAAATAAATACAAAATGAAACACTGAAAATTGACCTGAGAGGCTCTCCTTGATTTTGGAGGAGATAATTCACTGGAAATGTCAGAATAACAATAGGCATATGTCAGGTGTAGGTGAAAAAATAACTGAATTCTTAAATACTATTCAGAAAAGTATTTAAAATAACACCAGCAGTGTGTGATGATATTCTTTTGGGTTATAGTGGTCTACACAATATAATTCTCAGTAGCTAAAGGAAAACAGGGAAGAGCTTACTTTTCTGCGTTATTTTACAATGTGAAATTAGAGACTGCCATTTTTCCAGATGTCTCCGTCATGTATCCAGTCTGTGTGTAATACTCAGTCAGGCAAGCCAAAAGGGTATTCTGCTGTTTCATTGAATAGAGTTCTTTGTAAATTAAGCACACTACATTTATAAAGCATTTGGCTAAGCAGCTACCTGAACTGATGCAGAGAAAGGAGACGAAATATACTCAAAATTAATATTGCATGCTTTCACTTGTGCTAAGAAATATTTTCCTCACTGAAATGTAAAATCCTAGTGTGAACTGAAATTAAGTCTTAAGAATAGGAAAACATCTAGGACTTCATTTCTAAAGATACAGAAAGCAAAATGAGTGCAAAGCATATTCTGTGAATCAACCATGTAATTCCAATATGAATAATGAAATAAATTTTAATGATATTATTAGAGGGCGAATTAAGCAGTTCCCAACTGATTAAACTGACATTGTGCACTTTGAAGCAACACTGAATAAGGCATCAGATTGGAAACCTTGCGATCAGAGAAATATTCGAAAGTTTTGATCAAGCGTATCATAAAGACAGGCCTGAATCAATGTGCTTTGTACCTTTATCCAAATTAAACCAAAATACTGAGGTATGTAACATTCATGTTGTTAGTGTGTCATTCAGAATAACTCCCATGATTCAAATTAATGCAAAATGAATACTCCTGGCTTCTGTTAGGAACTCTATGTCCCCTCTTCTGGACAGCAGAAATTATTTCAACTGTATACCCTGCATGCTGGCATAAAAGAGACATTTTCATTTACTCTCTCAGTTCCAAAGTTTAACTCAAAGTGTTTAAAGTGTTTCCACTAAATATAAACTAGGTTTTCCACTAGCTCTTTTATGTTTTTGATTTCTCAATATTTCTCAGTATTTCTCTTGATTTGGCAGGTCGGTCTGTTTATACAGGCACTGACCATGATTACCTTCCATTGGTTTTCTTTTGCAGGAGGCAATCAGAACTTTGTAGAATCAGGTGTTTGTTGTTTTTTTTTTTTTTAATTTCCAGAGCTCTTCTAATTGAGAGATTAAGAGAGACAGAAGGAGACAGAAAACTTGATGGTTTTGTAACAAATACATTTTAAAGCATATTTGCATAATAGCAACTTTCTTAATTGAAACATTTTTGAAGAAACACCAAACCTGTCCGAATATGCAAAAGTCCTGCTATAAAAAGCAACACTCTAAGAGCTAGTAGTCTAAACATGCTAATATAGAATAGTTCTAGTTTAGGAATATAAAGCTGATGAGGTTCAGCCTGGAGTTGCTTCTTGAGTCATTGCCATGATCTACAAAATAGCTACCATATGATGTTTCTTGTTCCAGCTTTATCTGAAGCATTTTGATGTAAGAATTATAGGGGGAAAGTACAGTTCTTCTCATAAGACAAAAACTGACAGAACTTATTTTGCTCAAAAGTAAGCAAAAATTGCTGTGGATTGGAATGAAATTTTTTAAGTATTGGCACTAGCACGGCTTGTTTCAGTACTACAAGTAGAACAAGTCTGCAGCCTTCATATATCCAAACTGACATCAGTCTGGAATGGCTTTTCCAGAAGGAGTAGTATGGTGAAGAACAGAGTAACGTGTAGGCATCCTCAGCAGTGGCATGCCAGACAATGAACCACGTGGTTTACTTGTTCGGTATTTAAAAAAGAAACTGCTACAACATGAGTGGTTTTCCCCACATCCACCCAGAAGGCTTCACATGGTGCAGAAATGGATAATTTAAATGAGTGACTGGGGTACATCTCTAAGAAAGCTCTATCTAAAGCATGGTATGAAATGAACTCATGATTTGTAAATAGTTTTCCCAGATTAATTATAATCCTGAAATTCAGGAATATTTTAAATCACCCTGATTATATAGATAGATTCTAGTCTTTTTGTGTATACTCATGATATATGTAATTAGAGAAATGTGCTTCATTCAAACCAACTGCAATCATGAAATTACTTTTTCCCATTAAACTGTACAGGAGGCTGTGATTACATCCTTTTTATTTTTAATACGAGTTCCCTGCAATTCCCAAGCTCTCAAATATTTCAAACCAGCTGTAGTAGTAGGACTTTTAATTATACTCTTGCTTAGTGAGTGACATATAGCTCTTTCTCAGTTTGAATTAGCCCTGGACAAACAGATAGGAGTAATGTGAACCAGAAAACTAAATGCAGAACAGCTGTGGACAGAAATGAATGCCTTGATTGAAAACACTTTCCTGGTAGTTTTCTCGAATGTTGCTATGGTACAAAATTTGAGTTTTCTAAAGTGACAGGTGTCCTTTAGAGCAGCTTTCCTGTGCTTTTACCTTTAATTTTGAAAACTAAGTTGTTAATTTGAAATTTACTTCTATATATTGAAAAAGGCAGTGCATTATTGTTCCTGCAGCCCTTTCCCAAAAAAATGCATCTGGACAGAATCTTTTCTGGGGAAGGATCTAGCCTGCATTGGGTATAATTTCTGATGAGCTAGAGGTCATAAAAGAGCTTCCTGTAACTGAAAAATAAACAAACCTTAAAATTTTTAACTAGCTGACACATCAATTAAAAGTGTATTTTTTATAAATTGTATTTCTCTTTTAAAAAAATTTTAATTTAGAAAATACAAACATTTTGTTTTTAAAATAACCTGTGCCATTATAAATATACCAATTTCCTTAATATTTGATGCTTTTTTACCTAGGGTAGAGAATATTAATAATATCCTACAAAAAAATGACCTGAGCCTTATTTCCATCACAGTATCAATTCTTCATTGACATGGGAGTTTTTAGAAAATAAGCAGGAAAAGTGTAATAAAACTGCCAAAACAAGACTGTCTTAAAGTATGGCCTTTGGAAATGGCACTTCTAACTGCCCAGGTGCACTTGGATTGTTAACTGTGTCAGCAATAGCTCAGAATCCAGCAGATCCTGGGTTTGGTGCTTCTCAGCACAGTAGCACTTTGTGTAACCAACCACACAACTTTGAGACAAACAACAACTCGGGGCAAGAATCCAGAACAGTTGCAAAAGCATAGATTTTTCTCTTTGTCTAGTTGTATGACTGCTAAGCACAACTTTTCATACCCGGCTGTTTTTCTGAATTCACTTTCTATCTGCTTTGTCTTGTTCGTACTCAGGATTTAACTAAGTGTTCAAATAGTCGTCACAAATCTCTGTTGACTTCCGTAGCGAACCACTGAATGTGAACTGAAGTTTAGGCACTTGCTTTTAATATCAGCATGATATTAGCCTGAGGTAAGTGTTACAATGCTTGCTGGGGACTTGGTATGATTAGAGACATGCCCCTGCAGAGTCAGCTGACAGAAACTGTGGCAGCATGAAGCACAAAACCTCAAGTTCTTTGAAATGGCAATATTTTGGAAGAGCTATATCACTTGTTTAAGCTCGAAACCTCTTGAGGACGTCCTTTGCTGTGGAAGGCTGAAAGCATGTACCAAACTCTCCCTGAAGAGTCTAGGGTGAAAAGCTTCTGGAAGAATTCAATCCAAAAATCTAACATACATGCATTTCCTCTCTCTACTGCTGGAGGAGCATGCCTCTCTTAACCAGTTACAGAAGGTGTCACAAGTAGCTAGTTTTGGTACCTAACTCCAAAACTTGGCTTGGGAATATGTGTAAAATACCCAGAGCAGTGTATCAAAGACATTCTGAATGGTATAGTTTTTGTCCATCTCACAGGACATACTACCAGAAGAATCTACACCAAGCTCCTTTTGAAGTCTCTGACTTAATGCTTGAACATGTAGCACTGCTGGTGCTGAATGCCTTCTTTGCGTAAGAAGTTTCTATAAGCCTATGTAGTTCTCTTGGATCAAACAATATCACTACTCAGGGATTAAATTCTGCATTCTTTGGCCAAATCTTCTTCAATTCTATGAAAGGTTATTGCAGTCTTCTAGCTGGTATTAATTAGTAAATGTAGTATTCTCCACTAGAAAAAACAGCTAAAGTCAGAAAATTTCAGTTCATATGGCATGAATTGTTTATATGGCTGACATTTCTGTCACCTGCAGTTTCTTAGAGATTGATACATTTGAGCTTTTTACATTGCAAGATGAGCTTCAAGAGGCTATACCAGAGAAAGAATGGAGAACGAAGGCAAGTGTGGATTTCGCAATTACATCTGGGCATAAATTGGTTTGCTTCATATTGCTTCCAAGTTTTCCGTTCTCTGATTTTGCATTAAACCAAACTAGTTTAAACACAACCTACTGCAATTACAAAGAAAAATTATTGTTCTTTGAATTTTGTGCTCTGATAAAAGTGATGCAATTTTCTTAAAAATCTGATGTTCAACCTGAATTCTTAGGCTATTTCAAGGGAACGTACAATAGCTAATCTTCCACCACCAAAATTTGAACTTTAAGTAATACCCATGTCCAGGCCTTCTGAATATGAGTTGGGCATCTTTTACAAGATCCTAAAAGTAGGCTATAAAAATGTTGCTTTCCTAGCTCCATTTGATAGAAATGGATTCCTGTGTAGTATTTGCAGAATCCCTCATCACAGTGAGCTTTATTCTGGAATCGGACAGCCATTTGCTTTTTCAGCTGAAGCAAAACAAAATAAACAATGCAAAATTTTCCTGAAAATGAACACTGAAAATAAAAGCCCAGCTGCTGTAAGAGGAAGCTATTAGTACTTTCTGCTATAGGGCTGAATCACAAACTCTAAAGGGCTTTCCTAGGAGACATCCAGAGAGGAGTGGGAGGGCAGTCATTGCCTTCCTTTACTTAGGCAGCATGAGAAGGACAGCTCAGCCAGATCTTGGACATGAAATTTCTTCCAACTAATAAGAACTAAACTATTTTTAAAGCACTTAGAATGTTTTGTTAGCTATAGTAATAATAATAATGGAGTTATTAATATAGCTTCACTCTGTCTAGACAGATCTATATCTAGCTGAAGACGATAAGAACAAAAGGAAGAGAAACATTTATTTCTGAATTCAAACATCTCTAATTCCAAAAGTTTCACTGAGTTCCCACCACCCACCATGCTGAAATGACACTAGTGTACAAGAAGTTGGCAGAACATGATGCTTACAGCAAGCATGCACTGTTACTTTTTTGGATTGCACCAAGGACTCACTGTCATTTTTAGCAGCCAGGGCTCAAAGGTTGCTGTGTTTGGCCAGAGCTGATATCAAAAGTCAGGTGGCCCAGCTACAGAAATAGAACTAGAATTTGGTGTGAACCAAACAGATGTGTCCCCAAACCCCTGCAGATCACCACAGCTCACCTGTCCTGTCCTGCCTAGAAACCTATGGCACTATCCCTTTACACCACAGGCTGAGCAGCCTTTCATCCTTCCAGTGCAAGCAAGTGCTCGGTTCCTCCTGCAGCAGCCACATTCCCTCAAGCTGCAGGTAATCTCTTACAAACCTGTGCCATATGTGACCTTCCAGCCCGGAGAGGCTGTCCACCTCCTTCCTTTGCCCAAGAAGAAGCTCTTCCTCGGGGAGCAGCTCCCTCAAGTCGAGCAGCTGCCCCAAACTTTTCTGTAGAGCGAACTGCTCTCTCCTTGCCTAAGGTGCTACTTTCCTGCCACCCCCGACCTGGTGCTTCATGGTTTAACACTTACCCAGGATAAATTGTAACTGTCCCAGTAGCGGTGTTCTGGAATTTTTATCCCATGTGTTGTCTGGCATTGGGAATTTGGCTAGCTCCTGAATGATAAAGATGATTCCCCAGACTAACTCTCCCTCATTGAACTTTTAATTTTCTTCCTGATGTTAAAAGGTGCATTTCAGCATTATTTCAGGAGGTTGTTGGTCTTCCATTTTTTTCTGCTAGGTTGTGCTGTGCTTAGTGTCAGGAATGTCAAATGCTTCAGCTCCACTGAAAGTGAGAGCATGACTGCAATGCTGACCATTTTTCTTTTAGTGGTTCATAACCCTCCTCAGGCACAGTGCAACTCTGTGGAAATATTGAGTCATTTTCCATATTTCTGGATGTTTTAAACTCTGCTTGTTACTGTGATTTAGAGCTCTTGTATTTCCATCAGTGAAAAAAAGCCTTGAGAAAATGTGCTTGCAGACCTCCTCATTGGGAAGGGAAGGAAGGGTGGAAATACTGGGTATCAGTGGGGGTGGCAGTGTTTTACTGTGGTGAAAGCATCATGCTATCGTTATATCCTGATGCGGGGTGCTGAGGGGTGGCTGAAATCGCCGCTTTAACCCGAAAGCATCCCCTGCAAGGGATGCCCTGGGGGTGCAGCTCGGCACCTCGCAGGCCGACTTCCAGCCCCCGTGCCAATGGATGGCACTGAGACACAGCCCCGCACCCAGGCCAGGATAGCTCAGGTGTTACCAGGAGCAAGGAGCGTGGAGGGCTCTCCGCATGGGTTCCGAAAGGTTTATTCCGAAGGGGTCAGAGGCGAAGAGGCCGAGCAGGCCTCGTGTACAAGCTTATAAGGGGTAACAGAAAGGGGGCTGGCACAGCACCAGCAACCAATTACCTGGGGGCAAGGGGCAGGGGGAAGGCAGAGGGATACAACAACCAATGGGGAGAGGGAAGGGGCGGAGTGGGGGACCAGGTACCAGACAGGTGCTGCCTGATGGGAGAAGAAGTCTTTCCCTGTAACCTGAGTAGGGGGAGCTTATTCTCTGAGTTGACCCACCAGCACAGGGGATCTCCTGCACCAGGGTTTTCTGGCATCCCGGCTTCTACCGCTGCCAGCTCACCCACCCCAACAATATCCTTAATGCCAAACTGGGATTCTGCTACTTCAAACCTAGTCCCCAAATCCTCAAATCCCCCAAATCTGTATCCCACCAGTTATCACCCAGCCAGCAATCTCATCTTCCCTGATCTCTGTGTACCAAGGCCTTCCCACTCACAATCAGTCTACTCCAGTACTATTGATGTATGTTCTTTGCCAGGTCACCCCAGCCTTCTGAGATTATGTCTTGAAGGTTTCTCCTCCACTGTGTCCTGGATACTCATCTGTAAGTTCCCTCTTTCTGTCTACATTCAAATCCTTTTCCACCTGTGCATTCACCCCATTAAACTCTCACCCCCATTCCAAGTCTGTATGTCTGTAGGAGCAATTACTGACAAGTCCGTTTCTGTTTTTAAAGCTATGGTTTTATGAACCTTCCCCATGTCCTCTTTCATTCCCTTGGATGCTAGCGCCTGCTAGCTGGCTGAACTTATCCCCTTTCTTGGATCTGCCCTCAGAAATAAACATGCCCCAGCTCTTGTTTCTGGCAGAACTCTGAGAAAACCTGGACACCGGCTGCAATAATCAAAAATCTGCTCAGATGGCAAAGAAAAACAAGAGAAGTTTGTGATGAAGTCTTCATATAGAGCCCTATATGAGCTGCTCTCCTTCAGTTCTTGATTTATTTTACTCCTGCTACACTTTGCTCTTGATTCTGTAATCACTCAGGGGCAAGAAGGCCAGCTCCTGAAGGCCCACTTAAATCAGCATCTGTGGTCTAACTGCAGCATTACATAAGATGAACTTCAGCATAACGTAACTGGTCCCAACTGAAAGGTACATTGCTGCACAACATATGCAAAATACATGATCATGCAAAGGATGAGCAAATTGCTTGGCTTCGTTCTCCAGCTCTGTAATCTCTTCCATGTGAGAGCATCCCTGCAACCAGTCAGAGCCCTCATGGCCTCCATGGAGTTCTTTGCTCCCCTGCTGTGGCCCTGGCCACGAAGCAGCAGCATTTGACACGATCCTTGAAATGGCTTTTCTAAAGTTCTTGTTTCCATAGGTAATTTTGCGGGGCCTTAATGAAGCTGAGGGACAAGGGGAATGAACATGGAGAGAAGGAACCTGGGTTTGTGCCAGAACATGTGGTGGATAGTAGTAGTCTGATTTCTAAAATGGAGGTGTTGCAGCCAATGAGCTCAGCATTTCCCATATTAATGAATTTTAAGGTTGGCAAGAAACTGCTTAGACAAACACAAGAAGTGTAACTAGGAAGGATAAGAAATACTCTGTTAATATTGCTCTCCCCCACCCATATTTATGTACACAAACACCCCTCTGTTTATTTTAAATTCTACTCAGATTAAACAGTGAGATGACTTTAAGTAATCAGTTTGGCAACAGTTTGGAAATATTATATCCACAGATAGTTTTGTTCCCAAACTGAATTATATCTGTCAAACTGCAATAATAATTTAGGCCATGAAAGAAATAATAAGATAAAAAATGATTTCTTATTGTCAGTCAGCCATATGCACTTCAGAACAATTAGTGTTTTTGACTATTTGGATGTGTTTTTTTTAATTGGCACTTGCTGGGAAGACAGCAAAGTGACAGTGAAAAAGAGTAGTATAGCATTTTAATTCCCTTGATACTGTCCAGAGTAGCAATATTTTTTTTTCCTGAGTTATTGGCATAAAAATCCATTTTGAATTTTTTAATCCTGAAAGGGATGATGCTTTAGGGTTTTTTGGTTTTTTTAAACTAAAAATGAGTTGAAATACTTATTTTCCCAGGTTTCTTAGCTTTTAAAAGCCTTCTGAAAGGAGACAGTATATGTTTATAGTAGACTCTTCAATTTTTTGAAGATTTGAAGGTTTCTATTGGAACTACTGTAGAAAGATAAAATGTTTTGCACATTTTCTATTGTATATTCTCTTGTAGTTTTAACTTCAACCCCAATATATTTCCTTTGCATTTGTGCTTTGAATTGGTTTCACTGATGAAGACACAATAAATTATACATAAAAGAAAGTGATCTTCTAAGATGATCATTAGGCAGTTCTAAATTGTAATGCATCAGAAACCATATGCTTTGTGCATTGGCTCACAGCTGTAAAACTGACTTGAAATTACCAAATGAAGGCTTGGTGCCAGTTTCCAGTGAAACCAATGACAAAACTTCATTTATTTCAATGGTTCAGAGTGAACTGTGCAATATTCACAACTACAAATTAAGAGTTTTTGGTTTTGAGCCAAAGTCTCATTTTTCCTTTTGCAGGTTTGCAATGCTGAAAATGTAGGCGAACACCATCCCCCTTTTTTAGTGCATGAAGATATAAGAAATGTAGTTTTTCAGTCATTTTAATTTCTTCACTGTTTCTTCACTACTAACCAAGATTTAGTAACTCAGGACAATCAGGTTGTAAGGAAAAGGAGACTGAAGTATCAAGTGTTTCTGGTGACACCTTAAGTGATACAGAGAGCTGCATGTCTGTGTGAGACCTCATAGCCGCTCAAGGGGTTGGAGGGACAGGTCCTGTCCATCCGTGTCCATGACATTGCCAGACATACCATTCCACTGCGGATTCCATTTGTAGTCTGATCTTGAGCTCGAGTAGCAAAAGGAGACACCATTTAGTATATGGAGAGAGGGCTGTTCAAGCACCAAAGGGTCATTTTGGGAAATGTGTTCACTCTTTGTTAAAAATCTGTGTAATTAATTATTATTTTTGTGCAATATTGTTTGCAACTGTCTGTCGTCTGCACTAGGACAAAAGTTGTAACATGCCTCCAAATTAATGATGGAAGACTTCCAAACTATTGAAGGGATTTCTGAACATACACCCCCTTGAAAGAAAAGTGGATGAGTGGTGTCTCTTTCACACTTCTCTTGTTTACTTCCTGAAGAGCTTTTTCAGCTTTAAAAGATTTCTGCCCCTTTTAACTTTGGAAAAGAGGCTAGGCTTGAGGCTTATAGACTGAAAGTGTTCACTGTCTAAGGAAGTTTGAGCCTCTTAGCAGGGAGTCAATACTGGACTTAAAGCAAAAACCTGTCCCTAATCCTGGCATCATCATGAAGCACAGAATGTTAGAGTCATTTACAGCTGCCTGGCATTGCTGCTGAGGGACAAATTGAAATGGCTGATCTGCCAGGCTTGTCAACACCTTTGAAATATGCTGCCTAGCCTCGTCCCCCAAAAGAGGCCTTGGAGAGAGTCAAGGAGCCAAAATGACAGACACAGCCAGGGTCCACCTACTTGTCGCGTTTTCTTCCTTTGTTTCTTTTCCTCTTTTATAATTGCCTTTCTTTTTGCTTGTTCTTATCCCAACACTAATGTTGTAATATTGGTAAGTGGTTTAATTAGAAGATTTATTGACTTGTGTTTTTAATCTTTTTACTGAGAAAAAGTACCAAAAACTCAACATCAAAATAAAAGCTATTACACAATCCAATAGCTGGGTGCAGTCTGTAACCTTTGAATTCCATGGCTAAATTCCCATTGGCTTTCATGGGAGCCTGTTAAGGGGCAAGCTAGTGTTATTTTGTAATATGTATGCCACATGGGGTCTCAATTTAGTCACTTAACTAAAGGCACCTAAACAAGTGGCCTTGTTTTTAGTGATGTGAATGACTCAAGTAGCTGAATGGGAATACGAGTGCCTAATTTTGGTATATCCACAGTTGAATATGGTAACCACAGTCCAGTACCGTTATCTTCATCTATATGGGCTGGCATTTATCAGTCATGCTGGGAATGGCTTAACAATGAGTGCTTCAAAAACACTTCTGTTGTATATATTCCATAAATCTAAAATAAAAGCAGATAGCAAAGGAGAGAAGTAAATATAAAACAAAAATCTGAGATTAGCTTGACAAAAAGAAATTGATGCCTGTCTGAGGCTTTGCTTCATGTTAGTAATTAATCACCTCTTTTCAGTTAATTTCTAATATTTCAAAGAAATAATGTTTTAAAAATATAAAGTAGTTTAAACTGTCATCAGAGCCGGGGATAGAGTTTTCCTGGAGCAACATTCTGCAATTTGGTGAAGATCCAAGAACTGGTTAATTTAGAGAAAAAAAGCCTGTAATGCACTTGGTTATTAAATACCAAATTATAAACAAGTGCTTCAATATTTGGGAGATCATGACCTCCAACATCACATAATTTTAAACAATTAGGTTTCCAAGTCACAGTAATATAAACTAAGACTCTTAGAATTTACAAAGCCATTGTTTGCTCTTTTCATGGGATAAATATTAAAATTTGTCTTGTTGGTTTAAGGATTAAGGCCAAATCTGATTTTTTGTTACACCTTTGTAAAGAAGAATTGCAAGTTCCACTAGTAAAGATTTTAAAAAAAGTATATATTCAGAAAGTATAGTCTATATAAGAATAGATGTATAAGTATCTCCTGGCTTTAAGTGTTAATCAACATATATATTCACACAGAGCATATGAATAAACCCTCTCACATATTTTATTCCTTCAGCACTTTGGCATGTGAGCTTTGTGATTTATGCACATATGTATAATGAGAAATGTCTCATAATGTTTTCCTTCTCAATGACACAATTGTGCTGGAGTTCTTTTCTTTTTTGACAGCTTTCAGTGTGTGATCATGGGTTTGACTTCCTTTGGTAAACTCTGAACTATTCTTTACTTTGTTTCCTCTGGGGAGCTGTGTACAGCTTCTGCATGTTTATCTCAGTTCTCCATTTTTTATTTGAACCTTCTCAAGAAAATGACAGCATTCCTTCTGGCTTCCACTTACTGGTGTGCAAGATGCCTTTATTGTTTAGGAGAAAGACATATTCCAGACTATTTTGAGGTGTTCACTTTTCAAGCCCCAAGCTTACAGGATGGGAGAGCCTAATCTTCAGAAATATTTCTGCCTGTGGTCTTGCTTTTACCTTGTTGGGGTCTTCAAAAACCACATATACTCTGTGAGATTGTGTCATCCTACTTTAACAGTAATGATTTCATGCACCAAGAATTGCAAGGGCTTGAGAAGATGTTCCTACATCCTGAAAAATTTTGTTGCGCTCTTGCTTGTTTTTTAGGCCATTAGCCCCAAAATCGAGGTGCGTTAAATTTTCCAGGAAAAGAATTCCAAGAAAAAAGGTACTTACCACATTCTCTGCCTTTATTCCAGCAGATCTCTGGGTCCTAGCAGGTTGACGGTGTCACTCTTGTCACAGTAGTAAGTCCACTGTGAGTAAAACAATCTTTATGGATAGTGCCAAGTGGTTGGAAATAATCTCTCCGTTGCCACGATTGCTGGGACATGACACAAACCCAGGCCCTTCTTCACTGACACTGTGAGTGTCCCCAACCCCTCTGGCATCTATCTCCTGCACCAGCTGTCTGAACTTGAGGTGTTAAGAGCACATTTCCCTCATTAGCCCTGACGTCCAAACCAAGATTTCAGTACCAGCAGAAGTTCCTTTGTTTCTCCTCTTTGAAGAAAAAGTGCATTTTATGAGAGGCAATGAATTCAAACAACCATGGGTGGGCAGAATGTCTGTTGGAAGCTGGAGCTCATTCTTCAGCGGAGACAATGCCTTTCTGCATTGCTGCTGGGTCTTTTGATAGGCTTCAGAGAGAGCAGAAGAAAAGGAGTCCTTGGCCTTTAGTAATATCTGCCTAAAATTCATTCCTAGAAATATGTGGAGTGTGTCAGGATGAATACTCATACTTCTTTCGGACACCAGCTTGTCATGTTCTGCTTCTGTGGCTGTTTTGTTATCTTTCTCCAGGAACAAGTCAAACTCTGGATGTTATTGAAAAGACTAGAGTGCCTTTTCATAATTGATTAATCGAGTTACTTTTTTTTTTTTTTAATCTTCTAGGCCATGGTACGGGGGAATATAGTTACAAAAAGTGAAGTATACTCTGTTTCTTGCAGATGCATTTCTGGTCTTCAAATTTCTGAAATGATTGATGAAATTAATTCCATTTCTTAAGGGCTTTCCTCCTCCATGAGACTTGAAGCTGGTGCTAATGACCCTCACTTACATCCTGTCTGTGAACCTGCAGCAGCTTCCTCACTGATGTATCTGTCAAAGGTGTGTTTGTTATAGAATATTTTTCTGTCATATTTATTCTTCATGGGATATTTCTTTCAAGAGCTATCCTTATTTCTGGCTCAGAATTCCATCTCAGTCAGAAACTTAAATTTTGTCAATTATTCATGTCTTTCCTCCACACTGAATGCTAGCAAAGCTCAACCTTATTTCTTGTTTCTCTTCTCATTTCTGATTTCTGATAGGATAAGAAATTCCAGGTGTTTTCTGAGGCTCTTTCTGTCAACAGCTTAATGATCTGGGGATGTTGTCATCTTTGTGTGGAGGTGAGAGGCTGTCGTGGCCTGTTTTGAGACTGCAGCCATGATTGGAGTGAATGCCACTAGCTCTTCAGCTAAGTGGGTGGTAATGCTGAGAAGTTTCACCTTCCCTGTCATCTGATGAGCGTTCATGTGGCGCTGTTTTCAATTTCATGGGATCCTTGGCCACCGGGGAGCATCCAGGAATGGTGCTGCACTTGGCAGTGTTACAATTTTTATTGGTGTGAAGAACTTCCATTACTTCTCTGGGGTAAATATGCAGCTCCTCTGGGCTCACGTTGTGTCAATATACATGTGTGCAATCACTGTGAAATAGAACAGCTAAAAGTAAGACATTTTCTTGAAAGTACACGTATAGATTTTCTGCTTGCAGTGGACATAAAGGGAGACAAAGAATAAATTTTTCCTCTAGACAAAAGAGTGGAAGGGAAAATAACATAGAAAGAAAAATTACATGGTCAAAAAGCAGATATTTTTGCTACTTTCTTCCATGGCATGACTGTATTTGTGTGCTACATACAGTTGCTGCTAAGTTGCCTCTCTTCCTTTCCAAAATCTGCATGTCAAAAAAGCTAGCGGAACTATAAGCACATTGAATGGGCCATCATTATGCTTTTGGGAAAGCATTAGCCAGGGATGCTAAACTTCACTTCTTGCTTTCAAAATCTACCACATGCATAAATATCACCAATCATCACTGTTGGTCATTAGCAAGTAACCAGTTGCAACTACTGGGATCTAGAGGCAATTTTTTTTCCGAATATGTCTTTCATGCTGTCATTTGCTTAATTGGTGGCAATAAGGCAGCTATGCTTGCCACTGGGGTGAGAAATATCTGTCACCTGCTGCATCCTGGGTATAAATATTTCATAAAGATCCTATCTACTCAACTGTTGTGCAGGAGTTTAGGATCTGACTTTTGGCATGAGAGAGTTATTGTGGCCTGCTTATGTTAATTGTTCTGTTGCTACCATCTTCCAGTGCCCTTAGGAGACTTGCTTCACTTTACCCCAGTTTTGTGTCTGGCTCCCTTTTTGCACCATGGATGAGAAAGACTTTGTGATGCTTTTCTGGGCTATGTTTAGAATCTTAAATTCAAGGCTTAGAATTTCTCAGACAAATTCAAAGTTACTCCGGACCTCCCAGGATCTGTTTCCCAGTGAGAACAGAGAAAGGAAGCCATTGCAGTGGTTGGAGGGCAGAGTTATACAAAAGGTTACTAAACATTATTGCTTGTGCTTGATGACTTCCAACTGCCCTGCCACCCACCTTCTTGCTGAGCCAGAAGCAAATTTGAAGAAGAAACCGCTGTGCATCACTTCCCCAGCAGAACATGCTGCAGACAAAAAGAATCAAAACCACAACCAGAGAATTGGATTTCCCCTGCTTTCTCCAAAATAAATATTTGTTTGCGACAAAAGCAGCCGGAAGAATGAGACATGTACCTTTGACACTAAAGGCTTGTGTGTTTGTGCCAGCTGCAGTAGAGGTATGATAATCCACTGAGTGCTATCTAAGGCCAGGCTGAGCTCCTTCTCCCCTAGGTTGTGAATTAACATCTTCAGATACTTGCACAAGGCAGAGAGAGGAAGAAGGCCCAGGGAATCCAGCAGGAATCTATAGCAAGTGAAAAGCAAAATGAGCAGTGAGGCTGCCTCTTGGAGTTGCTCCCTACACTGCTCCTTCCAAACAGCAGCATCATTTCTTTACTAGCCGTTGTGGGGCAGCTCTATGCGCTGGTTGTCTTTTGGAATGAGCTCCAAAGGGATGACATTGGTACAAAAGTATCCGTACAGGTGCCCAATCCTAGTAGGCAGCTCACAGACATTATCTGGGAAGGAGATAAGCAGCACCACGAGATGGTTAGCAAAAGGGAGAGGAAATGAAGGTGAGCTCTTTAGAGTACAGGGACTGTGTCTACTTCTGGATGCTGACTTTGAAAGGATCCATGCATCTCTGAGCAGGGCTCATTCTTTAAACAAACTCAGTACTACAGATCTGTGCTTTGTGTAGTAGCTTAGCAGTTAGAAGCTTTAGCTAGAAAGTAGACAACATAGGTCACAACACCCTTCACAACACAGTTTGAGTGGGTTTACACACCAGTTTTCTGTTTTCTTGGAGGTGGCCCAAAAGAATATATTCCTTTTGTGAGTGGTTGAAAAGGCAACAGATAAGTAGTAGAGGAGATAGCAGAGTGCTGTTGCTATCTGATGGAGTCAGCTGGAATAGCCTTTTCTGAACTCCAGAGAGCTGTTCATCAGACATCCTCACAGTAAAGCTGTGGATGTGACAGATATTCTTGTACTTTGAAAATCAAATGCCCCATTACTTGATTTTTTTTTTGCTTTTCTTGCACCTTATGCTTCACTTTTCGTATAAAGGCGCGATAAGGAAAATACATGGGACAGAGATTTGCCATTAAAGAGTCAATTTTTATAAGCAGTTACCACATGAGATTATCTGGAGCACCACAATTATGGCCTTTCGCAAGCTGAGGGAAATGTTGTGGTGTCTCATATGGCACCATTTGCTAACACTTAGCCAGAAGAGATTTTTATGGTCAGGAAGCACTCTAAATTCATAATGTTTAGCTTCACATTTTTTTTCTCTTGTCCACTTTTCCAGTTCTCATTTTCAGCTGTTACCTGGCATGAATTTCCACAGAAGAACCTCCCCTGTCATCAGAAAGCCAGAAAAATCCATTCAGATTAGGAGACGGAAGGAAATTTAGAAAGACAGTCTCTTTTGGATACTGCTTGTGCCTTCACAAAAGCCATATTTTTATTATGCCCTTACATAACCTGTCCCCTGTTTCAAATACAGCTTGAAAAAAACCTCCTTCGTACAAGAACATGACCAGCTGAGTAAATAAAAAAACCTGTTGAACTTGTGGATTGTGCTTACTGAGGCCCTAACTATTTTGATACATGTGCCTGCATAGCAGTACATTTTGGAGAGAAATAGTGATATTGAGACACATGAAAACAGTTGGTAAAGGCTACAAGTTAACCTGAAAACATATTCCTGGTAACACAGTTAAAGGAAAGGGAGAGGAGCTCAAAGGTAAATTCAGGTCAATTGGCGTCTTCAAAAACAAGACTTGGATGACTTGTAAAACAAAGTCATATGCAAAAAAGGAAAAAGTCGCAGAAACACCAAATTTACCACAGTGTCATGAGAGTGGAAAGGAGGAAAAAAAATGACAGAAAAGAACCCAGCAGTAAAATGAATATATTCATGCACTGTCAGTCTCTCCAGACAAGAAATGGTGCCAAGCAGAACCGCATCAGCGTGTGGCCGCTTCTTGCACTGACACTAAAAACATCTGTTGAGGTACAGTGTTTATACTGTCTGCCAAACAAGAGTTTTTTAATCTTAAAACATATGCTGGAAATAGGAAAATTTAGACAAGAACAAAAAGAAAAAAGAGGGGTGGGTGGCCAATAAATTAAAAGTGAGAAGTGGGGAAGGACAGATTGGAAACAATGTTTTCCACAAAGCGCATCATAGTTAATTCAAGTCATCTCAGGTCACCAAGGACAGGAAAGCTCATGAAGGAAGTCACAGATTGCTCAGAGAAGTTGAAAGAAACAAAATGATGTTCTTGTCAGACTTCATCCTTCAAATATTGGGTTTTGAACAGTTAACCATAAAACTAAGATTTTAACAAGAGTTCAGGAATACATCTAATTTGAGGTGCAAGAACTGATGCTGACAGCACTACTCCTAGTTTTCAGACATGTATATCTCACATTTTTTTGTAGAAAGCATGTATTTAAGCCCCTCAGCTAAACCAGGGCCTAATATTGCCTCTTAAGAAATTATGCCTCCAGCCTATTTGGTTAAACACTTACGCAAACAAATTTTAGATACATACAATGAGTAAATTATTTAAAGATTCCCACCTTCGCATTTAGTTCTCCAGTTGAAGAAGCTAGAATACAGAATTCAGAAGTATTTCAGTCAGAATAATTGTTAGATATGACCAAAGAAGTTATTCAACTATTTCTAGGACATTTTTCAAATAAAGTCCCTACATATTCCTTATGAAAAAATACTCTCATAGAATGTAGGTTATTTTCATTTCTGAAATTAACTATATATTTTTAAGTTCATTATTTGGCGAAGTTATCTAAGTGATCAGCTTCCTGAATATCATAAACATGTATGAATAGAAGATTTGATTTTATACCACTGACCCTTTGAAGTCAAGAAATTCTTTCATTCAAATCAGTGTCTCTTTGGCACCATCTTAGGTCTGCAGTATGTGGTGCGTGTCTAAGGACAGAAATAGGCAATGAACCCACTTTAATACAATTTGTCCACTCAAATAATTCCATGTGAATTGTGCTTTTAGAAGAGAAAATATGCCTAGACTAAAGTGTAGGCCTCTAGAAATCAGAGGAGAAACTCCCACTCTCTTCAACAGATTTGAGATTTCATCTCTAGTATACTTGACTTTCAAGTACAAAAGATTTATGCTTAGCGAACCAATGGATATGGTAAATTGCACGTTTTTTAAAATCTGCATCAAATTAATTGTGCTGTATATCTTTCAAGATTTGCTTCAGTTTCTTTCTGTTCCATTTATTAAATGTTACGTTTTTGAAAAACACCATAGAAATGAACAGTTGAATGGATTATACACGCCATGGCTTACAGGAGTTTTTGGTCCTTCTAATGTGACAAATGGGACAATTTAAACTTTGAATTATGGTAGATGACTTATTTCTGGGATATAAAAACGTGTTGGACAATATGAAAATCAAATTCTAGAATGAGGTGATGGGACAAAATAGGAGATGTTTCCTAAG
The DNA here is from genome assembly GCA_013398015.1 of Oreocharis arfaki. NCBI lineage: Eukaryota > Metazoa > Chordata > Aves > Passeriformes > Paramythiidae > Oreocharis > Oreocharis arfaki. The sequence continues at coordinate 569,808 of VZRR01010600.1, read as the reverse complement.
GGCAGCACTCAGAACTACATAATTTTCTGCCCTATTTGATATTTAATGGCTTTGATTGAGTTCTGCATATTAGGTGGGTGTGTAACTGAGTTTTACTGGACATTTGTGTTGTAAAAATAGAGAGATTTTATGTTCCCACATAACAGTGTTTTCAAATGTTTTTGTTTCTTCCTGAATCCTGAGAGAGTATTTTCTATGACCATCAAAAAGCAAAAGACAATTTGAGCCTATGGATATCTTGTTTGAGCCTATGGATATTTTGTTGTCAACGCATCACAGTCTGAAAAGGTGCAATTAGCACAGGCACTGGAGCAAAATCTTATTGGTTCTTTCATTAGAATGCTGATAACAAATTGCAGTCTTCATGATTGGAAGACAACAATGTTTTCAAAGACTACTAGGAAATAAAATATTCTAGGCTGAATTTTTAAATCAGGTGATTTCTGTTAAAGTTCAAGATCGTTCTGATGTTTCGGAGCGTTTTGTCTCCCAGTAGGAGACTTAACAGTCATCTGCAACAAGTGGCTACATAGATCACATGGAAGTGCATCTTGCAATATCCTTTTTCCAGTGAATGTTAAGTTTCCTGTGAGACCGAAGCTTTGGCTGAATCTTTGGTGTTTTTGAATGTGTCCTCACTTTCAGGTCTGTGAACTAAATTTGTGGATTATTTCCACTTTAATTTAATTTCTTGTTTCTCAAAGAAAGCTGACTAACCCTTTCTTCCTTGCTCAACGTGTGTTTGTCTTCTTTAGTGAGAATTGCCACACTGCTCATTGCAATATGGAAGCCTGAGATGTAAGTGAAATTTTGGTGTCTAATAGCTATTGACCTCCATTTTTGGAACAATTTCACAAACAGTGGATTAAATAAATACATATATTAACATAGTAGTGTGATTAGAAAATTCATCCTCTGTTACTTGTCTGTGCTCAGTTGACCATAATCAATGACTGCCTTAGGTCTTTGATACTATAAAAAAGCCCCAAAACCCAAAAAACCCCAATTGGTAGCCTTTGCGGTTTTTTTGAAACTTTAGACAACATAAAGAAGAGCAGTTTAAGGTTTCACTAAACTGTCAAGTTTTGAAAAAATATTTTTCCCCTTAATTTGAACCATTATTTTCTCAAAGAAAATTAAATTAAAAAAACAACAAACATGTTTTTTTAATTAAACAGAGTATTGAGCTATGCAAACAATAAAGATCCTTGTTTGAAATTAATTCTTGTCCTGCTTCTGGGATTACCAGGGGAATAAAATTATAGCAAAACGAAACAGTAAAACCTGCTACAGCCTAGAACTTGCACTTTACCAGAAGCAAAAGGAAATTTAGACTCAATAGTTTAGAGTTCTATTCTGTCTCCAAAAAGCATGATTTTAGAATCTGTTATAAATTTGACAAAATGAAAAATCTCATCAGTCCTGTCACCAGAAGCCAAAATCGTACCTCTAATTTTTATTCTTTGTAACTCACTAGTTTACTTTTCCTCCTCTGTACCTAAGGGACATTTTGAGGTGATTCTCAGGAATGTGAAAACAAGAACAGTCAAGAGATATTAATCATCTAAATTTTAGAGGAAAAGATTTCTCCTAGGGCAGGAAGCTTGCCTGGAGGTGGGAAAGGTCTCACAGAAAAATCTGAAAACTTTTAGGTTGACTGTATCCTTCTTTTATATTTATGTGAAAATTAAGAGAACCTAAAAAACCCTACAAACAAAACGACAAGAGGCAACATCTGACCTGTGATACTGTGTTAAAAACCCCAGAAACTGTTTTTAGAAACAGATCAGATTTCTGTGAGGAAACACTATTTGTCAATTAACATACTGAAACACTCAAATTGACTTCAGAGGTTTAAGTCTCATAGGATATCATAGTCTTAAACATTTCAGTTTTGGGGTCTCAGTTTTCTGAGGGTGTCTGTGTGCTGTAACTACCCCATCAGTCCTTTGCTCTGTTGAAATCTCACCATCTGTTTTGTGTTGAGCCACTTGAATAAACTATTGCTCCCCTTATTTTTTGTGTACAGAGCTGCCTTTTGGAACACAATATTTGGTCAAGTTCCTTGGCCCACAAATTTCTTCTTCTTATCCATTTGTCCTGCCCCAAGTGCCCCAGTTGTGCTGGTGTTCTCATGAGTCCAAAGTCAACATTGTAGAGGCACAGGCATGCTGAGTTTGTGGTTGAGGGCACATCCAAATATTGCTACATCCCAGATTTGGTTCAAATACTTAGCATAGCCCATTAATTCTAATTAAATAAATGACATTTCTGCAAAGGAAAGAAGAATGGGGAGAGAAAAGGAGCAGGGATCAACTGCTGTAGTGTTCCCTGTGTCAAAAAACATGAGCATTCCTGTGACATTACACTGACTCTGTCACCAGGGGCCCAGCGGCCCAGTTTCAAGTTTTTGCTCAGTGCTCCAAGAGTCCCAAGTCACAGAGCTATGCCCATGACTTAATACTGCCAGCATTAAGCAGATTTTCCGGGGGAATTTTTCAAGCACTTTTTTTTTTTTTTTTTTTTTAAATCTTGTTTTCTTCAAGTTGAAAAGTCATATTGCCTCCCTAAGGGCCAGAGGCTAACACGTGGAATAGATATCAATGAATTGTTTTCGTCCTCCAAGCTAATGACCATGTCAAAATTCCTTCAGTCTCTTCCTTCTCCACTGGGGAGTTTTGAAAATATAATTTTCTTTGCTATGCCACCTATCAGCTAAATGGTTTGTTGAGCATTTTAACACAGTTTATGTACACTTTTAAAATGCTTAAAAATGTGGCAGAATGTTGATTTATCTTGTTACTTTATTAATTTCTGTTCCAGCTTCCATTTCTTCAGGCTGGCATTCAATGATATAAATTTTCAGTGAATGTGTACGGTTATTTTATATCCTTTTAAGACAGGGGATTTTGCTGTATCACTCACTACATAATAAAATAAATGGAGGAAAACTTCTCAGAGCGCGTACTGCCAATTTATCCTAGAATGTCTCGGCTTGTACTGGCGCGTGGCCTGACCACTGCAGCAGCACGGTGTGCTCATGGCCACGCTCCGGCCAGCGGCGGCCGCGCTGCTCCATCGCCGACTCGCTGTGTGGCCCTATGCAAATAAAGCAACCTTGGTTTTCCTTGCTCCTAGGGATGGCAGTGCTCATCTCCAGTGCTGGAAGACCGAGGCTTGCAAAGATGGAATCCAAGAGCAGCGGGCTTTGATGCTGCAGCTGGGTGCAGGGCAGTGGGCTGGCAGTGCAGCCAGGCTGGCTGTGCCAGCTGCATCCAAGGCAGTATGGGCGGCACAGGATTCGCTTTGGGAACCCTCCTGCTGAAGCCCTGATCCATCGAGCTCTTCCTGAGTGTTTCATAGGTGGAATGAACCCCAGTAAAATAACTTTTTATAATACCATGAATGTTACAAAAGGTCTAAAACTTTAATAGAAAAGCACACTTTGTGAGTATTGGTAATCATTTAACTATTGTCAAGAGAGAGTTTCCACCTATTATAGTATTTAACACTGCTTTCAAATAGATCAACAGAATTTCCAAATAGATCATATCTGTGTTACAATATTAACAATATTAGGATCCAAAACTTAATACAACCCCTTTATTACTTTTGCAAAATGCAAACTTGCATTTGCCCCATGTTGTAGATGACTTGGATATCCATGTAATATTAAATCAGTTTTCTTAGACTGCTAAGTGCCAGCAAATGAAGAACAGAAATAAAACAATAAATTTCAGCAAGAATCTAATTTTTGAAAAGTGTTACTAGCCCAGAGCAAATTTGTGCCTGGATTTTCAATTCTTTTCAGAGATAACCTGAATTTTGTCCATACATTTAAGCATTGGCTATTTAATGCAGGACAGGTTGTTAATCTCTACTGTAAGAAAGTCTGTTTCTCTCTACTTTTCCTTTTTTCCTCTTTTTCTTTTTTTCTTTTTTTTCTTAATTCACTCATTAAAGAAGATAGACTAATAATATTTTTGCCTTTTCACACCCCAAGAAAGAAAAAATATTGCAGGTCAAGATCTGCTACAATAGGTTTTATATTTTAGATTTAATCTGCAGAGATGAGTTAATATTTCCAGGGAGCGGCATCTCAATACTAGTTAGTATGTCTCTCTCTTATAAATATGAGCTCAGATGGTTGAAAACAAAGTTTGAATACTAAGGCAGTTAATTAGTTTGGCTCCAAAAGGCACCAAATAATATCTCCTTCAAAACAATCTCCAAGTGGATGAGGTTCTTGGAAATACTATGACACACCATTAATAGTTGGTTGTAAACATAGGTCTGGAGCCTTGCTCCTGACAATAATAGAAGATGCTAGAACATAACAAATTACTTCTGTACATACCATTGTTTCTTCCTGGAAGGATAATATCTTCTTCTTTTAATATTGATATTCATCCTTTATAGCCATAGAATATAGTGTGGAAACACTCTTTCTGGAATATATTTAGGCTGGTGTAAAATGAAATCAGGACTAGAATCTGAATTTGAAATCAGAATTACAAAAATCTAGCATAGTGTTATAATTCCAGAATTTAAACAGCCAACTGGCAGAAAACTTTCTCTATGACCAGGTATAAATAACACCCTTAGCCTAAAATGCAATATTCTTTTTTGTGTCTTGCTTTAATGTATTGTAGAAGGAGCCAGAACTTCAACAATATCTTCATTTATGGAGTATTTGCTGAGAGGATATTAATTGATAAAGAAAACCCATATCTCAACATGTTTGTAAAATTGACTTTTCACTGACACTTGATTTCGATGACAGAGTAAAGAGACTTCAGTAGCACCAGTGGGTAGGGAAGCTGAATAGAGAAGGAGCCATCAGAGAGACCTGGGACACAGCCAAGTTCTAGAGAAAATATGCACTATTATGGCCCATTGTAATTTAAGTTAATACAAGAGAAACCCAAGAGAGAGGTATATTTGGAATCACACCCAGGGCAGTCGTTCTTTTTGGAATGGGATGAGAACTTATCCTGCTCTTATTATTAACTCAAATAGCTATAGCATAAATACCAAAATTTCTGAAAAAAAATAGCTGCATCTATGTATTCTATGGAAGACTGTCAAATACTGGTAATGTCTGTTAAAATTATTAGGTATCATCACAGATTAATCTATTTTTTAATGTGGGACTTGGAAAAATTCAAAGAAATCTTACATTGTGTGTGCAAAGGACACACACTAAGTCCAAGTCTCTTTTCTTTGGCACATCTGCAACTTTAATATGTCTCATGCAGTTTTTGAAATGTTTTTATGAAAAATATAAAATGTGTATTCTTATATGTCAAGGAACATATAAACTAATTTGTGAAGTCACATGGACTTCATTTTGCTCTCAGACACAGTCTTCAGTTCCTCTGTTTTTAGAAGATTTGAACCTATCTGTTTTTACCAGTAGAAGGAGAACAAATGAAGCAGTTCAACAACTGAAAACCATCACAAGAGACACAGATCACTTAGACTAGAACTAAACCAATGGCAGAAATATCAGCAACACAACTCTGCAGTCCTTTAACTGGCACTTATCTGACCAATAGTGGCTGAAAGCCATCTATCCTTGCTTAAACTACATGATGATAAAACCAGAGTCTGGAAAATATCATTACTTGATCTATTTGGTAAACTTTCAAATATTTCTTTCAGAAGATTTGCCAGGCAAACAGCATAGTATAAAATTTAGTTTTATTTAATTTGTGTTTTATTGCTTTTAAATTTAGCTTACAAAAAAAGGACATGATTAAAGAGCTACAGCTGAGTGAAGGTACAAAGCTTCTATTGTAGAAATCTGAGTGAGTCTGGGTCTGTAGATCGTTTGTAGCTGCCTTTTAGCCCAGAAAAATTGTGCTGTAGGGATGTTTAGTGGGTTTAGATGTGTGTCTGAAATGAGCTGGATAGGTTGAAAGCAATATCTTACTTGACCTTTTTCTTTGTTATGGCTACTGTTGGTGGTGTCAAGGCCAACATACTGGTACATCCAGAGGGGGAGACCATCCATTCCTTATTTCAAAGTAATATTACAAAATCCATTCTTTCATTTCCAGAATGAAAGAAAGGCTCAGTCAACAAACCAGTTTTTTACGAAGTCACTAAATAATGAAACTTAATTGATCTTTGTTTTCCCTGTAGAATTCAATCAAAAGCAATCCAATCCTTAAGTGAAACCTATCCACAAATCTTCCTTCAAAAATAGTGTCTTCTTTTGGATTTTCTGAAGATCTCACTGCCTCGCAAACCTGAAATAGGAAAAATCCATTTAGGTTAATTTTAATTTTTCTGTTAAAGGGAAAAAACAAGACAATTTTATTAGCACTGATCTTTAGTTTTACATGTATGACTCAGGAACATTTCTGGGCAAATTTCATTAGCTGTTCCGTACACAGCTAATGCTTGGTATCTATGAATGCTGCTAAGTGTATTGCAGAGTTTTGATGGCTAGCATGCAGGATTGGAATGTAGCAACATGGCCACATTTTCTGAGCTGCTCTTGGGGCTTCAGAAGAGGAAGCTTCCCAGCTGAGAGGGAGGTAGAGCAAAGAGGTTTTCTCCAGGCTTTAGGCAGGACAGGGCAAGGCTTTGAAGTCTTTTGAAGGAAATGAAAGTTCTGCCTCAAAAAATAGAAGTGGACACCAATGACCTCCAATACTGCTGGAAGACTTTTTCTTTTGTATTTGGTAAAAGAGAGGAAAAGAACCAAGGACTGATAGTGATTAATGCAAATATGACAGGATTTGCTTCTCATGGAGAGATTTGACGAGTGACTAGATCTAAAGCCTCTTTGCCAAATGTGTCTTCATTTCCCCAAGTCCTGTCTGAAAAGAAAGCCATGTGTAACTGAGCTCAAGCAATACCAATTTGCATTTATGCAGCATGTTCAATATCGAAAGCTCCCAACACTTTTTAATATTTTGCATGGCAAAGATTTCAAAGACTTTTAAAATGCGAAAGGTGTTAAATGCATTTGCAAAATAGCTGCAGTCATCCTAAGGGAACTGCAGCTAGGATATGCCCAGGCTTCAGTTGTTCAAAGATTGTGATTGTTTTATTTATTTTTATTTATTTTTTAATGTAATAAACAACCTGTGTTTATTGGCAAATATCTAGGAGTACAAGCCCAGAACACATGTAATATAGAGTAGAAAAATTATTTAAAATAAGTCAAAACTGACTAATTCAGTTGAATATGAATTTCTGTATTTTATTTGCTCAAGAAATTATTTCTCAAGTACCAGGAAAGAGTGCAATACCTTTCCCGAGATTTGTTGTAGATAAAGCAAAAAAATATTTTAATCCTTCATGATGAAATTATAATGGTAGTTCCAGCATAGTTGCTATGAAAGAAATAGATAGAAATTTTTATTGAAGAAATGTAAAACTACAGGAAAATGTATTATGGCAGTTTTAAAAGTAAAAAAACTGTATGTACATGTTATCACCTCATGACAACAATTTAAAACTGTTTGGTTTTCTCATGTTCTCTCACAGAATAATAATAATACATCTTCATAAAAGAAAATCTTTATATAGTCAACAATATAATCTTTTTCAACTGTAAAGACAACAATGAATTGAAAAAGGCATGTTTTTCTTTGTGCTCACTAATGGCTTAACCTGTATAAATTTAAAAAATATCCAGTGATTGTTATTCCGCAATTGAAAGAGGAAGAATCAGTTGTCTGGACGATATTTTTGAAGATGGTAAAGAAATAGCAACAGGAATATGATAATACAGGAAGAGTGATGCAGTCAGTGGTTAGAACTTTGACAATGCACCAGCTTTTGCAGAAGTGTAGAATAACAGTCTTGGATATGATAAAGTGTAAGACAGTGTAAGAATTGCAGGTTAAGTCAATGACAAATTGTTTACTGAGAAATAGAAATGTAAAGTAACAGAAGCATCATGTTAAGCTAAAAAGGGTTTCACTCAATAGAATATCCAACTTCACAAGTATCTGACCTCATGTTTTAATTCTCACCATTGTCAGTGAAGATAAAAAAAATCCGTTCTGGAAATGATAAGCACTACTGAGAGACCGAAACCTCAAAAAAGGTTGAATGCCATTTCTTTATATAAAGGAGTGTGCATAGAAAGATTACGTAATACATTTGGATGCTTCTAGAATATACCAGAATTTTTTAAACACCCTACCCTACAGTTGTAGTGCTTTCAATTATTAAAACCTTCTGGAGTTCTTCACCTCTCTTCTTACCTCAATGCTGTAATCAAGAGAATATTCTTCTTCTGTGGATAGACATGAAAGCAGAAGCTATTTGATACTGATTCTGATGTGCCTGAGCTACAGATTAGAATTAATTTAAACCGTATGCAACAAAGAGTTTAATGAATTAATTTAAAACAATTATGTATGGAAATTATACAGACAAATAAGCATGATTTCAAAAGTAAATTCAAGTGTCAAATAATTTAATTGCATGCTTGAGGGTTTAATTGCATGCTTCAGGGTGTTTTAAACAAATGATAGAAAAAATGTTATGTGCTAACAAAAGTGGTGCATCCTCTAAAGCACTGTCTTTCATTTTTCACATTGTTCCATACTCTCATTCTAGGAAGACTGCCATGCTGTTTCCGAGACACTCCATAGTCAGAAGGGATTTGTACACATACAGATCCTTTCCAAGACTGGGCCTTTATTCTGGATTTTTAAAAAAAGAGTAAAGACTTGAAACAGGCATTGCTGGTGAATTGACAGCATTGAGAATATGCAGAAGTGATTAAACGTCTGCACATGCATTTAGAGATTGATAAATAGCTCAGAAAACAACAATATTTAATGCAGAACAATGGATAACAGAACACTACAGGCATTAGAAATATCAGAGGAGCTCACAGAACACCAGGAGCTTGTATAAATATCACCAATGTGTCTTCCAGTAAGTTAATTCAGAAACAACTTCTGAACTGTCAAGCAAAATGAAAATGGGCCAAAAGGATTTGCAGAATGAAAAAGCAATAGAGGTAGCTCCAAAGTAGTAGTAGCTCTGAATCACCTTTGATTGACACCATTGCCTCTAGCAAGGAGTTTTTGATTCTGTTAATTTCTTTTTATTAACTAAAATATTTGAAAATATGCTTTGGAAAACCACAAGGATACAATAACTAGTTCTGGGGAACAGTACACTGACTCATCTCTCACTGAAGTCAATGGAAAAACTGATTCACTTCAACAGGTTTAACCAGCTTCATGTCTGAAACAAACAAAAACTTTGACAGGCTTTCATGGATCACGAGGTAAAAATATCCCAAGACTGGAGCTTTGAACTTCTCTGTATGTGAGATTTTTTGACTTTAAAATACCAAGGATAGACCCTTATATTTAACCTTGAACAACTCACACTGGTTGCTGTAAATGTCCCTCTTCCCTCCACTGCGTGTCGGCCAATATTTGGTGACGCTGAAAATTATTTGTGGAGAAGAGAAGCATGTCCCGACAGCCTCCCACGCTCACCAAGAATACAAAGCTCTACAGAAACCTCCTTTTGTGTTTGTTCTCAGAATTAAAAAAACATTAATCAAAATTATCTCCTCTAATAATAAAAGGACCCATCATCTGGCTAAAAATAAACACTGGAAACAAAACGTAAAAACTGCAAACTTTAATAAGAAACACAGAAAATTGGACATGTTTGATTCAAACCCTTGGCTTGGGTTTCTGTCTTGAAAATAGCACAGCAAATCTTGGCTAAATGCTGGATTTGTCCTGGACATGCATCAGGAGCACCCAGGCTTCTCAACACTGCTCAGCCTCCAGCCCAGGGCAGCCTGGGAGAGCCTTTTTCCCAGGTTCCCCTCATCCATGCACAGGAGGGAAAAGATGCTTGCTTTGGTTGCTCCACCCCAGACACCACACCAAGCTTCCTGTCTCCTCCATCAGCTGAAAGAGCAGCCTAGAAGATTTTCCTAGTCATGAGCTGGCTCTTTTAAATGCTTTTGGAGGGAGTGGAGTGTCTCTCATCCTTTCTTCAGCCAGTTTTTCATGTGGTCGATGAGAGAAAGTGAGGCAGAAAGTGGCTGTAGTTAGTAGGAAGCTATTGTCCTTTTAACCAGAATTGCAGGAATTTTGACTCCCTTGTTGCAGGGCACTTGCTAAAATATTCCTGTTGTGACTGAGTTCAGAACCTCCTGTTCTAGGAGACAAATCCTTCCCTCTGACTTTAATTCATCAGACTAGATGATACATCTTTCTAAGATACCTGGTGTTTCTATGCATTGCATTGCACTATCATATATGAAGTCATAAAGAAACCCTACTTCAAATATGGGAATTTTTCTGAGGCTGGGGCTGCTGCTCTGTGTAGTGCCAAACACAGTGAGGTGCTGATCCCTGGACGGTGGGGCTGCTTCCCATAATAAAAAAAACCAACAATTGAATAACTGTCCTTAGCGATTTTTCCCTTTGTGATGGGCATCTAGTTACATTGCAATTGAAAGAAACATAGGAAAAATATCTGGCAATTTAAAATTATAGAATTCTGCATTACATTTTTTCCCTAAATTCTTTAGATGTCTCAAGAATTAATTCGATTTGTTTTTTCATTATGGCCTTGATCTGCCAAGCATGAAAGAGGCAGTACTTTCATGATTAGCTGTTGTTAGGGTTGGAATCTAAATCACTTCTTACAAGTATCTTTCATCCCTTACACATAAATAAGACTACAGTACAGAATTGATAGGAGTGCACCTTTTATCCAACTTTTTCAAGCACTAATCTTTTCATAGCATGCCATTGAACTGGTAAAGGGGGTCACACATCTTTTAAAGTACTTATGAACAATTGTCTTATAAATTTTTATGCAGCCACATAATGGCTGACATCTGCTGACACTCAAACTACTATGTTATGAATTTAAATTAATTTGTGAATTCTTTTGTCCTTTCTGATTAACTCCTTTATCTGTCAGGTACAATTTGTACTGAAACATGGAGGTCTAGAGGAGAAAGGTTTTTAGATATACATAGAACACAATTATTTGTTGGTCACCTAGTGCAGCATTGCTGAAAACATAAGGGTGCTGTGAGGCAGCTTGTGCATTGAAATCTTTTTAGATAGTGGCAGACAGATGGTTCTGTAAGTGGCTGTGCTAGCCTGGCTTAGCCAAGGCTGTGTGTCAGCCATGATGCCTAAACACAGTGGTCTCCTCTTACTTCCCCTAAAGTGAGCTCTGGCTCTGTAGGCAGGCACACTTCATACTTGTGTAAGTACAAAGGACAAATCTCTGTTCCTTCTCTCTGAAAACAATGAGAAAAAGTCTAATTAATCTAAAAGGCGGTAAAGATTTTGGTTTCAAAGAAAAATAAAATAAGAAATTATTTCCAAAACTGAGATAAGAAATACATGAAGATACAAAACTGAATGCATTAAGAGGACTTTGAGGACCAGAAATTTAGAAAGGAATGCAAAATAGGATGAGTGTAAAAAATGCTATAAAACTGTAGGAGTAAAAGGAACAATAATGGAGATGAAAAAAGAATTTGAAAAATGAAAACCTGGATTGTATCAAGAAAAACTAAATAAGAAAACTAAAAGAAGATGAATAAGAACGTTTTGATTAAAGCATAAGAAAATAAACCAAAATAAAGGTCAGGCTAAGGATGATATAAGTGAAAAGTACATTCAAATCAGCAGAGACCTGTAAATTTCATCTCAAATTATTCAAAGCTCTAGCTAAAGCAATCTGCAAAAGATCAGGGATTGTTCTGAGAATTTCAGGGGCATAGAAACTGGAAAAGACATTGTTCATCTTACTGGCTGTGTAGCTTAAATTTGCCTCCTAGAAATTATTGGTGACATTATTAAAGAATCGATGCATATGATAGGACTGATCTTTTTGGAGTTAGTCTGAAGCTCCATTGAGTTTGCTGTCTTTCTCCTGCAGTGGCCAACAATGGGTACTCAGTAAGAGAATAGAAATGGAGAATATTTTAAATAACATTTTTCCAGCATACTCTTCCAATCTTCAGTGACTTCAAGTACTTCTTCATGTTTAGTAGCCTACAGGGGATTTGTAACTCCTTACTGTGTCTGGTTTCCTCTTGGATACCAGTAACCTTTTATCATGAACACAGTCGTGCAGCGAGGAGTTTTGCTTCTGATGCACAGGTTCTGTAAGGAGCCATATAAGGGGAAAAAACCAAACGAAAAATGCCTTGCAGGACTGATAGGAAAAGAATGTCAAAAAGTCGTTTCTATTTGCATGACAGAACTCTTCCAGTGATTAAAGAAACGTGGATGAGATGATATACCGTGATTTTAGGAAGTGATGGATTTTGCCCCTGTGACTTTTCCATGAGCAAAGTAAGACAATAAGCCATAAGTACAAAGAGCTGAAAAAATGAACTATGTGTTGCTTGCTATCAAAATAGGGAGGTGGTTCTGATAGAAGCCTGAAAGGTCTTGTTGTCATTTTATTAAGATGAATGATGCTACACATTTTGAAGGGTTGAATAACACTCTTGCAAAAGTTGCTTGCAAGACGAAGGGAGAAGGAATTGTAAGTGTCAGTGGGTGTATTGGTATCACATGAAAAGAAAAAAGAAAACTCTTTCCAGAAAGCTCCTGTGGAAATCAAGTTCTCTTAAGGACTTCAGGAGAGAATTTCCAAGATATTGCAGACATTCTTAATTCTCAGATACGTTTCTGATGCAGCAACCTGCTTACCTCAGAAAAGTATGTGTAATTGAAGGTTGAGTGGTTTTAATTCTGAACTGGTGTAAAACAGTGTAACTACACTATTATCAGTGGAATGAGGCCAAACTCCACCACCAGTTAAAGACCTAGTGCTTATGTTTGTTTTGTTTTGCAAAGGAAAAAATGTAGATCATAAGGGAAAGTTTAATAAAAGACACTCTTTGATAAGGTTGCTGGGTGAAAGATTTGAAAGAGTGTCTTGGGTTAGAGAAGTTCTGAAACACAGTGCATCCAAAGCAGTGGTCAGTTTGTGAGCGTTAAAATGTTAATTATATACTTTAAATGTTAAAATTTTAATTATATGTGAAACACATTAATGCATTCATGTAATAAAACCAGAGCTAGTTGAATACCAAGTGATTCCAGAATGGAATCCAGTGGGCTGAAAGTTCAGGGTGCTTGTTGGCTAGTGAGCAGCCGTATGAAACCTCACTCTCCTGACATTCAAACTGGATCCTGCAGGCCAGACCTACAAAGGTATTTAGGTTCCCCATGAATAAGAACAATCCCAAAGTAAGATGCTTAAGTAGGGGTTGGGAGCCTGAAATCTCTGTATATCTTGGCTTGTATATGCAACATTTTCTATAGGCTTGTGCACAAGTCACAACCACGAAGGAACACCTGGGGAGGGAGAAAGAGGAACTGATCTCAGAGCTTCATATGTTTTTCATTACTAGGTAACTCTTTCCATGCAGTATATGTGTACAGAATGGTTGCCGCACTTGGAGTCTGGCTCCCAGGGAGGCCAGCTTACATCACAGAGTTGGGAATAAACAGCCAAAAGTTCAGCACTATTTAGTAAAACTCAGACCAAAGTACTTGATCTTCAGACATAGAAAATACATCTTTTGCAGTGCTGTGGAGTACTTTATTAGCTGTCAGTAGATATGGCATGACTTGTGTTCCAATTTCCCATGGCTGCAGTGTGTCGCCAGAAGTATCTTTGTTAATTTTGAATATGTTCTGTGTTGTTGGATGGGGTGCAGGACAAGGTTGAAATGTCAAGAAATTAATCTGAAATGTTCTGGATTTCTTCCACATTGTGGGATCCAGCCGATACTGCAGGTGGTGGTCCTATAAAACAGTTGTTTTTCACAAATCATTCTGCCGGTTCATTAATTTAATGAACCAGAGGGCCATTTCCCTGAAGTCTTTTTTAAGAAAAGGGCCATCCAGACCAACGTGTCTGCTCTCCAAAGTCTGCAAAGAGTTACACCTCAGTTGTAAATGTATATGTGAAAACAGAGAACTAGTTGGGCATTATGGAGCAGCTAGCTGAAAAGAGAGTCCAGATCTGTGAGGAGCACAAAGAGTCAAAGCCATTTCTTGTGTGAAAGTTAAGATATTTCACTTCAAATTTCTGGAAGTGCAAAATTATCTCATTTTTAAAGCTTTATAGAACAGTAAAAAACGAAAAAAAATGCCAGATCAGCAATAATTGACATCTACAGAATTCATGTGTTGGGCAGAATTTGTCCTGTTCGTGAAACAGACACAGTTGCACAAGTCAGCATTTTCGAACAGGATTCCAAACTGAAGGCTCCAGGTGAGACTTGCTAAAACACAATTAGTGCTCTTTTTTATTTTAGTTTTTTGGTTTGGTTTTTTTTTTTTTTTTTGTGAAAAATTTAGGGGTTCCAACACATTTATGTTGTCTGAAATCAGAGCAAAAATGACGTCATCCCATTTTTGTTTTCTGAGGAAATGATTTAGAGAAAAGGTGCTATCCAAGAAGGTGCAACAGATGAATGGTTGGATCTTGGACACAGAAGCTCTTGGTAAGCACCTTCTCTGCCCACTGAATTACCAAACAAGCCTTTCTGCAGTCTCTCCTCTGCAGCCATTAGTGTTCATGTAAACAATCTGGTGTTGATTGAAGAAGAAAAAAATGGCGAGACTGTTAATCTAGATACATGTGGGAAGTGTGAGAACTGATTTGAGCCCTTGTTCAAACTGTTCAGATCACGAGGTCCTGCATACTAAAGAGCAAATGTTCATTCTGCCTCTTCAATTTCACCCTGGCTCTGAGACGATTTCGAATTCAAAGCAGTGTATTTCTGTGGGCCATGCAGAATTTGCTGCCTTAGCAGATTCAGTGCTTCTCCGGAGGAGTCTTTAGCAAGGGACATTTCAGACGATGTTCTCCAGTGGTGCTGAGTGTGTGCGTGCTGAAAGTCCCCACTGCCTGCTCTCACTGGCACGGAGTTAGAACAACTTTTGACCCCAAATATGCTGGAAGGCAGGAGTTAAATGATCATTTTTGATTCCAAATTCCCTACGAACAAGGGCTAACCTATAGTTTACAAATTCAGATAATTCAGCAGGGAGCAGATACTTGGAAAGAAGAAAAGATAGATGAGATGGGATATAGAAGATCTTTTGCACAGCAAACCAGATAAATTTTGTTTGCTCCTGAGTGCCTCTGTGTTGTAAGGTCCCCTCTTTGGTGGAGAGAAACAATATTGGCACTTAGATAAGATTAAGAGCAAGAGGGCATGACTGCAATCTGAGTTTGGACAGTACTTTGAGGAAGGAGAGGGATTAGGGACTTATGCGAAAGAGCACTGTGAGCAAGCTAAGGAAATGAAGGGCAATTTAAAAAAAATAATTGGCTGACTATGAGCATGAGCTGGCTATTTAAGAAACTTGGATTCACTTTCACTTGTGCCAGGTACAAGCTGTCTCATCTGCTGCAGGGAGTAAGTCTAAGATGTCACAAGATGAGAACCTAGTGTAGTTTGGAGAAGTTGGAAAACTTATGTAAGACATAATTTTATTCGTTTAAATCAGGCAGTTATTCAACCCCTGTCTGCAACGTAGTTTAGTCCTTGAGGAGAGACGAAAAATGCCCAGACTACCCTGAAAGAAGACTGCATGCTTCTTTCCCTACCCTTCTGCCACTATCCCATCCATCTCCTTTCCTCTACAATTGCAAGTGTTTGTGCAGCTAGTCACTGAAGGTGATTGGGAAATGAATCAGTTTAAAAATAAACCTTCTGCTGAGTTAGTTTTAACCTGGATTGGTTTCCTGATCTGGTTCCTAATGCAGCCAATATGGCTAATGCTGTCTGTATCTCGCTTTACGGCTGCAGTCTCTGCCTTCTGTGATTTGCATTAGCCTTGCAGCTGCTGCACGTGTGCTCTGTAGGACTGTCAGACCACACTAAGGAACACTGTGCTATGGAAAGAGAGGGCTGGGTCTTCCATGTGGGGAAATAACACTGTATTCAACTGGAAATATTTTACTGGAAATGTGTCTATTGCCATCATTCAGGCTAAGCTTACACAAAGTATCTCAGTGACTGAAATATGCCTGTCATGAAAGTACCTGTGCTAATTTCAGACTTTTCTGCGATTTCATGACTATTATAAATGTTCTTATTCTCATATAGCATTGCCAATTAATGAGTTTTATAATTCTGTTGAGAAAATATCATGAAGCATTCATCCTGTCCTGAAGAATTGCCCTTTCTAATGGACCTTTCTAATTCTCAGAAGAGAGGTTTGAAAAGAGTGAATATGAAGACCAGAGTTTTTACTGCATGTAAGAAAGCATTTTATACTCGTCTCATCATCACTCAACTTTGCTTTTTCAGTTCTGCTATCAGTCTAGCTGCAGAGCTGTGCTGTCTCAAATTTAATTGTACTGTAATACATCAGTTCTGCCTATCTCCTCACCACCTTTAAGTCTCTGCTTAAACTCTCCTTTTCTCTTGACAGAAGGTCTTAGCAAGTTCTGCCTTTGATCTTTTTCTTCCTCTCTTTCTCTCTCTCTTTCTCTCTCTTTCTCTCTTTCTCTTTCTTTCTTTCTTTCTCTCTCTCTTTCTTTCTTTCTTTCTCTCTCTCTCTCCCTCTTTCAATCTTTCACTCTCTTTCTGTTTTGTTTTTTTTTTTTTTAACATGTGACATGATGTTTCCTCTTCCTATTAGCTTTGGACCCTTCTCCTGTTTTGCAGATTTATCCTGCATGGTTATGGACACAGACATGCTTCATGTGTTCTTTTCTGTTTGCATCCTCTTACCCTCCTTCTTCCTAGTTCTTCATCTCCCATATGCCCATTCTCTTCCCCTGTGTTCCTTTCCTTGACCTCTTGGTCTCGTTTGTTGTTTTCACTGTTTCTAGTCTGTTCTACTTGCTATACCATATGTTAAATGTCTCACATCATAAATAAAACACTTTTGACTCCTTCCATCTCTAGCTACTGGCCCATCTGCAGTTGTTCTTTCGTCTCTAAGCTTTCTGAATATGCTGTTTACACTTTTTCTTCCTAGAGCTTTTCCAATCTGGCTTCCCTCCTCTGCCCTTAAATGAAACCATTCTTTCCACAACATCTAATGGCATCTACTTTGCCAGATCTCAGGCTCACTGCTATAACCGTAACTTCTCTTGGCTTCTCTGCTTCTGCTGTCCTTGAAATCTCTCTGGGATTCATCAGGTCTGGCTTTCCTTGGCTGCTTCTCTAATCATTTCTTTAATACATCCTCTCAAGGATCCTCCAGTTCTCGGTAAAGAAATTGAGGGTTTTTAGCCTTGTGTAATTTTACACACAACCAAAAACTCCCTCGTCATCTCTTTGCTGAAGATTCACAGATCTACCAATATATTTCTCCCCTGTCTCATTTTGTCCTAAATAAACTTTTAGACTGACACCTTTGTGAATGATTTTCTATTTAAACTTAATTTGGCCGAATGACAGATTTTTTCTACCACGGACCTTTTCCCTATGTTCTTCTCACTAACTATGGGCTTTAGTGCACTTGATGTCCCTACTCTGATTATCATGTAGATCCTCACAGCCAAGTGAGGTATAAATTTAACAAAAATATAATTTCCAAGACATAATGCTTCCTAGCCATGCAGGTTGCTGAAACTCTTATCACAGAATCAGAGAATCACAGAATAGCTTGGGTTGGAAGGCACATTTAATGGTTATTTACTTCCAACTCCCCTGCTATGACCAGGGACACCTTCAACTAGATCAGGTTGCTCAGAGCCCCATCCAACCTGGCTTTGAATGTTCCCAGGGATGGGGCACTCACCACCGCTCCGGGAAGTCTGTTTCAGTGCCTCACTACCCTCACAGTTAGTAATTTCTTTATAATATCTAATCTACTCTCTTTCAGTTTGAAGACGTTACCCCTTATTCTATCACTATGACCCCAATTAAAAAGTTTGTCTTTTTCTTCTACTATTCTTTTTTCCTGATGAACTATACAGTGTATTTTTCTCAGCCCCTATTGGTCCCCTATTGTTCATTCAGGAAGCAGGAGAAAAACGATATCCATACTTCAAAGTTTAGGGATGTTTCATGTGTCTCTCATAGATTTCTGGCTTCATAGCCCCCAGTTATATTCTTTATTCCATCAATAAGAGCACTGCCTACCTTCAGAGTCAAAGCTCTTTATGCCTACTTCCATTTGCCATATATTATAAACTCCTGTTCCCCTGTTAACTTCCCAGACAAGGATCCTTGTGGTTTTGATGGCCAAATTTCCTGTAAAATATCCGTAAATCTGTCTCACTGCTTTGCCTCAAATCCCTCTCTAAATCCCTTTCCTTTGGGAAGCACAGTCAGGCAGCTTAAAGTGATGATACGAAAGTCTCAGGTTTTCTTCTTTTTCCTTTGTTTTATTCCATTGCTTACCCTAGACAACCAGTGTAAATTTTTTCAGATCCTTTCATCTTTTTATTCCATCTATATTCACTATATTCTAATTATAACTGTAACATCTATAAGAAGCAGAAAAAATAACAGCCACATTTACACAGTAGTTAATTTTGAAGATTCTATAACTGCATGAAGCTTTTTGCATATGTGTATGCGTATGTATATGTATGTTGCTGGCAACATGAGATGGGAAAGGCAAATATTCCACATCTTTCTATATAAAACTTTAAAAAAGTGGGAAATTTAAATGCGTAATAGAATGGACATTGTCATATACCTGCTGTCAATGTCTAGATTTTATTTTTATCTCAAAATGGAATACCTGATGCTATATGCATTTGTGTTTGTAAGTGTGTATATATATACATATATATATATATGTATGCATGTGTGTGGGGGGACCTATATATAGCCTACTGGATATTCTACTTGGCTGGTAGTATGTGTTGAACTTTTGATGTACTCTATGAAAGGTGGAAAAAGTATGTAAAGTAGTTAAAGTGGTGTTGACTGATGAGTGAGTAGTTCTTAGTAAAAGGAGATAGTGTTTTGTTCTGCCAAGTGAAGTTATCCTTTGTGTGGGGCAGGCATTTTGAACCTTTTTTTTTTTTTTTTCACTTGGGGTGTGGTCATCCTGAAATGCTTTAGAAATGTCTCGTTTTCTTCTTGTGGAGCAGATTTGTTTTTCTTTCCTTCTTTCCTTCTCATTTTCCGTTTTGGTGGATAGTTCATTTTCCTGGTAGGGAGCTGTTGTCTTGTGGATTTTAAGTTTTTAGAAGTAATACCTGTTTGAGCAGGAAAGATCCTCATATGTTAGCAACTGGCAAGGTGATTTCGAATATGAAGCTTATTTAAAGATGTTTTCCACATTTATGTATTTAATATAAATTAAAAGCCAAGAATAATTTATTATTTAGATTATTAAATAATATTTGGAGAATTATATTATTTTTCAAATGGCCACCAGAATTTAACGTAGTTCTCATTTCAGTTATGATCAAACTATACCTTAAAGGAAGCGAGCAGGAATGTGACATGTATTAGTCATATACTAAGTGCATATATTAGTAATATTAGTGTATTTTTTGACCACAAAAAAACCCACACAAATGCATCTATATTATCTTTTTGCTGGTGCAAATCCTATTTTAAAAAATCCTGTTTTTTCCTCACGTCCTAAATGAATATCTATGGGGTTCATTGCTGCAAGATATAGTTCACCAGTGGTTTCCTTTTCAAGAGCAGAAATTAAATCTGTCACTGCCGGAAAATACTGCAGTTCTGAAAGTCTCATCCAAATTGAAAGAAACAGAGCAAATGGGTGCAAGTTTGTGAACAGTACTGAGTAGCATCTTCTACGGAAAAATGAGATTGGTATGTTTATCTTAGTGATACAGAGTCTGAGACATTTAAAACCTCTCCCTCAGTGCTCATGGGAAGAGGGCATTTCAGGCTATTTCAACTCAAGGGGAGATGAGTACATGCCAGTTGTGACAATATTTCTGCTGCAATCTACGAGGAAGTCCTGCAGGTCAGAACTTTCAGATGTCAGTCTTAGTAACCTAAAGATCATAGCCTGTGTCCAAGCCCTACTTAGTTTCATTATGGGGCCTATTACAGTCCTGGAAAAGATATGTTCAGCTTGCTTCTGTAACAGTCATGCCGATTTGCTCTTCCAAATTGCCTCTTCCCGTCCTCCATACTTATAATAACTTACGACATATGAATATGTACTTTATTGATCTATATTTTTAAATAAAGATTTCACAGTATTCATGTCCTCTTTACTTTCTAAGTATAAGGTAGTTTTACATGTGAGTGTAGTAAACCTTCTAATGTTAGAGGCTGATGGCCAGCTCAATGACCATGCAGGACAATGGTGGAAACCTCAGAAAAGGTTAGGAGAGCTATTACTGAGAACTGAATCTCAACATGAATCTAAGAAATAAGTGCAAACTGACTCTAAAAATTAGAAGACAACTCTTTGAATACCACTGCAAATACCACTGGCAAGAAACATGTCTCTGAGCTGTCTTCAGACTCCAGAGTAAATAAATAAAGTATTTCGGCGAGAAGAGGGCTGTATATATTGGCAGTATTTCCTGACTTTGTGTGTAAAACTGAGCACGATTCGAACTTCCACTAGGTAAAGACACCAACACAAGAAACTCATTTAAACTGGTCAAGTTCTAACAAACATTTTCTGTGAAATTTTGGTGAGGTGTAGTTTGCCAGAAGTTTTTCCAGGAATTAACAACCTCCAAAGACTGCAAACACTTTTTCTTCTGAACATCTCTGGCCAGAATCTTTCTCCAAAACTCATAAAGCAAGAACTTGAGAAAACCTGCCTGAAAAGCAGTCTGCTTTGTAGAAATATAGTAAGAACTTGCCAATCTTTGAAGCCAGAGAGAACCTAAATAAAGGCAGTGAAGACTTTGCACTCACTCTGCTTCCCAAGCACTATGGAAGAAAATGAACAAGTTTTAAACAATCCACCCAGGGACTTGACCTTTTTCTATCTTCCCTCTTCTACTTCCAACCTCCTGATTTCTCTACAGGAAAGTCATATAAATGGCTGATCTCAGTTAATATCTATTTAAACGTACTCCTGTGGGCCTCTCTCCCTACTGCCTTTCCCCGCTCTTAGCCCTTGGTAATCAAAACTTGGCTTATACTCATTCCAAATCACCCCCCAAAATCAAACAAATAAAACATCCACATTCAGTATGAGATCACATTACTTGGTGATCTCAGTTCTGGTGTTACCTTACTCTTTTAGCCAGTCAATTATCTCTTTGGAGCAGTTAGAAATGTTCTATTGGCCTATTGACTCAGTGGTACAATGTTTGCTCTCTTCTAGCAAGCCTAATGGACAAATGGCACTGAGTACGTATTCTTGGAAGGGATGCACTTGCCAGGATCTCTGGTGAGAATCAGCTCTGTACAAAACTTAGAGGCAAAATTTGGTTTGTGTTTTGTTTTTGTTTTGCTTTGGTTTTTTTTTTTTTTTTTAACAGTAGAAGAAATGAAACATTAACTCAAAAGGGATTTTAACTTTAGACACTGCCTGTGCTCACTCCCAATAAGGACAAGGGCTGTGAGAAATGTGATGAAATTTTGTTGCATAATTTTGAATTGAATGAGATTTACATATATTTTTATTAAAAACAATGCAAGGAGCATGCATTCTTGGAGGAGATTCATTTGTCAAAGTTCAAAAAGTTGGCGAGCACAACTAAATCAAATGTTCAGTCAAATTTTTAAAGAGGCAATTATGTAAGATAAGATGGATAGGCATTTGTGCCTATGCAGTCATTCATGTTCTCTTGACTTTGTAGACCTTAAACCTTTACCACCATCTCACAGCATTTGACCATTGGGATGCTTTGATCGTACTTTCAGAAGTCTTACTAAAGAATGGTTAATTCTGTGGTGCATGAAATTTGCACAATACTAACTTCATTTTTTTTCTTAATGGAACACATTTTTGCTATTTTGCAAGCCATCCACAAATTATTGCTTCACGGTTGGTTTTAAAATACAGTTAGGAAAATCAAAACAAGTCTTGATTGCAAATTAATTATGCAGTGAAATAAATTAAAATACAAAATAAAATAAAGTAGCTTCTCAAGTGAAATGTTTAATCAGTTTCAAGTATTCTGAAGAGGAATGATAAATGATATAGCACCTTTTACAGAAAGTGTTAAATATGTTAAAAATTTTGTAGACTGTAGCTGCATAAATAGTTACAGTTAATTTAAAACAGCTTTCAAAGTACTACAGCAAGATAGAGTTTGGCATAGCGTGGTTGAATAGAAAGAAGGTTCTGTTTTTTCTTCCTTTTTTTCCTTCTTTGCCTGCCATACCTATAGCTTGTATCTAGCTCTGATTTATCATCAGATCACCTATGACAGAAGTCTTGACCTGTTGGAATGAAATTCATGAACCAGAGTTCTGTATGTAGGCATTTTCAGATCATCTGGACTCTTGACTGTTCAATTACAATGCACTCAGGCATAACCTTGCCCTCAGCTACACTGGTGACTCCATTGCACCTGATAAGCACCTTAGTCTATTTGCTCATGTGTAACTGAATTTTTCATCCCATTTAGAGATTCTCTTGGACAAGGATGGCCTTTGTTTCTCTTTGGTACTATTTCAAACATAATGTGATTTTGATCTCTTTGAGCCATAGGTATAAAGTTAATAATAGTGATAACAGTAGCAACATGAATAGAGATGTATCTGATAGGTAATTACTGTGGACAGACATGGCACCTTCCTTCATTTTCTCTTGAAGTTAAGCCACATGTATTTTGATATTTTTCATCCTCAAGAACTATGTGCCTTATCTCCAGTCACGTAGCAATTGTTCCACGCCGCCGCTGTGGAACAGACAATCTACAGTATAATCAGTAGGATGTACAGCACTCGAGGACAGTTCTGAAGCACAAAGCTGTAAGATCACTGCACATCAGAGTTACATCCCTGATGGTCTGAGTTCTGTGCCAAAACCCACTTCAAGTCTAAGAAACAAATAACAGTTCCAAAAGAAATCCATTCATATTGTCAGGAAGCCTGGAATCCCTTTGGCCTACCATCAACACTTCTACAGCAGATGACAAAGCTTTTTCTTGTCTTTATCGTGAACAGATCAACATGAACTCCAGTCAAGATTTTTTCCCATATTCCTTCATTTCCATTTCATTTCTGAAAGCTAATCTGAAAAAGTTGTGCTACTTCCCCGTTAAAGACTACTGGATGCCAGCCACTGAAATGTAAAGACTATGTATATACTAAACTTGAAAGAGTTCTATGTGTTTTGACACCCTCTTGTCTGTATCAGATCTGTGTTCAATACCTAAGTAGTAAATACCTATAGTAAAAACATCTCTCTCTCTTCCCTTTATTCAGTGCGTGTTGCTGAAATATGCATCTTCTGTTGTTTAGTCCTGATGATGAAGTTCTTTCATTCAAGTCCCTTTGTGGTAAATATTTACAAAACCTCCCAAAGCCTGTCAAAAACAGGACCTTGAAATTGCAGTTAAGTTTTGTTATAGGTGCCAACAAATATCTTCTAAATGAAATTAAGGATATGGCATGCCTTCAGAAGAAATGAATTCTGAGACCAATTCAATCAATTGAATCAATCAATTTTCCTTAAAACAATCTTGTACCAGGGATCTTTATTATCTGTGGAACTCATGAGAGTTTGATCAGCAGCTGTGCTGGGGATCTTAGCCCCAGAACACATCAGAATGACCACATATTTCGTCGCCTTTTTGATCAAAGGAAAATACTCACTTACTTGACGTAGCTTTCCCACAATAATTGCATGTTAGAGCAAAGCAAACCAAAGCATCTGATGCCCTAAGTAAATAGGCACAATCAAAGGACAGAACAAACAACGTAACATGCTGTTCCACCTCAAATGCTCTTGCTTCCCTCCTTTGCTCTTTTGCTTCTCCAAAATGCCTTGGAACACAACCACCATTACGTACTGAAATGATTCAGGGAAATTTTCACCAAACAAGGAATAAATTATGAAGACCTTCAGTGAGAGTGCCTATGTTATTTCATCCTGTGTGGTGACATGCACTATGGACAAACATGTAAAACAGTTACCTCTCAGAATTTTAAACTCAAATAAAATCAATGTCTATGTCTCTCTTTGACTATCTCCCATCTCTTTGACCGTCTCCCTTATCGTTGAATTTCTCTGAGTTGTTTCAGATTTTGCAGTCTGTGTATCTCCTCTAGATTTCTTGTAAATTGTAGAGCTGCTTTACATGGCATTTACATGGCCACATACATAATATTCTAGGATTTAGTGGCCAGGTGACCATTGTGCTATATTTCCCAAGGAGTCTCTGAAGAGTTAAGAACTCTGGCGTTTTCTGTAGCACAGAGGAAAGGCTAGCCATGGATTCCAGCATTGCTTTTTATTATGTTGCAGCTGTACTGCACTCAATCCTACTTGGACAAATGCCTGAACAAGAATCTATTTCCCTCACTTCACTTTTGGAATAAGTACTGTTTTGGTTTTTGGCTGGGCTTTGAAGCAATGTTCTTTTTGTCAGTATTGAAGGAATGAAGGGTATATTTAAAGAATAAACTTGGGATGTGTTTGGTGATTTTGATTTAGGATACAGGAATAAGGTTCTCAAGGGATGGAAAACTTGAATTCTAAAAATAATGAGCATCTAAAGTTTGGTGGAGATACTATTATTGCATTGACTCATATGGGCCTCACTTGATTTACTTGTCTGTTTAGGAGCAGGGAAGTTATTTACAATGCAACAATGTTTATAGCTGTTAAAATTTCTAAGTGCTTTTTTCCAGTAGTTATTTAAATATGATTAATAAAATTCAAATATAATATGATATGATATGTTGGCTGTCATACCTAGAAAATCCATTAGCCAGAGTTTAGTTTACTTCAGTTGTTAAACACTGAAGCAAAATCACTTGTTCACTTGTGTGATTTTTAGCTGGGTGCAAAGCCTGTATAAACTAAGTTTTCTTGATATGTAGGTCACTGTACTCTACTTGTAGACTATTTAAAAAAGACAGTTTTTGACTGCCATTTCTTCTTTGAGGCCTTAACAGAGTTAAGCCTGAAGATATACAAGGTTTGATGTTTCTCCACAGGACATCCACAGGTTGCTTATCCCATCCAATCCCTGCACTGTACTTAGAGCTGTATTAGCTCCATAGTCCCAGGGGTCACTCTACAGCAGAGTCAGGTTTTGGATCTAAACATTTCCTTTGTGAAATAGCAATGTGGAGAGAAAACAGCAGTACCACACAATTATAGGTTGAAGTTACTGCTTTGTTCATTGCCTACCAGCACTTACATATATTTAATGGTATGCTTCACTGCTGGGTAAAGGTAATCCATACAGCAGAACAAAATCTTCCATAGAGGTTGGCCAAGAGCTGTTCTTTTGTAGTACTGTGGCTTGCAATTATGGAGTTTGAAAGAAGAAATTTTGACAGAATAGCAAAAACAAAGTAGACCCTAAATCAGAAAAATGAAAGGAAACAAAGCTCGTTTTCTGACAGGGTGAATTATTGACCACTCTTGTCTGTAATGGATATAGAAGTTATTTCAGATTTCCTTTGGAAAGGTCAGCTTTCAGAATTAAATCATCTTTTGGTTGATGCCAGTAATTAAACAGACAAAGCCCTTAGTAGAAGGTGTGAATCTCTAATTGAACAGAAGAAATAAGGCTTTTCATGAGAGACTCTACACACCTCTGCATGTAAGAACAAGCAAACATTGACCAATGAATTTCATTGGTGTGTTTAAAGACTAAGGTTTGGGTAATCACCTAATAGTAAGTCAAGCAACAACTCACTCCACACAAGCTGGCCCTTTGCATTGCAACACCTGCATAAATTATGATGCGCTCCCTACACAAGCCACACAATGTCAATCCCTCAGCCGCATTTATTTGAAGAAAGGTATTTTGGTCTTCGAGCACAGTCACAATTTCAGCAATCCCTTTTTTTACCCTTTCTCTTATTAAACCATTAATTTGTATTATCTTCACTTAAGTTATGTTGTTTTCCAGGAAAACAGAACATTTTATCTCTTTCTAAATCAGGAGAATAAGAATTTGTTACTGTATCCCTAATCTGACCAGTGCTGCTAAATTGGTCAATTTATGTACCTTTTTGCTCTCTTAAACACAGTTTCTTCCCAGAAACAAGACTTTTTATAGAAAAAGAGCAGGAAGCAAATGGTTCATTCCACTTTCTTGCCTGATAAGATTTTGCATTGAGCACATTTAAAATACTCTTTTATTGCTCTATGATAGATTTTAGACAAACACATTTATTTTTGTAGTGATCAAAGAGATATGGATACATTTGTCATCTGTTACAGATCTAGAGGAATTGAAGGAAAAGAAGACTCCCCAAAGCAGTTCACATGAAGACGTTTCTGCCCAGTTATGTATTCTTGGCTAGGTTACGGCTAAGGGGCCCTGGTCTGGCAGAAGTGACATTCTCATATACTTAACTTCATGACCACAAACAGTTAGATGAAATTAAAAGGTCTGCTCTCCAGGTGCCAAGCTAAGCATACATTTTATACTTTGAAGTGCTGAAAACTTCTCTAAGACTTGTCTGAGTATCCCGAGTCTTGCATTGAGTATAAAGTTCAGCAGCAGTTTTTGTCACCTGTGACAGACCTGTGGATGACAGGTCAAATGCTGGAGTATGGTGTGAGAAAGCCTGAGGGAAGTTGCACCACCTCCTGAGATGGTGAAAGGGCAGACTCAAAGAGCAAGGAGACTGGATTGCCAATATGTAGCCAGAGAGATGAAGAAAAATGACACTTTTTAACATTCTTTTTGCTTTTTGTATAAGGGTAGGAAATAAGGATTCAGTCAAGACTTCAAATAAATGCTCTTCTGCTTTTGGATAACCTTTTTACTTGCTTGTCTTTTTTCTGATAGCCCCATAGCTCTAATGCAGAGATTGATCTTGGAGAAGTACACCAATTTGAGTCATTGTTTATGTCATGATGATGGCATGGGAGCATTTTAAAAATCACGACATACACTTTGGGTCACAGGACTCTGAGCATGTTTATGAGTATGTCTTTAAATAAAGGGGTATTCATTGCAGAAGATATCACACATGCCCCAAGCTGCTTAAGAGTTGGAAAAGTAGAATATTTTGCATCTGGATAAGGAGCCAAATTCACAGCATGAGATAGTTATCATATATAAAATTTCAGAGAGATCGAAATATCTACCCACGTGCTTATTTTCAGAGCATGGTTATGAAATATAAGCTGTCTTCAATACCTTTTTTTGTGTTGCAGTGTGTGCATGTCTTTTATGAATTTCTAACCTATTTTTTTCATATTGAAAACAAGAATTTTAAAAACGACAGAGAAGTTTCCCTTTTTTTTTTTACTTCAGGAAATATGTATCTTTAAAAGTAGATTTATATTGGTCCCATTATTCAAAACATAAAAGACCTCAATAGCTTTGGGAAATTCTGTTTAGAAGTTGCCAATGAGTTTCATAACTAATATCAGTTTTGATACAAATAAAGCTGTTGAAAACACTGTCAATCATTCATTCTCCTCCAGTTCAAATGTAGATCTTTATAGAGGTGACATCTCACTACACTGACATCTGGAACATAGCAACAAAATGCTGCTGGCTCAGAGAAACAGGAGCAGCATGCAATATTCATTGCCAAATGTCACTTAGCAACGTAACGTGTACACTGGAGGAAAACTCACATCACCCATACCCTACCTCTCCAAACAAACAAAAGCTGCTTGTAAGACATATTTTGAAAACGTAAATGATGTAATTATGCTACCTAGGAAAATTTTTTGTTAAAATACACGGAAGAGAAAGGGATCAGAATACAAGTTCAGGTTCAGTCCATCAGAGGATGGATACAAGACACATTTAATCTTTGCACTGCAATGCCAGCCCCCCATCCCCTTGGAAGAAGGGTGTTCTGAGTTACAGGTACAGCTGCAAAAACTCATTGGCATATTATTGAACTGTTGTTTAACTTAAGTTGCTTATGTAATTCCAGGGTTGTATATCAGCCAAGTAAAGCTTTTTGGATCTCCGTTTTTTTTCTTAAGTTCCCAGTTGCCACCATTTTCTCCTGTGAGTGATTAAATATTTATGTAGTCTCTGAATGTGTAAAGAGCCTAAAGTTCCGAATGGACCACTGCATCCATGTGCCAAAGCACAGTATAGCGCAGTTTGGAGTTTCTTTCATTTTTAAAAGTAACATAGTTGCATCAATGTGTTTCTCAGCCTAAGCAAATTGACTCTTTTCATTTGTATTTTTACCTGAAAGAGACAGAAACAAAGAGAAAAAGGTATGAAAACCAGCAAAAGTTTACCCAAGGTAGTAAACCAACCAAAATACTTTCATGCATTTTCTACCAGATATTTTTCTAAACTGTATCTCTTCTCTCTTGCCTTGGGGTTAAACATCTTCATAGGAACTGTAAATAAGATGAGAAGCTGCTTTGTAGAGGGTCAACAACAAAGACCTGTGAAAGGTTAAGCATTAAAAGTGGCAAGAGATACAAAGAGTTACTACTGACAACAGTTAGCAGTTTTATTTTGTTTATTTAGGGATTTATCTTGTTTAAAGATGTCCGCTCCATCTTCCCATTTGGAGGAACATTAGGTTTATGCTAAAATAAAAATCCCAATTATCCAAGGTGGAGTCATCACTAACACAACATGATATCGCGTTGAAATGTAAGAGAATCTTGAGGTTCTGCAGAAATTGGATGCAAGTAAGTAACATAAAGAAACAGTAAAAACAACATCTGGTAGCACCTAGGAGCTTAGCAGTTAAATGTTTTTGAGAAAGAGCTAGAAATACTTGTCCAGTGCAGGAGGACTACGTGCTGTCAATGAAAACAGTTACTAAAATACAAATGTACAGTGGTGCATTGGGAATTTGCAAGAAGTTAGACAAGTATCAAAGTCATTGACAGAACATCTGTGGAAATCTTAGTTTGAGTGCTGTATTCAAATCTGGAGAACTTTGTCCAAGAATGATGAAGAGGAACAATGAAGAGAAGAATTATTAGTGAAGGAACTGAAGGAGTTGAAACCCAGTGTTATGTGAGAGATTGATTTCTTTTGAGCAGAGTAGAGTGGGTAAACACAAGGTTGGGGGAAAAAAAAAAAACAATTGAAAAACTATTTTGGAGTACTAAAAAAAATAGCTAACAGATTTTGCACTATAAACTTTGGTTTGAAGTTACAAGACAAGTATCTTAACACCAGAGGAGTAAAGTTTTGCAACAGTATAATTGCGGCAAAAAGCTTAATTGGTGGTAAGGTGGAGGATGATCTCTTTCTGCAATGTGAACTTTGACAAGAGCTCAAGACTTTCCTTTTGGTTGTAGTAGTTGTGCCTGAACCTCTCATAGTCACCTCACTTACACTGTTAACCCTGCCAGAAAGGGAAATTTGTTTCCTCTCTGGTTTTGGTAAAAGATAGGATGCCAGATACTACTCCCAACAACAAATAACACAATAGCTTTCCTAGTTAACAAAGTTGTTAATGTTGGCAATGACAGCATAGAAATTTGTTAATTACAGTTTGGCAAGCATCCGCGTTTCCTAATTTTATGACAATTCTCAAATTATTTTTTTTTTTAATTGTCAACAGAAACCAGGTCAAAAAGTAGAAAGAAAAGTTGGATGCTATCGTGTCCTTAAAATTTTATTTAATTGAAAAAAGGCACTCTTACTGAAGGACTTTGTATTAATTGTACATTTCCTGACAAGCTGAATTTCCACAGAAGCCTCCATCAGTTCTTGTGCAGATCATATGCATATATCAAGTGGAATTTATTAAAAGCACACTTCAATAAATCAAGACCTTGATTAAAGGAAGAGCATGACGTGAGGACCCTGGCCCTAAGAAATGTCTCAGCTTGTGTGAAGAGGGGATCTGGTTCCATACAAACTGTGTTCAAGGTAGATAGTTTTTAGGCCTATTTTAAACCCCGGAGGAATAATCTATGAAGGAAACTTTCATGTAATTTCCTCAAACAAAAGAACAAATTCCAGTCTCCCTTAATTTTTTCAGGGACTGAAAACAGGGTTGCCCACAGTATTTGCTCAAGTACAGTTAATGTCCTTGGCCTTCAAGTTCCATTGGATATTCACGTTGTCCTACCCGAGTCTCATTTAGTTCTTCTCATTACTTTGGTAATGTCTTTTGTCATACATTAAACATTAAAACTGCTATTTCTTCCTTCTCTTACTGGTTCAAACACTCAGACATGGGTAAGAAAGTGCCAAATTCTTCAGAAAATCTCAGTGAACATATAAGAAAATAGGTCCTGATTCTGTATGACTAGCAAACAGATTAGCACAGCAATTGAATTTTCTGGTGGGAAAAATATCCAGTTAAACTGAAATTTTTAAATAACTTTTTTTTAGTATCTCTATCAATATTACTTTTGAACTTCATTATACTTCAGATAACATCAGTCTCAGAAGTCTGTGAGTGCCTAAAATTCTTTAGAAATTAATTTCTGATGAGAACAGACTCAGAATAATGAAAACAATGCCCAATTTGAGATAAATAGTTACATAGTTTGAGGCTCTGCCATGATTGATCGTGCTCTGGGCTTGTAGATACTTTTTTTCAGCTTGACAAGACCTTGTAGAATGTGGTGGGCACAAAAGACAACATAAGGTGTTTTCTTTGGATGCTTATTTGCCATGTTGAAGATCAGGCAACACTTCAACTAATAGTGTGGAAGGTCTACTAGGTAAATATCTATGGATACAATTTAGAGTAATAAGGGAAAAGAAAAGAGCTGAATTCACTTCTGATTTATTTGCAGTGTGATTGTACAAATTGGTGGAGGTCCCTAGTTGTTGCTCTGGTTTTTCACTGCATGCCTTGTTCGCGTTAGCAGTGAAGGACTTTCTCATGAGTTGTAAGATAAACAATGTCTATGTTTTTGTAACGAATCTTTTCTAAGCTGTACTTTTAGAATTGTTTTGCATTCCTTCTCCAGAGGCGGAGGAAGGTGATGGACTGAATTTATATCCTATCAATTTAGAGAAGCTTAACCTCTTCATCCAATTGTTGATTGTCTGTACATATGTATATAAGTGTGAAAATAAACAAGAGGCCAAGCTTTTACCCGTTGGCCCGAAACCTTGGCGTGTAAATGAAACCTGCGTCCATACCTGATTGTTAATGTCGATCTGCGACACCTAGTGTCTGACATTTTCCATTGCTGTGAACCTTAAAAAAAGCCTTAAAATATTTGAGGCAGATAGAAAATGCCCTTCTGATTTGAGGGCTTGAATCCCTTTATATCTGTAACTGGAATGTTTGCTGAGTTCTTGTCTCTGTGATTTTACCCACCTTTTCAGTGTTTTAGGCTTTATATCGGTTTTCATTAATGGTGCATACTATACAAAACCCGTAACTGGAGCACGTATAGCATTGCTGTCAGTCTTGCCATTTAATATAAAACTAACAGTTTTCAAAAAACAGTGTGGATCTGCTACCAATGGCTGAATTTGCTTCTTGGTATATAGTAGGATAATTAGGATAATTTAGGTTGAAAGAAGGCTCAGGATCAGGTCCAGCATCTGCTTAAAGGAGCAGATTTCACATTGATTTCAAACTAGGTTGCTCAGGGCTTTATCCAGACTTGAAAATCTCCAAGAGTGGATGTATCACTTTCAGAGACAGAACTGCCATAACCTCTACACACATAGCCTTGTGTTTACTCTTACTAAAAATGCTTAGTTGCTCTGTCCAAATGCTTGAGCAGTTGCCATATAGATCCAGCATATTACATGGTGAATACTTACACCCTTGACTGATTTGGAATTGTGGATCCTTCTTTTGCAAGGAATGCTCAGCACCCTTTAGAAAATTCATGTGTAATTGTTCTTGTACAGAGTAGTAGAAATATCAGAGGTAGGTTTGCACTTCCTGGGACATCACTGGTGTCTTAAAGATCAAGCAAAGGACTGGGATGTGTTGGCATGATTCATCTTTAGAAAATCTATATATTTTTTAATGTTCTGTTAAAGGGCAAACGTTCTGCTCACAAAATAAAACTGTATGATAATTTATTACACTAGAATTTAATGTATCTGAGAAATTTTGAAGTGCAGAACATGTGATATTGAAGTACACTATTTTAAACTTTGAATTTTGCTTCCTCTTCCATTCCCACACATCCCAGTTTCATCCTGGTGGTCAGCATTGCTGCTCTCACTGAAGCCTGTAGCAAATTATTCCCTTCATATACCTGTTTCTTTAAATGGGTTTTTTCTGCAGGTCAAGGCGTGTGAGTGAAGAAGTCTTGCTCATTCTTAAGTGCCCAAGTGGCTAATTTAGCTTCACAAATTTTGGAGAGGGAGCTCTGCTGGGGGTCATTTAAAGCTTGGTTTGTGTTTGCTTTTGTTATATTTCTTTAGAGCCTTGTGAAATTGACTCCAGACCTTTTTACTGCACCTGGCAGAAAATTGTAGTTGCTTTCCAACCTCTATCTGGAAATTAAGGTCTTCCCAAATGAGACTGCTCCCTGTCAGATTTCTGCCTTTAATAATGTTAACAAGAGCTCTGTTCCCCACTCTCACTGTACTGGCCCATGGCTGATTCCCAGGACTGCAACAATGTAATTTTGTTCATTCTTCTTCCCTTGGATGATTTAGACCCAAAAGGATTCTGTTTCACCATTCATTCTGCAGAATACCACATAATTAATATAAGATGCTCACAACTGTTTTTACCAGTTTGATCATATGATGACTGAACAGTGCATATTCTCCAGCACCTGCATTCTAGTCATGAGTGGAGGTCCGCTAGTTTTTGTTATAATATCCAGTTTCTCAACCCGTTCTCTACTAAAGCTCTTCTACTTTGTTGTTCAAGCTGGTTGCACTTACTATGTGAATGTTTCAGTTGGGCTTTTAAAAGTTAATTCTTGTATATTGCTCCTGTGGCAGACTACGTACTTGCATAGTAATTCTCGTCAATGATTTCTTTCTGCTGGAAATCTTGTTGCCTCGTAGTTTCTTATCAATTGCCATTGTCTTCTCTATGTAATTTCCCAGTACATTGAAATCAAGCGAAGAAATTACATGAGCTTGTCCTATTTATCTGCTT
The DNA here is from genome assembly GCA_013398015.1 of Oreocharis arfaki. Lineage (NCBI taxonomy): Eukaryota > Metazoa > Chordata > Aves > Passeriformes > Paramythiidae > Oreocharis > Oreocharis arfaki. The sequence continues at coordinate 536,747 of VZRR01010600.1, read as the reverse complement.
TTGCATTTCTGTTACAAGTTCCTCTAAGCAAATATGCTGGATGTCAGAAAACTGTGTGCCTTGTTGCAGAGGCTTTACTCTGTAAGATAAGGTTACTCTTTAAGAAGGTATTCCACAGTTTACACTGACACCTGTTTTTTTGGCCTCTTCTCAAACTGCCTGAGGTTGCTAAGATCTGCCATCTTGCTCTGCAAAGAAATAAAATTCCACTGCAGATAAACGGATCTTCATTTCTTTCCGTACCTTGCTCGATTTCATGGGATTTTCCCTTGTGACAATGATCTTCATATTCCCATCTCATACCTTGGTCCAAGACCCCTCCCCATGCCCTCTGAAATTGCCTGCAGTTTATCTTCATGCAAGCCTGCCTGGGTTCAGGCCGGTCCTTCCCTTCTGCCCTTCCTCATCTTTGTCTCTGCCATCTCTTGATCTCTTGTAAACTGTTTGTTAACTCCAGGCCCTATCTCTTCACCATTTCTTCATTTCTTCTTATGGGGCAATGGCTCTATTCTCTCTACTTTCTCCTGTTTCATGAAGAGCCCTTGAGCAGCCAGAGGGTAACAGATGTGAAGAGCACTCACAGGTGCCACATACTCACTGGTGGCCTTGACGTCCTCAGCATAAGAAGCCTACTTTGGTAATGTCTCTACTGGCCTTTACAGCACAGCCAGAGGCATACTCTTGCTCTCTTAACGTGCTGTACCTCTTCCAGGACATTGCAAGAGTGAAAGTGACACAATTTGATTGATATTGAAGACTGCTTTGCCCATGTGCATCATATGACCCAAAGTTGGGTTTATACGAGACAGAATTTAGATATGTTTACTTGAAAAATGAAAATGTGGAATTTGCAACAAAGTTATGAAAAAAATAGAGCAAAAAGGTTGTACTCCAGATGCTCTTTAGCTGTTTTAGTTTCTAAGCTAGCCTGTGAGGTTAACTGAATAGCCTCTGCAGCTTACCCGAGGCCAAGACCGAGAGAGTATCTTCTTTCTGGTGCTGGCGGCTGACAGAGCCACACAGAATGCTTGTGCTGGGTGACCTGTTCTTTTCCACCCCAGAAACACAAGCTGACTTTCTTCCTCTTTCTTATTTACCCAAAGCAAATTTCATTTATCAGAGTGTTGGGAAATCACAGTGTTTTTTCTCTGTGGATGAAACTATTTTGTCCTTTCTCATTATGTTCTTTTCACTAATATTTCTACTTATATCCTAGTTCTCTCATTCTGACATTAGACTGGTTTTTACTGTTATGTTTTTCTGAATACACAATAGTAAATACTGAAACTGAAATATCCTAAGCACAATTCTTTGATCAACTTCAAACTACTTATTGCCTCCAAGCGTTGTTTTAAAGTAAAACATACTGTAACATATAATGAAATTGGGTGGGGGGAACCCAAAGAAAGACACATGCCTGCACACAAACTTACTTCTGAAAGAAATCTCCTTCCTCCGAGTTGTCAGGTATTCAGATAAAGATCCAGGCACCAAAATGTTATCATCAATATTTCTTCTTCTTAAAAAAAAAAAAAAAAGAGTTCCCTGTATGGTTTTTGACCCCATTTTATTCATGTTTTGAAACTTGCATCTCTGCAAAAGTGAAGCATAGGGGTTTATTTTTAAATTACTTTTTAAAAAACGTAAAGATTAGTGTTTCAGACCATTAACTTTCAAATGAATTCCAGAATAAGCAGATATAATTATCTTATTGAGGGACTAAAATGAAAATCTCTGCTTTTTATACATTATTAAAATGAGTGTTTTGACGTTATAATTTGTGTTGCTTTGGGAAGAAACCACCAATATATTATGAACTGTAAGAGTTTGCTCAACATTTTATTATTTTATATCTATATAAAAATGCCTTATGTGAGTGGAGATATTTTAAAAATGTTAGTAAGTGAGATGGATACTGGCCACTGGAAATGAATCTGTAGAATTATATTGCACATAAACTTTGGCTATAGAAATTTTAAGCTAATTTGTTGACTAAAATTACTGATTTGCTTCTTAATCAGTGTATAAATTTTGCACTGAGACTCTTTGGAATACTAATATTGTCTTCTGGACCAGCATACCAAACCTGTTACCTGGGGCCAATGTATTCTCACTGCTCAGGGTTATGCTAGGAGCTGTTGAAATTGTGGAGTTTGATGGCATTGGCCTTTCAAACTTCCACATTTCTCTTTGTGATGTTTCTGTGATTAGTCTGGGTTTGCGTAAGGGGAGGGTCTAGGAATGCACAGCACTGTCAAGTCACAATCAGCCGCTACAGAGGGATCCCTGCACTGCAGAAAAGCTGATGACATCTATGCATACACAGAGACCATAGCATGCTTCTGTGAGATCTCACAGCCTTATCTTGGAAGCCAGCTGCTGCAGTGCCAAGCAGATTTGGATTCAGACAGAGAAGAATGGAGGAAATGAAAAAGAGCAGCTACTTGTGGATTCACTTTTCCTGGAACAACCTTATTAAGAACAGAGCCATTTCTGGTCCCAGCTAACCAGCACTGTTCAGTAGAATTGCATTTGTAACAATTAGCACTATAGCTGTTTATATAAATTTTTTTTGTGAATTAGATCTTTGGACATAGCTGAGTTATGCAGTAATCTATCCAGACAGATATTTATTTAGAATGCACCAAATACACTGTAACTGCTAAGTGTGCTCTAAGTGCATTTCTGTCACAGAGGGAGGGTTGCATTTCTTAAGAGAGAAGTAGCAATGTAATAACTGATATAAACCAGCATGATTTAACAACATTTGATGGCAAATAGGACAGTAGCTTAACAAGATTTGATGGTAAGGTACAGTTGATAGGGTCAAACAAAAATATCAGAGACACTCTTCTACTGAGTTTTGAAGTTCAGAAAGGATCCCCTTGCTTTCAAACCCCTTCTCAGGAGGGAGTTTAGGTGCAGCTGAATCCAACTTAGTCCCAGACTTGGCCAACAGTTTATGGCTAAAGGATTATATGTGCACATTCAACCCTTTATATCACCTAGCTGAGATTTCAAAGTTTCAACATGCTTCTTCCCAAGTCGCTTACCGGGAAGTGATGCAATATATCAGATGCAATAAGGATTCTCTTTGACTTGAGAAGTAACCTTGTGTCTGCTCCAGGTGAGATCCAGGCATGCAGCCCACTGCTGTGCAGTAGACCTCTATGGGTCCCACAATTTAAGGAGTAAGATAATTGACTCATAGTTGCATCTGCATATCAACTGCAAATGTTACTTCCAAAGTTGGCTTGACTCAGACCTTGACCAGCACTGTGGTTAGGTGGATGTGTTGTTCAAATTAGCTTTTGGCTGTTGTGTTCTTATCTGTCTCCCCCAAAACCAGCTTGAGTTGGATCAAGCCCTCATGACCAGACACACCATTACAGCCAGCACTGGTGGTTACTACTGGAGCAGATTATGGGATATAATATAGGATATATACAGATATATATGGGAATGGGAGGGAGAAGCAGACCATTACAATTTCCTTTCCAAAACTTTAAGGCCATGTCTCAGTGCTTCGTTGTTGTCTGAGCTGAGTGAGAAACTTGATTACCATGTGGATTCAATGCCTTCCCAGCCTGCACAGTGTGAGTGTCACCTTGTCCCATCCTGAAGGAATCCCATTATGTTGAAGAGTAGAATGGGAGGCTTGGATGTGTAAAGAGTAAAGGCGTGGGGTCTAGTTGTCAGACCTTCTTTATTTGAGACATAAAAGTACTCTCTGATGGGGGACAGAGACTATTAGTCATAGTATATGATTTTATTAAAACCACTCAAAGGGCATCGGACAAATGAAATAAAGAAGCAAATACAACAATTAGCAACAGATTTACAGAAGTTACGTAAATGGACATAATTGCCACAAAAAACAAAATCTCCAATAAGCACAGGAAACTTTAAAGTGTTGGAAACATTTTCCTGGAAAGATGACAAATGGATGTTTCAGGCCTGGCTGTTGGTGGGCATGCCACACTTGTGTAGATCATACGATTCAGCAGGGATTTTCTCATGGCTCTACATTTGTCCTACTTGGTAGCACAGTGCTAACTCTCCGCTTTGTCACTAACTACACCTGTCAGGGCATCTTGGAGGTAGGTCTTTGAAGAATCTGGAATATTGATGAGAAGTGTGTTGGCAGATGTTTTGGACTGGTAGATGCTCGTTTTGTCCCACAACATTCCCTTGACACATGGCCCAGTCCTGCTGTACCTTGATGTCTGACTTCCCTCAGGACCTGAAAAGCGTCTTTGACTACACTTCCCATTCCACTTCTTCATGTTTGCCTGCATTTCAGATAGAATCACACTTCCTTAAGGTTTACATATTAGTCTACCAAAATTTTGTTTCATTTTTGGTTTCCTTCTGTCAGCAATCTGTCATATAAACAAAGTAAAATAGTAATGCCATTAATTATAGTAATAGTAATGCCAATGCCATTAAAGTAGCAATAATAATTATAATTAGTTTTTTGTTAGCCTTATCTTACCCCAAAGACAACAGGAAGACCACCTTTGGACAGAAGAGGTGATTGTAAAGATCTGCAAAGTTGGAAAATGGGACATAAGGAAGTTATGAAAATCTAGTCCAGCATCTTTTCATCTAAGGTGGATGTACAGCTGGTTAACAGAATCCCTCCAGTTTATCAGAGATCTGAACACGTAATAAAATGTGGGAGCAGATTAGGAATAACATTTTATTTCCTTCCTTGCAAATTTTTAAGAACAAGTTAGACAAATATCTCCGAGAAACCAATCAGGTATAACTCATCCTGCCCTAGTACTGCAGAAATTATCTCAATGGTCTTGGGACACAGTGTCCACATTTAATATTAGTATGAAATCTACCATCTAACACTACAAAGTTACAAGATTCAAAACATTTGGAATAATTACCTATGTTTGAAATTCTACACTTTTGGAGTTTTCAATCGTTAATTCTTGGTTTTTTTCTGGTCCAGGGCCTCCCAGTTTCTTGCCACGAATCAAAGGAACTTCTCTTAGGCAAAATTGCTCAACTATGAATCATTCTAATGAGATTGTTCCCTAATAAAACCTCCACACATTTTTGGTCTTTTCTCCTCAGCATTCCTTCTTTCATGTACTCATCTTATCTACAAATATGATACTGTCACTCTTCAGTTTTTTACAATTCTCTATTTCCTGTAGCTTTCCTTATAAAGAAATCTTCTTATTTAACAGGTCTATGCAACTTTTTAGAGCTATATCCTGTTTCAGTTGTGCTTAGTGAGGATAAAAGAAAATCAAATTGATCTGACATTTGAGTTTACTCCGTTCATTGAAAAAAACATTCATGTTTGAAAAAAATGTCAAAGATGGGGAGTTGAGTAACCATTTCAAACAATGCAGTATGGACAAGGGCTTTTTGCCAACTCTACTTCTGTTAAGTGTCCCCACGGACCTTAATGGGAGGTGGACTATACACTATCCCGTTGTGGCAAATAAAGTAAAATTTCATGTCAGAAACAAACAGAAAAGGCTTCAGGAAGAACATTCAGATGTCTGAGAGAGATATTGTATAATCATGTCTTCCCTAGCAGGTCTAATCCAGTCCAGCACAAGGAGCCTTTTCAATGGCCCATTATGTCCCCAGCTGAAGCTGATGCTTCAAAAACAGGCCTACCCATGTTCTAGTAAATGCATTTTTCCCTACTTACCTGAATTCCCAGAGTCTACATTACTGTCAGGCAGTAAAGAAATATCATTTTGATAGCTGGCTTTTCCACTTCCTACCAGCAGTGCTGAGCAAAAAGCTCCATCTTTTTTTTCGCAGGAAAGCATCAGCTTACTCTGTGGTTTGAGTCACAAACAGTTCTGACCCATATGCCATAGCTCTGGTCCAGAAGCTGTAAATCTGCAGCTGCTCTTTGGAAAGTTGTGTAACTGTTCCAAAACTGTACCTGGAAATAAAAGCAATATTTACTGAGAACCTTTCACAGACACCATAGCCTGTCTGAGGAATCCTAGGATGATACAAAGGGATAACCTTTTCAGTATTTTTGATGGAATGTAGAAGAACAAGATGAAAATTCAGTACAATGTTGGATCACTATTGCCGATAGCTATTAGCAAATAAGTCTCTGAGTTGATCAAACCTAAAGTTAACTTCAGACTAAGGACAAAGAGAAAAAAAATGAAATTGTCTTTACAGTGTTTTAAAGTTAAAATTCAGCATCAGTTTAGTTTTGCAAGTAGCAAAAGCATGAGTTAGAAAATCACAAAGTTTTACGAAGGGATCAAGTTGCCTATTGCCCTTGTCTGGTTTTGGGGTTTTTCATAGTGTGAAGCCTAAGCATTTTGTCTACACACATTCATGGAATTTCTCAGAATTTACAGCATGCAGCAAGGATATTTCTTTCATTACAATGGAATATTTAATTTAACTTCTAGGTCACTCTTACTTTACTGAAATTTAGGCACTTAGTAGGGCACAACTTTGCAGACTGGAGAAGAAGTAGTGTCAGATTAAGGCTTCAGACTCAATGATCTGGGGGTCCTAATCATATCTGAATTGCCCATTACTCATTATTAACGTTATTGGCTCTTTAGTGTTTTATCTATTTGGCATGTGTCAGTGAAGACTGTCTGGTCTGATAGATGCTATTTCTTATTAATATTTTCTAAATAGAAAATGCAAAACCTCTCAGTGGAAGTCAAGTTTCCTGTGTATGGCTGGGTGACTTGCTGTACATGGAGATCTACAGATGAAACTGCTCTCAGTTCATGCCTCTTGCTACCACATAAATCAGTGGATGTGGAAACAGCAAGATAAACACAATAAAAAGCAAAACCCGAATATAAGCAAGGGTATAAGCCTTGGCCCTTCACAGTATCCAGGCTTTGGGAAACTGACAGCAGCAGACATAAAGGTGTCTTCTGACACGCTATTCCCCATGTTTCAGTCATTACACAGCTTGCAGGAGACAGTTCTTGACTGTCAGTCTTGTCTGCATTCCAAAGTGAGACTGGAAGGAGCGTAACCTTTGTTTATACTGAGCCTTACAGAAAAAAGTAACTCAACTAGCAGCAGGACTGAAGGAGTGAAGTTCCTTATACATTTGTCTCTAATGGATACAAGGGAGAGAGAAAAGAAACCCTGCAAATTTTCTGAGGTCTGGTGTTTGGTGTGCTGCTATTACCATGCCTTCCTTTTCATGGCACCTTTTTCTCAGGAGATATACAGTCACTTGATATTTCAGGCATCTTCAACCTTCTGGCATATTTGGTTGAGACTGATAAACAGGGTAAAAAGTTACCAGGAAGGGTAAGGGCTATAGGGTACCTCTACAGTGGCCCTTTCCACAAACACATGAAGGACATGATCTCACAATTCTCACACTGTTAGGAAATCAGACTAAAAATACCACACTTTTCCACAGAAATTGTAAGCTTTGCCCAGGACACAGCTGTCACTGGGATGAGAAGGGAGAAGAACAAAGAGGACATGGTGGGAAGACAGCATGAAACTTCCCCTGGGCTTGTTTACACCAGCACAACGTGCCCTCCAGTTACACCGGCATAACAGATGTTCCCTAAAATAAATGGGTTTCAGGACAGGGATGGAGATTTTTAATAGGAGCAATGCATTTGGGAACTAGGCATGAGTGTGGGACTGTGTCAAATTCTGTGTCTGGCTCCATGCCAGAGGCAAACCCAGGTACTTGTCACTAAGTTTGCAGCTGTGACACCCGTATGGCTGGTGTGAGAGATCTTTTAGTGCACAACAGAGCAGGATGGCTGATTCTGGTCAAGTGCTGTAGAGATTTTTGTCTCTGGCTCTCTGGAATAGGGACATCACATTCCTGCCATACATCTTCTGAGGGTGCACTAGTGCTATGCCTCTGTGACGAGAAACAAACCACCATCACTCCTCTGCTCAGTCTATTGATGACCTTGTGTGGCAGCAAGTCAAGAAAAGAGAAACTACAATGAGCAGTAGACTTGCCTTGCCTTTCTTTGAAAGTGAGAAGAAACTGAGCAGGGAGGGACTGCACATCTTTCCCAGGGCACAGATGAGCTTCCTAGAAGGTGCCTGTTTTTGGTACAGGGCAGTTTACAAACGAAACCCGGAGAACATCCCCTCTGAGTGATGGCAGTTTGCACAAAGCTGAATAATACCTTGGAGAAGCAAAATTTATTCACAAAGAAAATACCTGCTTTTGCAGGGAAGTCACAGACAACTAAACTCAGTGAAAGAGACAGAGTTAATCTGCTGCAAGTTAAACCAAAGCCCAGAGCCATTTGAAGTATGAAAGGGTTGAACTGACATCAGGGGCTTATCGAGCAATGAATAATTGCTTGATAATGGAGGCAGGAAACAAAAACCCCAGAAAGAGTTAGTCAGGAAGTTTTTCTAGGAGTGTCTGCTGTTTTTCTCCCCCATTACAGGTAAAAAATACCTATTTGTAAATATTTATTTGATGACTGGCACCTAGTTAATTTGATTAAAACCATTCCTAGCTTTCATCTGACTGGAAACTTAGTCAAAATTACGGTTACAGCTCTTGTAAAAGTTGAAGAATCTGTCGTGAAGAACAACCCTTGGAATTTGGTGACGCTTTTCAAATACTTAGATAGCTAACACTGAAACCTCCTTTTAGTTTTGAAAAAAAACCTGGTAATAACTTTGTTCAAAAATAAAGGATGAAATAGACTGTTCACTTTAAATCAATCTAGGGTTCACATGAACTGTCTTTTTGTTTGGGTCCCAATCACTAGCAGTTTTTTGGCAATGAAGAAATTTTTCGCTATACACACTTACGCGCCTTAGAAGTTTAACATATGGAGTTGTGGCTCTATTTTCTTGCACAGAGGCTCCAGCTCCCTGGCAGGATCTGCCACACTTCTGTAGCATGCTCCAGCAATTCAGGTATCATGGCTATCCTTCCAGCCACAAAGGTATTGCTACTCTGCTTGGAGGAAACTATGTGCAATGAATGACATTTTGCTCAGAGTACAAAGCTTTACATGACAAAAAGGCAGCCTGTGGCGATGATGAGTTAATAACGCTTGATGAAGACAGAAGTAATGGAACCAACATGTAATAATGACCCAAAGCTGTGTAGCAAGCCCCACTGCGTCTGACTTTTGTCTGCTTGAAGAGAGCACATCCTTGGGCTCCTGATGTACTTTTTATGAAGTTAAATTTTTGGCTTCAGCTTCTAAGATCCTTCATTAGCCATTATGTTCTCATGCCTCTGATTTCCTTCCCCTTTCCACTGTGTTGTATCAGCACTCACAGCCTCACATCCCCTTAATTACATTCCCTCACGATCACCCTATTGGTGTTATACTTCTTTGAAATTATTTTGTCCTTTCCTTCCTACAGACATATCTACACCAAAACATGCTTAAACTACCATGGCAGATGCACACACGCACACTAACATCTCAACTTGTCTCTCCATGCTTCTTTTAGGTTTTTTTTTTCTGTATTTTTTTGGTGTCTGATCTCTCTACTGCTCTGCAGATGGATGTCTGGACTTTGGGAAACATAAAGGGTGCAGAAAGACCACAGCTCTTGCTGTAAAAATTTTAGAAATTTAATGGAAAAGAAATGGACTGAGCCCTCAAAGGAACGATGGCGCTACCCTTTCCCTGTACCACTGCAGCACTCACATCACCGAATATCTAACTACTAAGTGCCCCAGTTAGGAGGCTTCCTTCACTCCTTCTAGAATCACCAGAGACACAAAAACACCTTTGCAAGCAGTGTTTCAGGACACATCTTGCTTTGAATTCCTCTTAAGGAATCAATTTCTTTCCATCTGCTCTATATGTAGGAGACAGGTTGGGGAGTTCAGCTTCCTAATGCTGATCTATATGCACAATATGAGCTTCAGGGCAGTAAATGGCAATGTTCTTGTCATCCTGACAATTCTGGGAGCTCGTGGAGTTGCTTTGCTTTGCAGCCAGCAGAATTAGCTGGTCAAAAGAGGAAGGCACATTCATCCCACCAGTCACTGAGCTCCTAAGTACACTCTACTGTTATTCTGTATTGCAGTTCATCCAGGTGCAGCTGGTGCCACTTGTCCACCTAAATCAGAAATACACTGGGCACAGGAATATGCTGATTTTGAATGTTGTATAAGGTACAAATTACATAATGCAAAGCTACCACTGATAATAGTAGCAAGAGCAGCATACTGTACACATTATATCCCAGGATACTACATGTTGTGGTTACAAAAAAAGGAAGATCTGTTTGCTTCCTGATAAGAACATTTAATTGAAGATGAAGAAATGAATTGACAGGGTATGAAGAATCTAAGTGCAATAATAATTCTTTATGATATATTGGATGTCTTTGTGGATGTAAAAAGTGTTGTATAAACCGAGGATTTGCTATACCATACGGCAATGGGTCAGAAAAAACCCCATGGAACAGTATTGCTGAAATTCAGAGAAATTAGTAAAATTTTGGATTCTATGATGCTTTGATCTAAGTTAAACCTTCTTCAATAATTGTGGATCCACATCACTCGAGCCATATGGCAGGATTCAAGAAAGTGGAGGGTAATAAAATAATAATAATGCTTTCATCATGCTTGACTGAAAACTGGAGGTAGACTGAAATCTTTTTATTTTTAATTGGCTTTTGATATTTAATTTGATTACTTGATCAAAAGATTCTGGGTTGACTCTGATAGTGCCATAACTTGGCTTTAAAAGTTCTTTGTATTGATGAGACTACTAAAAGAAAATATCACAGATAAGAGTGCATATAATATAAGAAGCTAGCTTTGGTACAGAGGTAGGGATGATTATTACAGAACAAATTTATACATGAATTTACAGCTCTTGAGCTTTATTGTTAGTTGCAGGTGATTTGAAGAAATTTTTTCATTGTGAAAGTTAAGTTGGACAAATGCTTCTGACTAAGTTTTTTGTTCATTGTCATCACACCTCTTAGGCCCAGGGAAAGAATCTTGTGTTTACTGAACAGACTGCATTGGACTTTATACGAATATAAAATTGATGTGGCTGGAAAAACATGTTCTTTATTAGTAAGCTGAATTCACCTGCAGGAGCCATGGATTAAAGGATCTATTTACTGTTAAGAAATATATAAAAGGAGATAAAAATCCAGAAGTATTTCTGTGAAGCACATCCACCTACAGCTGGTCAGTGTTTTGTGATGGCTGCTTCCTCTTTGGAAAGTTCTGCTTTCAGTTTGGTTTCCCTGGGAACAATATGTAAGAAATAGTCTCTGTTGAGCTGTCTAGAGGCTTGGCTTATTCGTCAAAATACCCATTGTATTCCCTTGAGACACAGATGTATTCATACCCAGAGATAGCTGATATCCACTGGCCTAGCTCATAGAAAGGCTTAATTTTAGCAAAAAACCAGCTGATCATGTTGCTCCACCGCTCAGATAGTTGTTTTTCTACTTAGTTTGTAATACAAAGTTATAACAGAGGGGTCCCAAAATTCTGTTTTCAAGATTAACCACTTCAGGAAGTGGGTGTTTTCCTCCCAGAACCAGACGACTTTTTAAAAAAAACCAAAAGAACCTGTTTATTTTAGCTTCTTTTGCCAAATGAAAAAAAAACCAAACCAACAACCTCAAAAAATCATGGCCAATAGACTAAACTTTTCTGTTCTAGCTTGAGTAAATATTTTTTATGAAAAATAAGCAGAGAATTAATTGCCTGACATTGAAACTTTGTTAGAATACCTATGGAGAGTGTCACTTCTAAGGGCCTAGAGAAAACTGTTCCATTAAATAATACATTAATTTCTGATGCAATTTCTCATTCAAGAAACCTTATAAAGTGTTATAGTCTGACTGTTCAGGTTCATGGCGTTGATGTAACTCCACTGATTCCCAGCCCTTTTTTGCACTCGTGCACGATAGGCTCTAATGAGGTAATGCTACTAGCAAACTGAGCTCCAATCTTGTCCATGAACTTGCCGGAGTTCGAAGTTCTCCAAGCAGAGGTTGGAGATGATGAATTGTGAATGGTGCTCATGCTCACTAAATCTGTCACCAAACTGGAAACTCGCTTGGAACAAGAGTGTTAATTTTTGTGTGAAAGGGACATCTGAACTGAAATGGCAAAATCTAACACTTCTAGATATTGACCATCCTGAGGCCCACTGAAGTCCCTAGAAGTTCTGAGTTTCTGAGATAAATACTCGTGCAAGGCATTGAAGGAAGATTATTGCAAAACCTATTGAAGTGTAAAGACTATCACAGATTCCAGCAGGCATCAGATCAAGCTCAGTGTGAATGAGCATCAGAGAATGTCTACATAGCCTTTTGCAGGCAGAATACAAGTTTTTCTGCCTAAGACTTGAGCCAGTTGGATGTATGACAGCCTTGAACTGGAAGCCATGTTACTGCATTTACAGTGCCGAGCCCAAGTTAAAGCCCCTGCTGAAAGACAGAAAATATCAATTTGTGCTCAGCAGAGTGCTCTGTCCAAGGATGCGTAGCGTGAATGCACATATGCTCAGGCTCAAACAGAATGATTTCATGCTTGCCTGCAAAAGACCACGTAGAAAAATGTCCTGAAAGGGGAAGAGCATCTCTACTCTGACGTGAACACTAAAATACTCTACTGGACCCAGGGAAACTGAGGAAAACAGACAGAGGGGCTCTTTCCTACCAACATTTTTCTAGCTTGTTTCTTATATGGAAAGAAAAGAGATAGCAAGAGAGTTCTGTAGATGAAAAAAAAAAAATTAAATTTCAAACCCACAAAATTATCAACTTTCACTGGTATGAGCTCTGCAAGCCCCCAAACAATACTTTAAAGTGTTTAATTTTTTCACATCAATTTTAATTAAGCTCTCATTAGGCTCTTGTGCCCCTAGAATCTGGCAAACAAAAGAAGCTGTCTTGCCCAGTGAGTTTCCCAAGCTTGCACGGCTCTATTCCTAAGGAGATTTATCGCATTTTTTTCCTTCTCTTGAAAGAACCTTACATGAACCAATTCAAATGAAAACCACATGGACTGAAAAAGACTTCATCATGCCAGATACCTTTTTATATCCAAAGCAGTGAACTTGTAGTCAGTTTGTCCTTTCATGTGTTGTTTTTTCTGGCTTTGGAACCTAAGAATGATTTTTTACTACGTGCAGTAGTAAAACAACATATTATGCAATTCTATTTTTCAGGGAGAACACTATGTAATTCGTAGTCTTTGCAATGCCACATTTTCTGTTCAACAAATACAAAAAGTGACTTCTCTTTCCCTTGTGGGCAGACATCTAGAAATTTGTGTTCAGCAGCTGGTATTCCAACTTATTTATTTGGTGTTTTGGAGTTTTAACTATTTCAAAAGTGACCGCATAATGTAGCAATAAGCAGCTTCCAAACTGTATTTTTTATCTCTGTCATTCAAGAACCTGGCACATAGAGGGTTAATATCTTTTATCCTTTATTCCAGTCAAAAAATTCAGGTGAAGACACAACATACTATGACCAGCTTGCAGCCCAACAGATCTGATATATGAGGAAACTCTTTCCATAAAATACACATGATGGATTAGCAGCTGTGTTGAAATAACTTGTTGGCAATGTACTCACTGGGATGATTTTGAAGATTATACCATCTTCCAAAGAAAGCTTTCAGAACTCTCATATTTTCTAAAGCCAATCTCTGAAAGAGTTAGTTAAAAGCACAGTTTTTAAATTGATGCTTTTGTTTTTTAACTTGAAACAGTCATAATTCCAGGAGACTAGCCCTCTAACCCCTCTATGGATTTATGTGGTGCCTAGTATTTCTTTTGCATGCAACTTGCTAGATGTGCGTTCGCATGATGGATGCTTAGATATTGATTTTCCCAAACCAAAGCTCACAGCTAAAGAGTAATCTTTAATGTGTAACTGGAAAATTTTCCCAAAGAATTCACTTACCTGGAACTTAGAAATTTGTTAGAACTTTGAAACGTGCTGGTCAGGAAGATATGATTAGACTAAAGGATGTCTTCTTCTCATGCTCAGCAGTGGTGCTAAGATGAAACACAGCTGAGCCTCCTCCAAGACATGAAAATCCATTTGCAATCTTCCCAGACAAGTTCATGGAAGAACAATCCATTTATTGCTATACAACTACACTACATCACGATCAGGAAACCTTTGGGTTCAGGCTTGCTGGAGGCTGGAAAGTGTTGCTGTACACTTGTCTTACTATTACAGCCTTTACATGCCTAATTTTCATGTCACGGCCCTTCTGTTTAAAGTATGGGTGGCTTTGAAAGGGAGGATCAAGACCCTAGAAATAGCTGGTAAAAAAAAAGTCCAGAACTTCTGCAGACTGGTCAGGATTGAGAGCTAATGAGCAGTGATGTTTGAGGTGTTCACTGAAGATATGTCCATGCCTTCCCCTGGAAAGAGAAATAGTACAGCAGTCCTTTCCTCTGTGTCTGGATATCCCTGCTCATCCCAATTGACCTCCAGTTCATCCCAACTGACCTCCAGTTCATACCAACTGAGAGAGGCATCAGTGGCAAAAAAGATAATTACATAGAAAATAGAGCATTCTGGATCGTTAAGCATGCAAAAAGCATGCATGAGACACTGTCAGCCTCAACCACCAGCACTCCAGACACAGCTGACCTTGGCTGCAAGAAGGCATTGTCTCTTGCAGTGGAGGTTTTTCCAGATTGTCTAGGGAGAGATGATCTATGATTTCCTTATATGTGTCTGTTGGGACCAGAATAACTTCCTCCAATATGGTTCTGGAGATCCTGATGGTGTTAGAAACCATGAAAATGACCAGTCAGTAACAGGTTAATGTGTGAGAAATAGAGCTCACAGTTCTTGTAGCTTTCTGACCATTTCCTCACATCAGGAAGACTGCTGGAGAGGCTATACCTTTGTCCTGTTTGTGGTCATGCAAGCCTAATATTTCCTTAGCTCCAAATGGGTTGGAATAAATACCCTCTAGACTGAATCAGCTGGATCTTACAGCAATTTGTACCTTCTAAGCAGACATATCACAGCTATCAAGCCAGGCAGGGCTGTGCTCAGGCACAAGTAGGAGGGAGTGCTAAGCACGCCACACCATGTGGCACAGAATGAATTTCTGGCCTGCCTTGTCTCTGCTTCTTTACTTTAAATAATGCTCTTGTGAAAAATTAGAAGATAAAGCATGAAAGGAGATATTACAAGAGATGGAAAAGATGTTCTTAACTTTTCATTTTCCTCTGGATGGCCATAGAGCAAAAAGTTTATGATGGAATTGAGCAACCTTTCCAGAAGACAAAGGGGTCTTTTGCGGTCCCTCTATTCATGAACTCATATTCTTTTAGCTTTTTGCCCTAGTCCTTCCAATTCAGGTGGTATCCATAACTTTTCTTGCAAGTAGATCTTCCTTTCTGAGGGTTGCCTCACATCTGTTCTCCTTGAGGAATATTCCTTTTGGCTTGAGTTTCCGGGTGGAGCTTTGTCATCTTTCCCATAAGTATCGAGCCCCATAGACATCAGTGACATAAATTCCTGTGGCATTTATTGATGGGAGAAGTGCACTGACTATATAGTCCAAGTGAAGAGAATGACTTAAGATATGTCACGTTAAATGCTCTAAGAGAAAGCTGGTTTAATAATCCTCTATACCATGCTTACACAGGGTAGGATGGCTCCTGGCATTATATGAGACTTGAATTAATTGCTGCATTTGAAACAACTTGATAAATGCAAACATGCAAGACATTATCACTCACCCTTTGTACTGCAAGCATCATCTGCTACTCTTTAGATTGGAGTGGAAACCAGCTGAGTTCAGTTGTCTTTCACTGTTCGAACATGCCAGGACAAGCAGACAAGGAAACAACCAAAAAGGAGCAGAGGAATCAGTACCTCTTTACCTCACCTCACTGCTATTACACTTCTTGATACTGAAAGTCCCATATTCTTGTTTTAAATCTATATATTACATCATCTCCACTGTAATGTACGCCTGTGATTTCAGGAGTACAGGCAAGTTTGGAGGATCTTTTGAAGCAGGTTACTTACTCAGTGATATTTCCATGGTTTTGTGCTGTAAAGATCTCCATACTCTGTCAGAAGCTTTGGGAATTAATCTGACTAAAAAACCAAAATGACTTCTAATTGACCTCTACATCTTCTGTCCACTGTTTGAACTCTCATAATTTGTACTATGTCCAGTATTTTGCCTAGACGTGTGGTACAGTTCCTTTTTCCTAAGCTGAGTGCAATTTCTTGGATCAGACTGCTGCTGTGAAGTCTCTATGTTAATTTCACATTCACCTCCTGGAAATATTTAGCAATATTTAATTAAAATTTACTCTGAATATCCCTTTTTGCAAGACAGGCTACAAGAATGCTTTGTGGGTGAACCTGCATGAAAATAGACCGAATAATTTAATTTTGCAAAACAGAAAGATTTTCATAGAAATTTGGTTGCCTGCCTCTACTTCCATATGCTGTATGTACTATTTTGCTGTAAGATGCTTGGTAAGCCACTTTACAAGTTTAATGCTACACTGTCAGTTAAAGCCTTTTTTCCCTCTAGTTTTTGTTCTTTTTTTGGATCCTGTTTAAGGAAAAAAAGATTAATTTCATCTTAAAGTAATTGAAAGGGATACTCTGGTAACCTTTTGGTACAGCCTCAGTGGAAAAATAATGGGGATGGGAAAAGAACATTAGAGATACTATATGGCTGAGACAGTTCAGGATTCCTCCCTCCAGAATCTATTTCATATTTGCCAAGGAATTCACTGCCACCTTACAGTATCTCTTCCTATCAATTTGAGAACTGTTCCAAGACATCTCCCGGGCTCTGATGAGATGCTCTGCTCACTGGCAGCATTAAGAAACGATGTTCTTTGGCAGACATATCATCTTCCAGTGTAAATCTGTGGACCAGGATAGACATGATGCCAGAGTAAAGAGGCTTTCCTACCATCTGGGTAAACCTGTTACTCTGCCATTCTTGGTACAGCTGGATTTTACGTTCATCCCTACATCTCTAGGAAGATGAAAGAAACACAGACCAGGGCAAAGAACTCATTGCCTAGACTGAAGGGCATTTCTCAGGGTGACTGGGGTCAGCAGATCACCTCACCAGTGCCCCAAGCTGAAATATGCAGACAGTTTTTATAGCTGTTGTCCAATGGCTGCACCAAGAGAGGGACTGGAGTAATTCCAGACGAGGAATTTTCGAGGGCTGACATGTAAAGGAGATGGTAAACTTTTTCCACCAACAGATATGGAAAAACTTGCAGATAAAACAGATGGATTTTATTTGCCCAATACACCCTGCACAAACTCAGTTCATTCTGAACCATCTGACCCCTTAAGGTGGCTAGAGGGAATAATTTCATTGTGCAAATTCCTTGTTAAGCTTTGCAGTTAAATTTTGTGTGTGAAATAAAAGTACATCTGTGTTTAATTTTGCAAGTTTGCCATACATCATAACCTCAGAACCCCTCAAGATCATGTAAATTAAAAGCAAGTATGCAGATGATTTGCATACATGTTTTTCTGGGTTAGACATTACATTGGAATGCATTGGCAGTGAGTGGCTGTGACTGATGTAACAGAGCATTACATTTAACGTGCTGCATTATACAGTTTTATGCACAGTAATGTAATAATTAGTTTGTCGAGATATCACGCTCAGTTCAAATTTAAATAGTGTTGCTCTCTGCTGGCTAGTTTTGTGAACTACATATTTGTTAATGTGAAAACTGCCCGTTAAATTGTTCTCAGAGGCAGAATTTCAGGTGCCATTCCACCAGCTGCTATCCAAGCAGAGTGATTTTGTGAGAATCAAGGAAGTACATGCAACAACAAATCACTTTGATCACATTCACTCTTTTCTCTGGCAGATGTTATTAAAAACAGCCTTAAAGACTTAGCTCTTATTCTACAGAATTTCTGCATGGGTCCTCATTAACCCATCTTGTATTTTCATATTTGATCATTCTTCACGTTCTTTTTTATTCCCTCTTCCTCCTAGATTTCCCATCTCCTGAATAAATATTGTAAAGAGCAATATTAAAGGATGCTTCTCTTGCTCTTACAAAAAAAGTAGCAGCCCGAACTGCATTTTCTGCAGAAAAGGAACTAGTCAGCACATTAAGCATGCTCTGATTTTACCAGAGCATTTTGGACTGAAATTTTAGGAGGATTTTTTTTCTCTGATTTCTCTACCAAAACCTGACAGAGATCTTGAATACTCATGCCCAGTGCCTAGGTATTCATCATGTTTGCGGGTACAGTCCTATGTGCTGGAAGACCGGCAAAGCTTAGGCAAGTATCAGCTCTTTTAGTAGCAAGGAAGCTGGGCATCTAAGTTAACTTTAATCACCACTGACCAAGTCATTGATATCTTGTTTTTCTTATACACAGGTGAGGAGCCTGGAGAGAAGACAAGGTAATGAGACCGTGCAAACCATTCTGTAGCACAGAGCAAACAGTGATTATCTTTTTCTCTGACCCCCTCTCATAACCAGTGCACAACAGAACAAGTGGAAAAAATGGAAATTCGTTAAGAAGTGTGCATGTTATTCACACTCATCATGTTTAATCTGGTAATCTTGCAAGTTTTGCTGATTCTGCTCTTAGAAGTACAAGCTCTGAGAGATACCACCTTTAAGTTATTTTCATCCCACTTAGCAAGGATATATTTCATAACTCAATTTACTGTATGTTTCACTTGTTGACTGTATAAAATGAATACCTGACGGTTATCCTAGAAAGCTGTTAGATGATTATAGATAAAGCAAAATTTTCAGGATATTTATTAAATAACATTTATGTGGGATTTTTTAAAATTGTGAATTGTATAATTTACTTCAATTCTATATTCTAAATTCAAATTTTATGATCTATGGAGTTAGTCTTTCCCTGGCTTATGTTTTCAAGTACTAAGAACATTACAATCCAGATCTTTCATGTCTGATCCTATTTATGACACTAGCAAAAGCTCCTTGCTGTGTTTACTTCATAACAGATGTGCATTGCAGGAATTTAAAGAGATCTTCAAATACCTCTTCATCTATTTCTCCTTCCAAACAGACAATCCCTGCAAGTTTTCTGATTTTAATTTTAATTATACGCATCAGTTGCTGTCATAAAACAAGTTAGTCTTGGCCCTGATGTTATAGGTTGTCAGGAAACATTTTATATTGAGAAACAACGAACAATGAGTATATGATATAACTTGTGCAAAAGTTGTGCTCCTGCAGTTTTCACTCAGAAATTATTTCCATTTATTATGGTCTTTGCTGCCAGTGTTTTCCAAAATGGCAAAATCAGAACTCAGGAAGAAAATATGACTGAGGGACAACATGTACTCATAGCAGCCTGAGGGTTTATTTTGGGCTGTAAAATAGGGACACTTTAGCAAAATTTCAGTACATAATATTATGCGAAAAATCTCAAACCAGGATGGGGAGTGTGCCATATAATTTTACTTTAGTACCAATGAAATGTAATTTAAAGACTGAGGTTGTCCAGAAAATATTGCAGGGGTGTGGGATATCCGTTTTTTTTCTCCTTTACAGCAATCAAATGGTAAATAATTGTGATTTTTTTTTTAAACATAGCTAACTCTGCTATTCCAATTCAAGAGTCTTACATTTGACTGAGATAGCTTACGTTGGTCATTTCACCACGGTTCCTGACTAACATGTCAGAGCCACTGGTGTACCATGGCTTTCTCTGCTCACTGGCTACTGCCTAGGGGCAGCAGTGTTTCTCTTCAGTCATCATCTGCCTTTCAACCTTTTGTACATCTTTATACTTTTTTAAGGAAGCTGGAGACTTTTTTGTTCTGTAAGGTCAACCCAATGTAAACAATGAGAGCAGAGGCACAACTGCATCTCTATCATGCAGAAAAATCTACATCTTCACTGCAAAAAGGCAGGCTTTGTCTTTACCCAGAAAGGATTTGGCTTCTGAAGAGGTCTTGAAATCCTTCTTTTTATAACTATCTAATTTTTATCTGCATTAAAAAAAAAATCCAACCCAAACCTAACAAAAACCACAAACAAACAAACATAATCCCCCACCAAACACATTCTATGTAAAGAACACTGCAGTTTGACTGTGATAGAGTTTCATACAAATATGTTGAACTGAA
Source organism: Oreocharis arfaki (assembly GCA_013398015.1). Taxonomy (NCBI): domain Eukaryota; kingdom Metazoa; phylum Chordata; class Aves; order Passeriformes; family Paramythiidae; genus Oreocharis; species Oreocharis arfaki. The sequence goes on along the minus strand of VZRR01010600.1, from coordinate 516,661 downwards.
TTGATGGAAAGTGAAATGAACAATAGCATTTCTTTCTTAAATAGAACTACATATTGCCATGAGAAAACTAGTTAACAGGAAGCTAAAAAGAGGCAGCTAGAAGGACAATTTTTTATGGCTCGCATGGAGAAACTTTAAAACCACCACATCAGAGGATTGCAGCTAATGAACAGCGCTAATTAAACAGAACCATTCAATGAAAACAGAACCATTCAATGAAAACCCAACCGCAAAATAAAAAGGATTCAGCTTCATGAAACAGTCAAATTAAAGAAGAAAGTAGCTCTTAAAAATACATCCTCCCGAATAGGTGGAAGTCATATATAGGTGGGGGAAATAGAAAAGGGCATATATGCTACCGAAGGAAGAGCAAAGAATATTAAAGAAGGAGAAAAAAAATTGTAGAATTCTGGGAAGTTGTGAAGAGGCGATCTGCCAGAGAATTAATTTTGTTCATAAATGATCAAGATGCAACAAGAACACTTAAGTAGGATGAAGGCATATTAGGAAAGCAATCTGAAATCTTGGCATTATCTTCCATGATAGAGGAACTGTTTTGGAGAATTGCAGAGAGCAGACAAGATATCAATATGCTGCTTTGAATGCTGCATATTTTGTATAGAGTGTGTAGATCTGGTAATTCCATACAGTAGAACTGGAACTAAAGTAGGTAAAGTAGCTCTAGAAAAGGTATAGAGAAGAACAAGGATAAGCAGAAATTTGAAACAACTTTCACGTAAAGCAACAACGAAGAGAGGACTTTTCAACTTGGAAAGATCTATAAAAATATGAAAAGTGAGGTAATAAATAGGAAAAATGTTGAGCCTTTCCCTCTATATACAAGTGCGGAGACATGGAAGTTTCAAAGCACAAAAACGAAAAGTACCTTTCACAAACTTAAATATTTACATTACACAACTCATTGGCAGATTATGTTGAGGAGACAACAATTCCATGTAGGCTCAAAAACAAGCAAACAAAATTAGCAAAGAAATAAACAGATTCACAGGGCATACACTAATTAAACATGTCAGTCTGGATCAAAACATCAGTTTAGGAAGTCTGTGCACTTAAAGAAGTAGGGAAAGTATAGCAGGGGAAATACAAAAACTAGAGTGTATTAATAACTGAAACAGTCTATAAAACCACTTTTTATGTTCCTTTATCAAATTGTCCATTTTTTTATCGTTAACATCAGCAGAACTCTTAGTGATCAACACTGCTGTTCTCCTGTGTATTTGTTGTACAATACACACACCAGTAAAAATTTTGGTGGCTATGCAGAATTTTTGTGGATGTTAACAAGCTTGGAATGTTTGATAGTGAATTAGACACTGATTGCTTTCCTGTCCTTCTCCCCTTCCCTTCGTGTGTTCCACGATGTTTTGCCAAAGAGAGATTTCATTTCTTAAAAATGAAAAATGATGCTTCATTCAGATTTTGTCTTGTTCTTTGCTTTCTTCTGTAGTTTTTGATTTAAATGTGTGTTTTCTCTAGAATTTCTGTTTCCTGCATCATTCAGTTTGTTTCCCAGCTCATTCAGTTTGTTTCCCTGCATAGAAGGCTTGCTCTGGAATCTAGTGGGTGTAGCCTGCTACAGCCTCTTCCAGCAGGCACATGGAGCCACCCCAGTATATTATGGTCAATACCGATAGATCTGCCTCAGTGCAGACCTTGCACAGTGACCTGTTTTCCACTGTTAACCTACATGTAGCTCGATCAGTTCTGCATCTGAAGAAACATGGTCTTGTGCTCATAAAATATGAGGCATTATCTTTTAGCTCTTTGGAGTGCTCACTGCCTGACAGACTTTGCCTTGGACCCAGACTACCAAAACTTATGTAATCACAGGGGAAGCAGAGAGCCTTCCACCTAGGAGGTGGGATGTGTACCTTCCCATCAGCACTAAATCTTTTCCCCCTCCTCCTCTTGCCTCCTTATCCTTTCCTTTGGCTGGGTTTGTACCCTGAGTTTGAAATGCTGCTTGACAGTCACCATTGCATGTTCTGGCCGAGTCTTGTAAATTAAGGCACTTATGACATTGGGCCATTTTATGCTGACAACCTGATGTAAAATGAGCTCCTCCACATGGAAACAACCCTCAGGAGAGCAAGTTCCTTCCAACTGGCTTCGTATTTTGTTTACTGAAGCAGTTTGATTGTCTCTGAGTTATACTCACATATCTTGTAATTTTTCAGTACTGCTCCTATTACTTTTGGTAATTTCAAAGTTTTGGGCCAGGTTAAATTCTTCTCTGCCAACAGCCATCCTTTGAATGCTCTACTTATTAACATCATAAACCAATTTATATTATAGCATTCCCTCTAGGACATTTCCAAATGACCAACATTCAGTTTACCTTCTTTCTACCACACAGAGCTGCAGTTTCTTCTTGTGTCTCAAATTATTATGAAATTTATCACATTTTACAGAAACACTTAGCTTTCGTGAGTGAACTTTTAAGATCTTTCGTAACTCTTCTGAATTATTACCATGGAAAATGGGACTGGAATAAATCTTGTCCTGGAGCATCCTTCTGCCCCAAGACGAGTTCTACCTGACTTAGCTGTTGTTTTTCTGAGACTGTAACAAACTGAGTAGGAGGAAGTTTTATACTGCCATTCATTAAAAGTTTTTCTTTATCTGCAGATCTTGTCTACAAGAATAGGGAGATCCCAGCTTGCATAAATTGCTGCCAGCCCTTATTTGATTCATTGCCTGTGTCCAGTGTTCCTGAAAAAAATTGCTGTTATGATTATGACTTCCCCCACCCACACTGGATTTGAAATGGGATCAAGCAGCTGCAGTCCAGAACCTATTTCCTCCTACAGCTGAGCTGGTGGGCAACAGCTGGGTGCTCCTTTTTCTTACCTGTAGAAACACAAGTTTGTTGCTCTGAATCCCGACTGATTCTTGGTGTTTACTGCAGAATCCCAGTTCTGGTGCTTTTCAGACACAACTCTGAGGCTGGTGCTTCAGAATGTCTTTCTCTTGGCAACTCTCCTCTCTTGTTTCAGGAAGGTGAAGTTCTCTTTAGTCATAAAGGGGACAGATGCAGCTGGGACAGAAGCTCTGGAGCCCCAATGGGTCAAACACCTAACTATTTTGCCCAAGTTGCGTCCCTGTAACAGTTTCAAGAAACAGCCTTAAGGCTCTTAGTACTTCTAGTCTCTGTGCTATTGCAAGCAGACTGTGTATTTGGCTGGATAATTTTTGTATCTCCTTTGGCCTTGTCTTTTTCAGCCTCTTAGTTACTCAGAGAGAATTTACCAAAGTTTTTGTATCTGGTCTTACAGATGCAACACAGAGCTCAAGGGAGATGACATATTTTGGATCTGGTTTAGACTTGGCTTCTCAGGGAAACGTTTACTGTTATGATTTTACTTTGTAACTCAATACCATTTTTATATTCAGCTCTGAACTCTGTAAATGTTAAGGAGCAAAGCTTTATGACTTACCCAAGACGTGCAGCATAATTTTATGAACATTGGAGGTAAAGTGTAAAGTAGTGAAAATAATTAAGTGTCAAAGTCTATCAGTCCTAACCTGGACTCTCTCTGCTGGTTTAATCACTAGACAAAGCCCATCTCTTTCACTCTGTGAGTACCTTCCAGCCATCTGAAAAAAATTTCTAGTATGTCATGCAGACTGCAGGAGGGAGGAGGGCAGATGTACTGCGAAATCCCTGTGGTTTGGATAGATGAGTCTTTGCCTTCTTAACAGTGCTCACAAAGATCTTCTATTCTGTACTGTACCACTTCTCCCTGCCGCACAAGGAGGATACATGCTAGATTCAATAAGAATTAGATAGAATGTCCAGCTTATAATCTAGCTGCATTAGAGTCATCCACCTTATGTGCCACTTGTAGGTCTCATTTTTAATGTATGTTATGTTTGAAAAAAACAGAGTCCATAAAAGAGTGGTGTTAGTTTTATTCAATATCTTCATCAATGACCTGAGGAAGTACATGTCCAGGGAAATTTGCATGTTTGCACCTGACATAAAACAGTTTTTTCAGATCATCAGATCTGAAAAAATAGGATGGGTTCTACCCCCCTGGTAGTGAAGACCAGAAAGACCTCACCAAACTGAGAGAATGGGCAGGTAGGAGGAGGTGATTTTCAACTCAGCAGTGTTGAAAACATCGAGTTAAGCATCAAAGGAACAGCAGTCTAGCCCACATTCATGTTATGCTGAGCTTTGAACAGGCACATGCAGCCCTTGCCCCCTCCTGCTGTTATATCAGCCTTGCTGATCTGAGGGATGGAAGGACAGATTCTCCTGGCCCTTTATCACTTACGGAGCAGCTCCCAGGGCTACCCTCACAGTCAGTCTTCTAGTGGAACCCCATCTAGGCTTTCTTCCTGAGATGCTGTAGCACAAGAGATTGAAGTCCAGCCTACACAAAGACTTGATGTATCTTCTCCTCATGTATCCTGCCATGTCCACACTGTGCAGTTTTACCATTATCCTCTATTGCTGTAGGAGAATAGACGGGTGTTGCAGATACTGGGTTGATTCATCTTCCCTTACAAATATTATTGTAGAGCCCTAAACCCAGTCAAGTGTCTGTGCAGCATACAACATAGCATAAAATACACCAAAAAAGACTGAATTTTAGACTACTTAGAGAGTTACAAAGTGTCAGACAAAAAAATAGGAGATGCAGTATGACAAGAAAGAGACGTACTAAACACGCATTTCCCTTTTTTGACAGACAGACAGACAACAGTAAAATCATCAGAGACTGTTGACAGTTCCTGTTGTTCATAGTAATGACAGTGATCTTATTTTATTCTGTTGCCTTGTCCCTCAGGTTCTAATAGATCTTCTTTGAATATAAATTCAAATGACTTGCCAGTTGATGTTAGTAGATTGTCCAATGTTGTTAGCAAGTTATTTTTTTACCTTGTAAATAATGTACTCTCTTTTTCCATGCCCCCAGTATGAGATCAACTCATAGTGCAATTTGCTTAACTTTTTCCTTGGATGGCTGATAGCAATCAGGCACTTTGAACAATCTATGTAGGTCATTGCAAAGCTAATTAATCCTGCTTTTCAGGCTGAAAATTATTTTCAAGGAAATATGTTCTAAAACAGCTGTCCTGATGATTTTAATAGGTTCTAATAATATGCACATTTAGTGCCTTACCAGTATTTCTAATAAATAAAATTGATTGAGATTCATTGACAAGACTGAAACAGAAAGCTGAGGGTTACAGTTCTGGCTATCTATTTCCTAAGCAAAGGAAGGAAATTAGCAAAGCTAATCAGTTTCTGAGTGAGCAGTATAAGAGAAAACCAATAATACAAGGGGGCAAAGGAAGATAACTGGATTGGTATTTTCTTCCAAGAGGGAAGCATTTGAACCTTAGAATTTTAAGGAGGAATTTTATCAATGCAGTACCTTTGCCAGGCTCAACATGGGAGTTTCTTCATTTATCAAATGTTTTTCTTGGTGTATCTGACTTAATTTTAAGGGTCTGTGGATTCAGAAGGCTATAGAGCTTGTGCTGAGTTTTTGGTTTGATGCCAGTACTGGATCACCATTTTTAAATTTCATTTTTCAGCGAAGACCCCTTTTTTTCCTCAAAGCATTGGGCAGGGTGGAAAAAGAGAAATTAATCTGTTCACTTCCTCACGTGGTTGCTGCAAAACTATCTCCATTTGCTAAGATGACAATGGCAGCCTTGCCAAACTTCAGTTTACCTGGCGTTGGTTGCAGTTGCTTGTTGATATGACAGTTAATAGCCAATTTTCATGTATGCAACAGCAGCAAGCTGCTTACCTGATACAATTCACTTGGCTTACTTTTTAGCAGGTGCATCAGAGAGAGCAATCAAAGCATTAAATATGGTCATCTAAACATTATTTGATTAGAAAACCATCCTAGGAACCAAGATATCTTTCAATCTGCATCCAACACAGTACCTCAAATAGTTCTCGGGGGCTGTGTTTCTCAAACTGTTCTTTATGCATCACTGGTAGAGTTTAATACATTGGTCTGTGAAATTTGAAAGAAACCACACATATTCCCTGTACTTCCAAGAAAACAGACTTTCATTTCATAATAAATGAACATTCAAACTTTAGCCTAATTTTAAGTTGCTTGTAAATGCAGACAATTGTGGGAACACTGTAGAGATGGTCTGCGTTTCTCTTTTCCTGAAATCATCCTTACAGTCATTCAATTAAATGAAGTAAAAAAACACTGGCCTATAAAATGGATCTTTAGAATCAAGCTGTCAGCAGGAGTTACAGCACCTGGAAATAAAAGATGTATGTTTCTAGGTCAGACTGTCTGCAGTGTTGGATTCTCAGATGAAAAATGAGTGTAAAGAGATTTTATATAAAGCATGAAACATATCTTCCTGTCTTCTGACAGCAGCTCTCCACAAAATGTTTGTTGGGGTTATGTTCCAAGCTCATAGGTAAACCCAGTTCTGAATCCATTCCTTCCTTCAGTCTTTGCAATACTGGCAAAGGGAGAGAAAGGGAAGAAAAATTCAGGGCTATTTCAAGCATCAGGCATCGCTAAACAACTTGGGATTTGATCACATTTTCCTTGAAGTTTAATTTTCACAATTTGAACTGATGAAAGTTTGATTTCACTAGATAATTTCGGGAGGTAAATTAATCTTCTTCTCAAAGTGTTTCAGATCTGAACAGATGTCTCAATCTTGATAGAAAAAAGAGCACTGGGGGCTGTTCTATCAGAGAATACTGGACTTTGGCCCTTGCTGCACCATCTCCGATTCTGAGCCCTCAATCCTCCTTCACCAGAGGACATTCCTGATGGACACATTTGTGTAACAGTTCCCTTTCACGTGCTGTGAGTGCTGGTCCCCCTCCACACTCAGCCCTGATGACTGGTGCTTCTGATTAAGATGAAACCGCATAAAGGAGCTTCTGTATGTTCACAGCTTTCCTCAGGCTGAATCTCTGCATGCCTGCCTACATTCCTAAAACCCTCAGATTTGTGAATCCAGGTTTCATGGTGTCATCCAACCTATGCTTACAATTAAAGGCCTAAGCCCATGAGACAGACAGGATTTGAGACAGCTGCAGATGTTTCAGCTTTTCTAGACAGGTTTATCCTGTCTGCCAGGTCACAAACTGGAATTGCACCTCTGCCATTTGCTCACTGTTTTGGGTGCTTCAGAGCCTCAGATTTGAAGGGATGCATCATTGTGTTTCTTCTTAGACTTGTGTCAGGTGACATAAGTGGTCTGAACATTTGATCCACAATTTATAAGAGACTTCATTAAATGCAAGAAGTGTTAATCAAGGAGGAGGGCGAAGCTCTAATAAGCATTTCAGCATTGCTAATTTGCACAGATGGTTGAATTGGAGGGAATATGCAGAAAGAAAAGATAGATACTGAACATACTTTGAAACCAATTTTTCACCCAAATAGAAATAACTTTGTGAAGCAGCCAAATACAAAAGTTTGCTGAGGCAGCAGCACAGAGGCCAGGTTCAGGCAATAAACAATTGGGTGCCATTGTGATGACAACATGCTATTAAGAAAGATAACGAAAAAGTTTTAAAGAAGCAAACATAAAAAGCAGTTTTGTAACTCATATCTCTACCTTCTTCACTCATCATAACCTTGGATTCAGTTTCTAATCCACTGTGTTTCAAAAAGATGCTAGTGGTGGGCATACCATACTCTCATAAGCAGGACAGAGAGAATATTGATCACTTATCACCCTAAAATGTGTATGGTCCCTGAAAAACTTCAGACTCTTCAAAGGGTTACAATTATGTCTGTTGAAATAAGTGATATCCAGACATGGGAAGGCTCCTGACTCCTTAAATTAAATCATAAATAGGTCAATCTTGTTTTCTTCCTCTATCATAAGACTGGTGAAAGGAATATGATAAGGTACACATTTGTAAAACTACTACAAAATTTTTTTTTTATCAACTGTAAACACATATCACTAATTATAATTAGAAATGTAAGACTGGAAAAGTCTTCCTAGTCTCAGATATTGTCCCTGTGCTAACCAAGTGGTCATGTCTTAAGTGGTGCCAAAAGCTGGTCTATCGCTATCTAGAAAATAGTTTGGGACTTTTTTCTGCTTTGTGCCTCCCTGGCAGCATTAGAACATATGTATGAATTATAAAAAATAATATCCCCTTCTAATTAAAAATCACTTAAGATTGCCTGAGGTGGTTATTGAATCGGAAGTTTTTTGTCTCGATTGAGGAAGGTGTGCACTGATTTCTGCAGTGGCCTTTCATGCGGGCTAAGTGGACTTTGCAAAAAGGATCCAGAATTCTTAAACTGCAATCACAAAGTAGCTGCAGTTTGAGTTTGTGGCATTACTAAGAGATTACAATCAGTTCTTAAAGCTTTGAGGTTAATATATGGTTTAGTTAATATTCCAGTGTCAGTACACTTGGTTACACATGGATTTATGTGCAAACACACACACTAACTGCACTATAAATAATTGATTCATGCATTGACCTTTTTACTCATAGCAACTAGTGATAATTGCAAGCATTCTAAAGTATATGCCAGCATAATTCCATTGTAATCTTAGAGAGGAAAGTCTTATCTTTTGCAAAGGCAGTAGCAAAATTCCCAATGCTTTCCCTAAGTTAGAGTTTGTCTTACTATAAAAAATTATTAGCAACAAGCTAGTAATTGTTTTCTATTTATTAAGTGGGACTGTTTAGTTTAGCAGGACACACAATAAGGTGCTTAGCAAAAGCTCCTTCTGTGCTTTTGGTGTATTCCTGGAGCACAGACCTGGAAAGTGTAGGTCAAATACCACACTGTGTGAATGAGCTCTTAGTCTGGGAACAGGACAGACATTTTCTGCTTCTTTATTGTGACACTTGGAACATGCTTTAAAGGGATACTGAAATAGAAAATGGGAGTTCATTGTGTAGGTGAGAAAAAGCAGAGAATTACAAATGTGGTGAATGATAAAGGAGATTGTGGTGTAGGTAGTAGCCTGGCACTGTATGTGACTGGCTACTTCTGTTTTTCTATTCCTTCCTTACCCACTGAGAAGCTGTGCCATCTCTCAGTATAGATCATCTTTTCTCTCCTTCAAAGTAATGTAAAAAGTTTTTATGTCATGGAAATTATTGTAGCTATACATTTAATGTACTTTTAACTTCAGGTGATACGATTTGCAGATAGAAGAAGGAATTAAAAGTTACAAATAGTGAGCAAGCATCCCATGAGCAATTTTAACATCCCTATTGCAATGAATAATTTGAGCAATTGGACTGTTTGCAGAAACATTATGCTTTTAAGTAGGTATTAGAAAATGTCCATGGAAAATGAGTCAGAAGAGTCATTACCTTCACCACAGAGCCCCCTTACAGAATTAGTTTCAGCTTTCTGAGAGCAAAAAAAGGCCGTGTGACTTAGTCATCCTACAAAAATTACTGGAGAAACTAGATTTAAAATACTGATATCGCACACTGAACTGTTAGTGAGCAATCTATAAAACAAAATAGGTCTGGGAATGCTTGCAGGCACTGTAATTCAACCCACACTTTTTATTCTCTCCATCTCTTTTATTCTTTTATTGCATTATATTAAACTGAATGGATAATTTAAGCAATTAAAAGGCAAAATAATTTTCCTGGCCTAAGAAATTATGTTGGTTTCATTAGGCTTGTTAAGTTTTATGTCAAAATTCAGTTTTTTAGTATTAGTGTAATATAGAAAGGGTTACATGGATTAGAAGGGCTAACATAAGATCTCCAAAAGATTTAAATATTTACTACTTGACAAAGGCATACATAATCACCTCCTTACTACAAATACATGTTTGAAAGTTTAGGTTTGGAAAGGTTTTAAAGGATTACTTTTATTAAAATGTCTCAGGTTGCTAGAAATAGACCTCATGGTAGACAAACAGTAAACAAGGTCACATACTTCCTACCTGTTGAATAGGGAAAAGCGTGCCAGATTTCTGTGCCAAAAATCCCCTTTTGTGCCTTTGTTCTAAATAAACCCAAGGCAGCTCATTGCCAGAGCCTCTCTGCTTCCTGCACCCCCTCCCACTCCAGGCTTAAGATTCCATTTCTAGAAGCAACAGATAATTGGGGATCTTTTGAAATCAAGTATTGAGTTTTCTATTTTTAGCCACACTAATAAGGATGAACTGAAATTCTTTCCAGAATTTCACCTCTTCAGCTTAGGAACGAGTAATCAAAATTTGTAATAACGCCTTGGTTTGTGTTTTATGTTAATGGCTGAAGTGCCTCAACAGCCTTGGGAAAGGAACAGCTTGCTTGTCTAATTGAAGCTGGCAATATTTCCACGTCTTATTTCAGCTGGTAGGTACTGTAGCAACCAAGGTCATGTAAGAAAATTTCAGCATATGGTAACAGCTGTGCCTGTGATTGCAATATTTTCTGCAGATGGTTTATTCATCATTAGATAACAGTCATGATTATTGAGGGACTAATTGGATTTTCAAACAGCTAATCTTAGTGGATGGAAGAATTACAATAGAAAAGTTTGGTGTAGCTTAGGGAGTCTCTTTATTCAGCTCCTTGCCAGCTCTCAAGTTTTTCTTTAATGTAAGAAGATATTTCCTTTCTTTATTTGCTTTCTGCCAGACAGTTTCATCATCTGCTAGAGAAGCAGTCTCCCTCACATCTTGTAAATTCTAATGTCATCTTTCTGCCACGTATGGTACCACCACCAAAAATCTGAATTTTGTTTATGCCATTTAAATGCCTGGTATGCTGTACAGTTCAGCATGTCAGAGTCCTTACTTAGGACAGCCTTGCACATGTTTGTACAAGGTCAAGGAGATCAGATTAGCAAGTAAATGAATCACAGTAAATAGAGAACCAAGCATTGTTCTTCTGATCATCAACAAGACACTTTTTCCAAATCACAGTCCTGAACATGCTTCTTTCCAAAAAACCTAGAAATAATCTAAAGAGTTATGAGACTGATGCAGATTGTGAGGTTCCCAGAGTTATCAGAGGTGGGGGTTATGGTATGAGAAGTCAGGCACAGAGGTAATTGGCATGAATGAGTATTTTAAGATCAAACAGAATTGTTCTTCTGATCATGTGACCAAAATTCCTTCCTGGAAGATGGCAAACCAAAATAGGTATCTTAAAATGCTTTTATGTTTTGTCAGGTCAGGGCCATATGACTCTTGTATTGATTTAGAAGGAATACTTGAAGACCAAAGTACTTCACAGGAGCATAGGTAACAGAATCCATTCCTTAGAGAATATGTCTTGGACTCTAATACCAGCATTTTGTCTAATAACAGCAGCAGTACTAGGATCAGGCTGTTAAGGGTTTTCAGAAAGATTTAGACTACTCAGTAACATCTTATGCTGAACAGTCCGTCAATATTTAAATATACAGTCTTGAAGACTTTTAGCCTATGATAGTCCCTGGATGTGGGCTATTAGCTACAAAAACTCATGTACAACTCTTCAGCAATTAAAGAAAAAAAACCAAACCAAGTACCGTTTAGTCTTGCTGGATTTCTACATTAAAATCGGCTCTTTTAATTCCTTTCTCTGGAAATATGTATTCTTTTGTTTCAGCTCAGCCACAAAAAAGGCTAGACTAAAAGAATACTGATGTCTTACATAATAGAATTTTTTTTTTCTATCTGATCTTTATTCTTTCTAGGCTGATTTTGCAAGTTATTTAAGGACACCTTAAAGCTGCAGTGCTCTTGGAGATCGATGCAGTGGCAACAGCTTCACTGTTATGCTGGGGATCTCTGTAATATTAGCAAATAAAAGGCATGGCTACTGCAATGTTTTTGAATATGTTATGATCAGCATATTATGTCTCATTCAACCACATGCATGAGGTTTTACTCTGGCAATATTACTGAATGATGATTGTGCTGTAGTCAGTTTAAAGACATGATAGGCTGAGATCCACTATGTGAAGAAAAGGTGATATTCCGTCCTCCAATCTCCTTCTAATGACAGTAAAACTTCACTAGGTTTTAATCTTATTGAGTCTCTCTCCTCAGATATGGAAAAGAATGAGACACATGCTAGTGAATGGAATAAAATCATACTAAGAACAATCTGAAGGGAGAGGCAGAAGAAATTGGCAGTAGCTGGCAGGTAAAAAGTTTGAGATCTATACCTGAAGAGCAAGTAAAGAACAAAGAGGGATGGGGACTTAGATGTGACCAAACAATATGTTTAGGCTGTAATAAAAACCTTATTCCCTCGTGGGAGTCCCTCAGCACAGCCTGGCTAATGTAGACTGTCCTCATAGACAGGGAGAGCAGGTACCCCAGGGAGGTGCATTGGTGAAGGTGCTGGAGCTCTTAGCCTAAACTGCAGTTGTAGGAAGCCAGGTCTGAACACAGAGATATCACTACGCGGGGTTCCTCTTTCAAACCTACTTCCACAGATTTTATGAATTAATGTCACTTGACATTTGAAACATATTTTTAGGAATAATACATAAGGACACAGAAGGAAATTATTAGAACACGGGATAAAATTAAGAACTGAGAGTTGTACTCCACAGTTACTTTAAGCGGATTACTGAAACCCTGTTTCTTAATTTACTGATCTTGTACAATGAGGATAATCTTTATCCACGGGGTTTTGTGAATGGAATTTGTGAAGTGCTTTGAGGGCTTCTCCATGAAAGTCTTATAATCTGGAATTTCAAAGCTTTATTAAAATGTTTTAGTGTGTCTAAGAAGCAAGTAAAGCAAACAGAAAAGCTGCAAAGTTATGATTTAAAACGTTTATGTAGACTCATTAGTATTCTGAAGCAGTAGTTATAATGCAGTAGTGTACATGGATGTCTGTAAGATTTCATGAGGTCGTAACCAGCCCTAGCATTTTACCACACTGGACTTTCAGGGGTTTTTTTTAATATGTACTTAGAAATTTAATGTGCAATAAGAAATTTTATTAAAATACAATGCACTCAGCAGTGTACACTGAGTATCATTTCTGTTTAATGTCTCATTTACGTTATTCTTCTACCACAGATGCATTACATTGCCAGGTTGAGGGAGGCAACCCTTCCCCTCTACTCAGCATGGCTGTGGCCACACCTAGAGCACTGTGTCCAGTTCTGGGCTCCTCAGTACAAGAGAGACATGGACACACTGGAAAGAGTTCAAGAAAGGCCCACAAAGATGAATAAAGGTTTAGAGCATCTGTGCTACGAGGAAAGCCTAAGAGAGATGGGAGGGACTGTTCAGCTTGGAGAAGAGGAAGTTTGAGGGGGATCTTATCAATCTATATAAATGATGGTACATTTATATAGAAGGGTGGATTCAAAGGAGACACTGCCAGGCTCTTTTCAGTGGTGCCCAGTGACAAGATAAGAAAGAGGAAACACTTTTTTACTGTGAGGATGGCTGAGCAGTTGTACAGGTTGTTCAGGGAAGTTATGGATTCTCTGATCTTGGAGGTATTAAAAATCTGTCTGGACGTGGTTTAAGGGAACAGGGGGGCTGGACAAGATGAATTCCAGAGGGTCCTTCCAACCTCATCCATATTGAGATCTCTGATCTGTGATTTTAACACAGATTTTCTGGCATGGACAAGATTTTGTCAACAAGTTTTTGAAGAGCTCTAGAGATGATGTGTGAAGTTCTAAATGTTTGTTTTTGTTGGATATATTCAATAGTGTAGCTAAAAACTGCTTCAAACAAATAAAACCTCAAGCTAAGAACTTGCCTAAACTGAGGATGGGAGAAGGAAGGAAAGATACTTTGCAAACAATTATCTCCCCTCATGTTGATGAGAGAAACACAGGTTTATCAAAGCTCAACTGAGTATTCTGGTGATCTCCTTCACCAAATAGCCTCTTCTACGGCTATTAAACCAAGTTTTAAATGAGCAAGGAATAGAAATCCCTCATAATACTCATTCTAAAATTAGAAACAAGTCTTAAGAACATGTTTCCGTGTCTAATACACAGCCAGAGTATTTCATTATAGCAATCACAAAACATTTGAAGAGAAACTGATTTAGGCCAGTGTTCAGCTGATGGAGGGGGAGTGCAGAATTTAGGAAATACTTATTCCTTTTTCTTGATGCTAAAATTAGAAAATCTTGGCATATTTTCAGGCCATAGACCAATTTGTGTCTTTGTTAGGTGTCCAAATGCATGAATTTGTACTGATATAAAAGCAGTAAGAGTGAGAGAAGGATCCAGTGTTAAAAGGAGAGATGGATCAAAGAGACACTATTGAAATAATTATCAAAACTTCTTAAAGCAGGTTGAAAAAACAAGAGACAGGTAAAACAATTTTCATTCAAAGTGACCTGAGATTTCAATACAACTGATTCTGTGAGAGTAGGTGAAGTTGCCCGAAGAGGAATTTTTGAAGCTGTTCCGAAATACTGATAATTAAATATTTCTTTTACTCAACTGAATTTATTTTTCACTCCTATCCTGGGTCCTTTCAATCTGCTTCACAATATTAAATTCCACTAAAGTGCTATATTTTATTTTCCTCTTGGCCAATTCCCCTGTAAGGGCTGCAGCCCTGTTTACATTTTTGCTGTATTAATCAAAAGTGCTTTGCTACAACATCATTGTCTCTGCTGAGGAGCAGTTTGGCTCTACTTTCCAGGCTTCTCCTCATTCTTTGTTTCAGATTAGAGGTTTTTTTTTTTTTCCTTTGGAAATGTCCAGGTTACTTCTGAACTCTGTGGCACAACAGGGGAGTCACATGGCTGATGCATGGCTGGAGACCTGTCCTGGGCAGTCTGAGCACTGAGTACCAGACCTTCAAGCCAACAAAGTCATTTTCTTAGAGGTGTTTGCTGTTTAAATGAATCTAAATTTTTTTCATCTCATCTTTTCCAACAAAGTCTGAAACAACTTCCCATGGAGCAGGACTTCCTACTCTTACTCAGTTCTGACATGGATCATGTGTTCCTGGAAAAATAAATGAAAACAAGATAGGTTTTGGGGTGACTTTTTGCTGTTTCAGTTCTAGTGCATGCCTAGCTTGCACAGGAGTGTAGTGCTGGTAGAAGGGAACATGATGAAGCAGCCTCTTGGTCAGCCCATGCTGACAAATGAGATGGTCTGTGTTTACTGAGCTGCAGGACACCACGGGTCTATGGCAATGCTCAGCTTTTTCTGTGTTCCTGGTGCTGTGTGTGTCTCAGTCAGCAGCCCCAAATGGGTCTATTTAATAGAAAGTCTCTGTTGTAGAGTAGGAACTGTGAGCTTATCCACTCACCTTTGCCGCAGCTATTCCCTTTGAACGAAAAGTTTCTTGAGGTTACAAGTAGTAGTGCAAGTAGCACCTACACCCAGGACAACAAGGAAGAGTCTGTGCACCATACCCACACTTCCTGTGGTATCTCAACAGGAGGGGGTAATAATATCCCACAGACCACCCCAAATTAGCAAACCAGTATGAACTGTACTTGCCATGCTAAGAACCAGGCATCAAAGCTCAAGTGCTTACATATTCTATTGAGTGTTTTAATATTAGAGCAGGGAGACCAGAAAAACTGCAACCTTTTGGTTCCCTGAGGTCTCCTAAAGAAGGCCATGTGGGACAAAACACTGTATTTTTTCTGTTCTTCTCTACAATATTAAACCACTTAATAGAATATGTAAGCTCTTGAGCTTTGATGCTTGGTTCTTGGCATGCCAGAGGCTTTGTTACATGTTTCTACAGTAATTGAAAGAAATATCCATCTGTAGCAATTTCATTTTTTAGCAAGCTGAACAGATTCTTGGGAGGTGGGAACTGCAAACATATGAAACGGAATAAAATAGTTTCTATCGAGCTCAATTCTTTTAGTTCTGCTTTTGAGGAAACAATCACAGAGGAGTGTTATAGATGAGCCCTGGGATCAGAGTTGACGTATTTGCAGTCTTGGTTCGAATAATGCTGCATGCAGCCAACCCTGGGGATGCTTACAAACCTGCCACACCACGTTAGCAGACAGGGCTAGGGTTATGCCACCAGGCTCCGGGTGCGAGACAGCAGCTCCAATCATCCAGCTCAGACTTGTTTCCTGAGTTGCAACAACTGTTATCCAAATCTCATCCACCTTATGGTTCATCTTCCCACTTTTTTATCCTTCACTCTGCTATGGTTTGTTGATATGATTTCGGGACAGTGGTTTGTCTCCTGCCCTATTTGCTTACATTGTGTCGCAGTGCGACCATGATCTTGGTCCAGAAATAGAGATGATACTACGCTCCAACTAAACAGCAACCTATTCAAAAATCAGTTTAAAAATGGAAAAACGGGATATACTGCAAGCAGAGGTGACCTGGTGTCTTGGAGGAGTAGGATAAAAGTGAAATGCAACCGAGAAAGAACTAAAGAGAAATTTATAAAGCCAGAACCTTGGAGACATTTGGCAAGGTGCTGAACAGGGAAAATTTCTTTGAATAGCGGAGAATCAAGTTTCCACAATGAGGTTTGTTATGGCCTTTGAGAACTCAGAATTTTTACAGCTTCAGCAGATGGACTTCACCCAGGTAATATGTTATTTTTTTGGAACCTAAGATGTGTGGTTAGCAGCACCCCCACCAACATCTTTCATTTCTGAAGTTGGCACTGTTCTGGGGATTGGCAACCAGTTGCCTACGATGCATGCTCACAGCACTGTGACATCCTGATGCAGAAAATCTCACAACTCTGGAGTGCTCCATGAACACTACTTCCAATCTAAAGGCACAAAACTCCCCAAAAGTAAGGTTCATGCACTGTCTTACCTTTCTGCCAAAAAGCAGCAGGGATTTGTTTGCTGTTGTTTGCCCTACACTATTATAATCTGAAATGTGTAGCTTCAGAGAATTACATTGAGATTTCTTTTTTCTGCCAGGTATTAGAGTGAGTTCAGTTGTGCATTGAGCTGGGCTCTCCAGGTAGCTGAGCACCTCAGGGCAAAGAGAGGTGCTGTGAGGCCAGTCTGTGAAATAAATGAGATTTAATTTACATTATGGACATCATAAGTCTTTGACTTTACAGCAGCCTCTAGAGAGCAAAGCCAGAGCATCTTTTCTAGGCAGGGATGATCCCAGCAATGAAATGTCAGTTCAGAGCCTATTGTTCTGCAGAACTCCTCATACTGTTTTATTTTTTATTGATACAGTGAAAAAATGGAGTCATAGAATGGGTTGGGTTGGAATGGCCCTTAAGGATCATTATGTTCCAATCCTTCTGCCAGGGGCACAGGCACCTTCCACTAGAACAGGTTGCTCAAAGTCCCATTCAACCTGGCCGTGAACACTTCCAGAGATGGAGCATCCACAACTTCTCGGGTAACCTGCTCCAGTGCCTCACCACCCTCAAGAAAGTGTTGGAACACTCTGTGGAGCTGAGATTCAGCCTGCAGTAGTCAGTGTCACCAGAGAAATCATTGCAGAGCAGGATGATGCCCAAAACTACCACAGCTTTATGACAAGGGGGTCTAGACTTTCTTTCCCTATAGTCTGCACCCCCACGATGACAAAACAAACAAAGAAAAGAGAAAAACATAACCTTTAATCTGCAAAGCCTAGATTTATAATGTCCCATTATTCTGACATACAGAAATCTAGTAGCAGAGCAGACTAAATGCATTTATAAACCAAACCACCTTTGCTCACCATCTCCTATGGGGAACAACCCTTTTTCCAGGCTGTTTCCATCCACTGCAAATATAAAGCGCCCATTCCAGTGATTGTGTCTTTCCTTCCCCATGAAGGTCTGGCTGCTGTCTCTCACTGCCTTCTCAGCAGTCTGTTTGCAGGGCAAGTTCCTGGCTACTTGCTGCAGCTGTTTCTGTCTGCTGCCTTGCCTTGCCCTCTTGTCCCCTCTGGGCACAACTTCTCCACTTGCACCTGAAGGTCCTTCCTGACCCAGTGCCTCTCCTCACAGGACACAACACAAATGGAAAACAAGAAAATTAATTGTTTCACAGGTGGCTTATAGCAAAGTGTCAGCGCTGACTAAAAAAGATTTGAGAATAGCTGTAAGTGTTCTGGCAAAAAGGAAAAAAAAATAATGTGATCTTTGATAAAATTATGGAGGTCAGCAAACTGCAGCTAAAAATGGAGATAGCAATGAGATAAACACCAGCTGTTTTTTAAATCCTTCTGAAGCAGTGTACGAGGTGAATTTCAGGTGTTTAAGAGGACATGTGCAATGTTCTTGGAAAACACACTGCTATAAAGGAATATTAGAGGAAGAAGGAATATGTGGTTGTTGCTGACCAGGATAAATTATTATTAATGTTTGCAATGGATGCCCAAATAGCAGGCACCAGAACAGTGCAATGGTTTGGCCTTAAAAAGCCTCTAGACACCAAACTTTTTCACATAGCAAGATGTAAAAAGTCCAGTTTCTGTGTTTTGCATTAGTAGGGGGGAAGTGAATAGAGAAAGCTGACAGCTGCCAGATGGCACAAATAGCTCCACATTACCAAGTACATTTCTTGTCTAAGTTTATGACAGAAGACTTGCAGTTTTGCAAGAGCTCAGCCTTCAGAAAGTACACCTAAAATTTCTTATTGTGTGGATCAGGGTGACTGAACAAGGTTTTCAGCTTCCTCTGGAATACTCTTTATCTCTGGAGTTTCTGGCTGTCAGCTTCAGTACCTTGCTTCAGTGAATTCTGAATTCCACATTACTACTCTTCAGTCTCCTCTCACAGCTCCTGCAGTCCTCACAGCATCTCTTCAGAAGGTGTTGGAGCTGCTTAGGGCTTACCTTGGTAGCTGTTTCTCCACCTATCCTTTACTGACGTGTGTGAATTCCTGAAATCACCTAGGGCAGACTTGGAAAGAAAAATGAACTGCAGATCCTGCAAAATGGATAGGGTCACAGGAAAAGGCAGAGGATGTTATTTTTCAATCTTGCTATAAGTTCATGGGATTTATAACTTCATACAGATTCCAGAGACAAGCAGGAATATTTAAACTGGAACCTTTACAAGGCACAATGATCTATTCTCAAGTAAAGGATGAGAGGGTCAAGGCTGAAGTCTTCTGTGACTAGTTATGAGTGAAGATCCACATGTGTAACAGGGGAATGTAGCTTATCTGCATGCATCCTCCTTTCAGGGGATTTCTGCATGTAATTCTGCTCACCTGACGAGGTAGAGGATAAAATTTTATTGCTGTAAGTCATATTTCTTTTCCTGTAGGACAGGACAGAAGTAAAAGACCCTGCATGCTGGTTAGTAGTTAGATGGAATAAGATGGAACCAGAAAACGTCCCTTCATATATAAAATCAATATCTGTGCTCTTTAGATAAAGTGCGTAGGGTCTGGACATTTGTGCAAGACCGCCTTTTTGCTCTGGCTGAGTTTGTCCTGCTTGTTTTCCAGGTATGCACAAATGTGAAAAGAGGCTCAGTTCTGAGTTGGTTTTGAAGTTTCAAAAACACAAACAGGGAAATCTGTTCTGTGTCATCAGTATTAGGCACTGAATTTGTATGTCTGCAGTAATTGCCAAAAGAGTTCTCACCCCAGCTTTGTTGTGATTCTGATGTTCTCTAAATGTCAGTGAAATCAGATAACCGCCCCTTCGCTAAATAATGTCTGTCCTCTCCCTCTGTCCAGGGGATGAACATATTGCCAGGGACTTTTAAATAGAATGAAAGATGGGGAGTGCTGAAACAGCCACATGTACTTCGAATTCTTCTTTTAAGAGTGGTTGTCATTAGCACAGATTATTTTTGTTCACTGCATATGTACATTTGCTAAATAAAATTCCCAGTACTATTGCCCCTTTCTCAAAAAAACCATCAGGCACTGAACCCCAAAGTTATAGCAAAATAAAATTTTTATCTCTTTAGGAGGCAATATAAATCATTCTTTGGGAGCACAGCCAACCTGAGGCTTACTGCAAATGAAAAAAATTACACAACTATCACTTCATTTGGATCAATGACACCTGTTTGTAGGTAGATTCAGTGCAACTGTTATGTGTGCAGATGTACACACAGATGATGCTATTATTTATAGAAGCGTTCACAGCCCATTAGAAACCATCTTGTAAAAAAAGCTGACTTTAAAACCTCTGAAGATGCTTTTAGGGAGCTTCCAGATGCTTGGATAGTCAGCCAAATCTCTGGTCCACAAGAACAGAATGGAGATCTGAAAAATCAGGTTGTGTTTTTAATTTTCTCCAGCAATATCTCTTGCACTTGGCACAAAAGAAAACATAATAATTCAAGAGAACCAAAATCTGTCTGAGATCAAAGGAAAGTTTCAGTTCAGTTTGTGAATGTCCAAACTGGCATCCTGTCCCTACAGGTGGTAAATGCAACTGATGTCTCTCATAATCTTTTCTATAAATAAGACCAGCACAAAGGTTTGCAAGACAGGTTCTAAAGAGAATGAGGGTAGTTGATATTCTACTCTCATCTGCATGAATGCAGTATCATTACTGACCTTTCTTTCTTGTTAGCATTGTTAAAAACTTTACCAGTTAGTAAAAGAATTTTTTTTTTGGTGTAATTTTATAGACTATTCTAGACGAAAGAAAACACTATCTGGTCTTGATCCTATATAAGGAACTGAAATTAATAAGTGGACGAAAGATGAGGGCAGAACTGAGTCCCAACTGTGCAGTGTTCATGTGCATATCCGGACATGCAGAAGTATTTCTACTCTATTTTCATCCATTGACTATTCAGTACCATGACATGTTTTCATACAGATGCTGTACCTGAGATCACCTCCTCTTTTGTTTCCTCAAAGACCTTCTACAGAGCTGTTAAGCAATGGAGAGTGCTTTTTCTTCAGGAGTGTTCTGTTCCATCAACATTTGCTGCTTCAACACAGTGAGAAATACACTTTACTCCCAGCTTGCACAATTTAAGTCTTATCACGTAGGTAAAGTCAGTCTACTGGCAGCCAAAACAGACATGTCTTACTTTGCATTTTTCATGATACCAGTACCTGTGAACAGAAACTTCACAGATTTTCAGATGTAACTACTACTGGCTTAGTTTACTTTAAATTATAAATTGTGAGAAAAGAGAAAAGGATAACTGAACGTGAACATGAGAAAGAACTGAGATTTTTCACTGGCCTTTCCTTGGTTGTCCCTTTGGTTCAGTAGGGCAGTTTTCAGAAGAAGGTTTTCAAGGAAGCCAAATGACTCTGGAGCCCTCAGTCAGCCAGTCTGGGTAACCCGTGGTACCTGGAGGAGTGGAGCAGTGCTGGTGCTGACTGCACAGGCTGTGGCAGCAGAAATAGCACAGCTCCATCAAAGCACTGCTGTCCTGACCTAAAAACCCAGCTAGGGAATGAGTTCACAGCCACAGGGGCAGCGCTGAGCTGACACAGCTACCTTGCCCTCCTCGTTCACGCTCTCCTGAGCATGCAGCTTAACACTCAGCCCGCATTACACAGTGTATTTTATTTTATTTTATTTTATTTTATTTTATTTTATTTTATTTTATTTTATTTTAATTTCTTTACTCTAAGTCTCCACAGCTTCAGTGCTGTGTAGGATTTAACACATCCAGCAAGGCACTAGAACAAAGGGCCATGCCCAGAAAAGCAGTGAACACATGCTGTCATAATATGACAGTTAAAGTCACCTCCCTGCCCCTGTGAAACCTTCTGTTTCTTCAGCCTCCTCAGCACATATGTTTTAACAGCTCAAACTCACTCCTGCACTGGTAAATACATATCATCAACTACCCTTTGATTATGTTATGCTAACAGAGTCTGTGTCTCTGCTGGAAAACATAGTGCCATTTCACTTGGTTTAGTAAGCTTAAAGAGGGTTTACTCAGCTGCAAGCAGCACCACTGCTTGTTGTGCAGTGTCCTTTACCATCTGACCACAGACACAAAACTAGTACACAAAGCAGAAAAACAGGAATTAAACTCCTGAAATTTAAAATCTTCACTCAGGAACAAATGTCTTTCAGTAGTTCAAGAACCACTAAGGAGAAGAGCAGTTTTAAGATAGTAGACGGAATGATGAAGACTGACTTTTTCCGCAGAGGACAGTTAGTAGTTGCCTTACAAGTGCTATATCATTCATGGAGCTAACCAAGCCCATGGAAAAGATGTGTCCCAAGGCTGAGGA
Source organism: Oreocharis arfaki (assembly GCA_013398015.1). Classification (NCBI taxonomy): domain Eukaryota; kingdom Metazoa; phylum Chordata; class Aves; order Passeriformes; family Paramythiidae; genus Oreocharis; species Oreocharis arfaki. The sequence continues at coordinate 494,640 of VZRR01010600.1, read as the reverse complement.
CCTAGAAGTCTAGAGACTTGATGGCAGAAATTAGAGCCAGAAGTCAGGGCCCTGCCAACGGATCATTTCTTTGGTTTTGAGGAAAATAAAAATAATTTCCTCTCACAGAACTTCCAAATGCATGAGGTGAAATTTGTTAATTAAAGCTTTTATTCTAAAAGTATTTCCATGTTATTAATTAAAGAAGGAACTCAGACCAGAATCCAGAATGAGATTCAAAACCAGTGCACACTGAAATGTGATTTATAGGTCAATCTTTTCCCAGACTGTATGTGTTTCTAATCAGTATGACTTTAAATGATAATATATCTGTGTTTTTCATATGAAGAAAGAGATCAAAACTTAAACCTGTGCTACATTCCAGCCTTTGCTGTGGCTTTGGTGACAAACCTTTTTAAAATACTTATGTTTGAGAAGAGCCTTCAGCCCTCTTCCACCACCATCCAGTCAAGCCACTTAGTTGTTCTGGAAAGAGCCATGGAATGGTTTGCTATGGGCAGGGACACCTCTCACTAGAGCAACCACCAGGTTGTTCGATGTCCTGTCCAGCCAGGCCTTGAACATTCCCAGGGGTGGGAAATTAACAACTTCTCTGGGCAACCTGTTCCAGTGTCTCACTACTCTCACAGGGAAGAATTTCTTCCTTATATCTAAACTAAATTTCCTGTCTTTCAGTTTGAACTGGTTGCTCCTTGTCCTTTCACTACAGTTCCTGATGAAGGTTACCTCTTTGGCTTCTTCTGGTCCTAAAGAGGATCGAAAAGGCAAACACAGCAAGACCTTTCTGTAATGCTACTTCAAAGAAAATTTGGTACTTACTTATTTTCTTTATTGTTTTTTTAATCAGTTGAGTTCCACTTTTTAGCGTGTACAAAAGAATGTAATTCACAGCTCCTTTTGTGTTCCCTCATGTCAAAATGCTATCTCACAAGGGCAGATTGATTCTGCAGAGTGCACATGTTGAATAATCCTTGACCATTTGGGTAGAATGACCAAATTCTACCCTGCTCCAGCGGTATCTTTTGACCTGCACCAGCACTGGTGTGCCAAGACAAAGCAAGTTTGCCACATGGGTGATGCACAGCACTTTGCTGAAGCACTAAACTTTCATATCCCAGCAACCATAAGATATCCTTGCTGAACTTTGAGGAGAATGCAGCCAGTCAAATGAGAATGCAACCCCAGGGCCCTCTGCGGCTCCAGTTTCTGTTCTAATTTCAGAATAGGAGCTTTATCTTGAAATCTTTATTCAGACACACACACACACACATGCATAAATTGAATCAAACTGCAAATGTATTTTCTTCCCACTTGCCCTTTACACAAGCAAGGATCTCAGGCAGGCTTTGAATAAACATTATGAAGCTTTTCAGTCTAACAATCTTAAAATTCCCATTTCTGCCACTGGAACTAATTCAGAGTAAGGATCTGAGCTTCGTCACACCTCAGGCTCAGGGAACCACATGCTCCTGCGGGAGAACAGGACACTACAGCCAGCTGCATCCTGTAATCATGTGCAACTGGCAGCTCACAACAAGCACAAGGCATTCTGAGTTCACTGAAAGTGGAAGACAAAACAACTCCAATTACTTTTTTATTTGCTCCAGGTTGGGCAGCTCCATGCGGTCTCTAACCAGGGCAATTGAGGCACAACAACTTGCTATCTGTGAGGGAATGTTTTTCAGCCAGAAGCTCTAAGATGTTGAGAGGGTTGATCTCTGACCTGCAGGAGGTGTACTTCTACTTTAAAAAAGCTTGACATTTACATTGAATAGTTGTTTCCAATAAACCTGGTGTTTTCTCCCCTCATGCTTATTGTTTTAACTATTGCATTAATAACTAGAAATTCATGGCAGCTCAATAAAACTCGTGTCAAAAGGACATCAAGTCAGTATGAGCAGCCCTCAGAGTAGTCTGACTGTCAGATTAGACATGAATAGACATGGCTGTCAGATTATTATTTTTAAATAACAAGTAGAAGAGACAATCTCTTCTTATCCTTGGAAACTAAGCTGTTTTTTTGCTGAGACATAAAACAACAGTAGTCTGAGCCAGAGGCTGAGGATGGGAAAACTGAATGTCGATGATTTGCATCAGGCATTGCTATTTCAGCCCCAGCCCAGGCTCATAGAAAGAATTGTCAGACAAGTTTCAGTGCGGGCAGGATTTTCAGTATAAATGCTAACAAGACAACATAAATAGTAGTGAATAAGACTTGCTGGATGATTGGACAGAAATACTATGGTGTGTTGTGAATGCATTGTTAGTCATTGTGTTGTTTATGTCTTTTTTTTGCAGGGGGTTTGCACTTATTATACTGAATATATATACTTTATATACACTTAATATATGTTCTCAAACCCCAGAGTTCCCCCTTATCCAATAGCTGTGATTATCCTCCCCCAAAGACAAAGACAGATATGCACACAGCAAACACCACCAGAGCTTTCGCAAATACCTGTGCAAGAAGCAGCTATCACCACTCCATTCGCAGTTTCTATGTATGATATGGCAAGTGCACCATCTAGTCACAGCATCACTCACTGCCTCAGCCATGGCCTGCTACAGCACCTTGAAAACATTCAAGCACACACTGTCCATGTTCAAAGTGTTCCTTTTTTTTTTTTTTTTTTCATACACAATCAGTTGGGTTTGTTGGAGCTTTAGGGCAAATGTATTTCTGTAGAAAAAACATGAATATTGATTGGGCAGACGCTTGTGGGCAGCCTTAGCTGGAACTTTTCAGTGGAAACTCACTCAATTGCAAACTCAGCACTGCCCACAAGAGACAGAACATATGTAAGTGTTTACTATGTGAATACATCTGAAGACCTATTTAAGCTGATAGTTTAATGCTCCAACATTTGTACCACAGGCTTCAATAACATTTTGTCTCCTCTACATCAGTGTTTCCAAAGACTGGAGAGAAGAAAGAACAGCAAGGAATCATTTTAAGCTACAATGGCTTTTTTGAAAGACTTACATCATGATCCTACCCAAAGGAACAGCACTGTTTTTGCCTAGCTATAGGCACTATCAGGATACAAACAGACAGCTCTTCAACTATTTAGGATGGTCTTTGCTGAATATCATTGAATTAAATGGCAAATGTATTTTCTTCCAACTTGCCCTTTTCATGAGCAAGGATCTCAGGCAGGCTGAGGCTCATGTTTGCTGAATATCATCAATCCCATTTCAGCCTCTGTCCTCACTTCTTGCCTCTCTTTAAACTATGCAATGGGTGGTAGACACTCATCCATACCGATGGCTGAATTCCTCATCATCATGTAGTGGTCACACATGCCCTGCTGCCTGCAAACAGTTGCGTAGAGTATGGCAAATCTAAACAGCACATCTCAGGGGGAGCAGAAGAAACGAACAAAGCCTAAATTCCCTGCTTCTTCTAGCTATGCCACCTACTTAGATTTCCTCCCCTGCCTGAAGCTAGTCACGCCTTCAACGACAAGGACTTTGAGGACTTTCATTGTTTCCAGGTTAACTGGGTGGCCTTCATTCCTCTTCTGTCTTGGGATTCTGTGGAGACCATCCCACTGTTTTACTTCTCATCCTCAAAGCAAAGGCTTAGACTCACCATTCCATTTTCTCTTTAAACTAGGCTATTTCTCCATTTTCTTCTCCTTTTTTGTGTGCCTCTGCTAAGTAGAACATGAAGGCCTTTGCTAAAGTTGTTAGTGGATTATGCTGCATAGATTTGGGCATGATCTTCCATTCTAAATGCTCTGCCACCACTCTTATTTGTTTACTTTTATCCGTGCCATTGTGGTTGCTCTCAAAGACAGATGGATTTAAGACACTAGTGTGCACAGTGTTAAAGAAGCCCCTTTTCCCCCAAATCTATGCTTCTGGAAATGATATCAATGGACATGATCACCCTGGATCTACCTAGTCAGGAACTGGAGGGAGCTACTGGAAAGCCATTTGCATGGCTCACAATTTTGTAACTTGGCCAACTGAGCTAACAATCTCTAAGCTTTTCTCTGGAGAGGAAAGTCTTGAGGCTGGGGGACAGCCCGAATATTTTGCACCCTTTTTCACTCATCGGTGCTATTTTTTTTTTTATGAAGATCATAACCGTAGGATAGAAAAATGAAAATCTCCAGCCAAGATCAATGCAGAATCCATGCAGTAATGAGCAAAATATCAAAAGGACTGATATTCAAAAGGAAGACAACACCCCAAGGTAACAGCAGCAGTTTCATTGAAACTATTGGACAATTCCAGCTTTCTGAAGGGGAGAACAGGACTGGGCCTGCAGGCAGCTGTGCAGAGCAAACCTGATAAAGCTGTAGCTTCTTCCTCTTAGCTCCCTCAACCACACACGTGCTCCTATAAAGCACAAACTAAGATCTCTCCTGCTGAGCTAATCTCTTAGAATATAAAAGCCCTGCAGTTGTCTAAAGAAAAACTGCCTCAGAAAGGGCTCCACGTCAGACTTGGTCCCTTTATGGCTCTTTCCCAACAGTAAGCCCACACGTGATCCTTCTGCTTTCATCTCTGGCTTCCAGGCAATCTTTGTTCTCTCTCAGCAAGGAGGCATCACTAACTCTTTCTTGGGCTTGAAACTACAGGGACTACTCTAACACTCCCGGAAAACAGGCTGCCTCTCATATCTCCCAGCAATCCAGGCTCCCAGCCACCAGATCAGTCAGATCTCCTTAGTCCTCCAAGGCTCATTAGATAGGAAGAAAAACAGGCACAGGTGAGAGTAAAGGCTTGAATCCCTTCAAAGCTTACATTTGCCCATGATAAAATGCAGGACCCTTGTAATACTTCCAGTAATTTAAACACTGGAAAGTAGAGTGGAAAAACTTCAAGTTTATTTAGCCTTTTGAAATACTAACTATTTCTTGCTGGAAATGTTGTAGATGCACAGCTCCCAGCAAGCTGTGATGTGCTTGCATCTGTTCTGAAAATCTGAGTGAAGTTCTGTCCTTGAATTTGATATAAAAAAGATTTTTCAAAATTAAAACACATATTTCCTCTTTTCCAGTTTAAACACCTTAGAAAGTCAACAAGATAGAGACAGGCAAAAATCTCTCCATATGGTGTGAGGAGCATAAGAATGGATATTAGATTATTAACAAAGTTGCTGTGCTTGCCCTTTTGGGTTAAAAAAAGTAGTCAAGCAAAATGAGAGAGGCTAGGAGCATACTAGTGTACCAAAATCTTTTCATTTAGCTGAATTTATATTAAATAATTTCTTGGTTTTCCTTTCATGAGTCTTAATTTCCTCTCAGTGACTGTTCATTTAAGCTACTTTCATCCATGTAGTTTTCTTTATATATCATAAAATCCTAGGATGGTTTGGGTTGGAGAGGACCTTAAAGATCATCTAGTTCTACCTCCCCTACTGTGGTCAGGGACACAAATAGGTTGCTCAAAGCCCTGTCCAACACTGCCCTTGAACACTTTGAAAGTGCACAGTGTCTGCTTTTGGTCTATCAAAAGCCGTGTACAAGTTAGAAGAATGGCTGAATTCTACTTTCAGTTTAATTCCAGAGGAGAACAGTAATTCTCTTCGGGGAAACACTGCTATCTTTCTCTGCTGGTGCAGACGTGGTTTTGCTGCAGCTCACCGTGTCAAGGGCAGTGGTTACCTACAGGTGAAGGGCTGCTGGCATGTTCTCGTTCTCTCTTTTCTGCCCTTTTCCCATAACCAATCACCAGGAACGGGTTACAAACTTTCCGATGCAAAATGCGAAGGGAATGGTTTGGAGAGATTTGAACAGACGGTTTTGTGTTCAAACACTGCCATCAAGCGGATAGACACAGTAAAAGGCTGCAACTAATAGTAAGGACATCGTTTTCAAAGGGGAAAGTGGACGGAGAGATGAAGAATAAAACAGTATTTTTGCTCCAAGCTTCACGTTATAAAAACATTTTTGGTCTAATAAAAACTCCTCACTAAGCCTGGCTTATTCCCTCTTTGTTATATGATATCACTTTCATATTTTAGCATCTTTGAAGTTGCTTAGACTTGCCTTTAAGAGACCATGAAAATATAAGAATGCTGCTCCGTGCCTGTACAATTTGTTTCAATTGCTGTGGACAAGGATTATACTTCATTGTGTACCCATGAACTTCTCTGAGACCCTCATATATGAGCTTCAGCACAGGTTCCCCAATTCAAGGACCTACAGAGGAGTGAAATGGAAAAAAATTATCCTTTTGAATTTTAGAGCTAATAACCAAAATTAATTAATTCAATGGTTCCTTCAAATCCCAGAGCAACAGTTCAGTTTATATTTGAAACTGAAATATTCCTCTTTACATGAAATCTTATTCCCCCTCTTGCAAAGTTTTAAAACAACCTTCATCATCATAATTTTAAAATGTATCTTCATCTCCTTCTAGAAAATTAAGAGAAACTTCGAAATAGTACTTGATGTTAAAAGGGGCAAAATCCCAGTGGATTTTCTGGGTTGCTCTCATTTGATGGCCACAGAGAGGCAACAAAGCTTCCCTGTCTTTGTGGACCTTTGTGCTGACTACGATATAGGCTGAGCAACTACAAAAGTCTTCTCTCAAGACACTTCTTTCACCTAAGCCAGGCATTACTGGATATTTTCCTAGGCTGTGTGACTTCCAGGAACATAGGATTTGTCCATGGCTCATTCACAAGAAACGCATAGTAAATGAGATGTGTTTTGGAAAATTCACAATGTATGTATAGTACATGTGCAATGATTTCATGTTCTCTGGATGCATACGCATGCAGCTCTGCCAGGAAAGTCCTGTATTTACAAAAACAAAAAGTGTCCTATATCTGTAGCAAATTGTTCTGCCCTTAAGGCTGTGATAGTAAATAAATTTGCCAAGGCAAATTTGAGAAGTTGGAGAGGGAATGACATAGTTGCGAGAAGTATTGTGCTGGGCTAGTGCAAACTGCCCTGTTGTTTTCAGGGATTGTTTGTACTTCTCCTGTAGCCAGATCCTTAACACTGCTTCACTCTCAAAAGCTGAAGGTCTGTTTTAAATAGAAATACCATGGTCCACCTGGATCTAAATATTTCTTTGAAAACTAAACCTCAAGTTATCAACGTGGAAGAGCAAACTAGCTGGGCTGTTGTGGATATATCATCAGCAGATGGTTCAGCACTTCCGAACAGAATCCTTACTGGTCCAAAGCAATGCATACATTGTTGGTTTATGCACTGATATCAAGAATGGCAGTAAAAAGAAAAGCCATGTATGTATTCACTAATAAGTTTTCTTTGTCCAGAATTCAGAGGAATTATTACTTCATATGTTTTACTTTCACAGCAGACAGACCTCTCCCCCAACACAGCTATGTATTATCCCCCCTCCCTGGAAAAAAACAAACCAACATCCCCCCCTCAAAAAAACCCCAAACCAGAATCCACCCAAACGTACTCAAAACAAACAAACCAAACCAGAAAAAAAACCTCCACAACCTGTCTCTAAAAACCAGATATTTGTGGAACATCTATCAGTCTTTATTTTGTTAACAGGAACAGAGGCTGAGATGGCTGAAAGGGGGGTGGTTAAAATAAAAATAATATAATAATATATTCCCCCATACCTTGGAGACAAGAAGGAGCTACTGCTGTTAACAAACTGTCCCACTGTCCCAACACATCCCTCAAACTAGTCGTCCTTATTTATTTTTTTGTTTACACAGGCAGTAAGGCAGAGACAAGTTTGAGTCTCAGTGGCATCATTGCTTGACTGAAGGGGAAAATTCAGAAATCAAAAGGTTAGACATGGCAACATAGGTTGGTACCTATGGCAATAGGTATCATAGATATGTTGTTCTTTGTCCGCTGATAAAAAATATGCAGAATTAACATAAAACTGGAGTGGTATCACTGCTCTTTGCTCTTATGCCAGTGTTTATGCACAATGCTTGTTTTAAACTTGTTTTGGAGACCTGTTGCAGGCTATCGATCCATAACCTTTTTCATCATACCAGTTGTCTGTCACTTATGTGGTGATAAGGCTTTGGAGCTATTCACTACACTAACAGCACAGACATGAGAAACAAACATACACATTTAATTCTTTTCTGGAACAGAGAAGCTGAAGACACATGCTATTTTCTCCAGACTTTCATGTTTAAGGTAACACCTTTTCCCTTTGGAGAAGGTAGGAGGACAATAGCAGTCTTCTATACTGCTCACTGGCACCACCAATGATAGGAAGGATCCTGGGAGTTGAAATCTGTTTTTTCCATGCTGTGCAAATGACTTTTTCTTCAAAAATGCTCTTCTGTCTGCAAATGAAGAAATACACTGTGATGAAGGAGCTGGCAACTGGGTCACCATGGCCAAAACAAGGATGACAATTTATAAATATGAATTAAAATTTCCTAAATTTTGTGTGTTTAAAATACAAAGCTTTGTTACTTAAAGTCTTGTTCTGTCCTGGAGCAGACCAAGCTCTAAGGGACAAGGGAGCCTCAGCTCAAAGGTGGGGGAAGGTGTACAGGAGACTCAGGAATTTAACCACTAATTCCCAGCAGACATCTAAAGTTGTAACTGGTTTTGAATCAAAGCTGGAAATACCCAGTGGAGCTATGCATGTTTCTGATTATCTCCAAATTGACCCTAACATGTTTCTAATCACGTTAAAATGCACAATACTGAATTATATGCTTAAAACACATTGGTTTAAAAGAAGTATGTCAACTCCCGTGACTCATGTTTCATGGCTTGAAATTCAACTCTTCTTACCGGGTTTTATATTCATCTGGGTTCCCAAGTCTCCTTCAAACTTCACTACAACTGGCTGCAAAGTTGCTGGTTTGGTGAATATTTGTCTTGCCAATGAGAGCTTTGAGAAGGAGGATCTTCTTCCTTTAAAATTTTCACCCTGTTGTCTAGAATTCAACACTTTCCACAGCAGTATCTGAACACCATTTTTCCTCTTAGCACTACATTGTAGTGCTATGATATGTGCAAAGATTATCAGCGATACAGCAAACTCGCTATATACTCAGTCTCAGGAGAGATTTAACAAAAAAAAATCCTACTATAATGCCATGTATGTGCTTTAAGGCTTTCTTTTTATAAATTGAGCAGCTGTTAATGGATTTGGGAATAGCATAGTTATGACAGAGCTGAGAAGTTGCTAATCATTCCTATCTAGGGTGGCTGGGGAAATAAATTGTTACATAACTGCTGTTAAAGGCACCTTTAGGCACTGCAGCTGGAAGCGATTGGTTTTGTTGCTTTGGTGGGGTTTCCATGTTTGTTTGATTGTTTTTCTTACAAGGAGCAGTCAGTGTCAGGCTGGCCATTTAGGAAAGGAAGCTGGGAGACTCAGTAGGATCATACCCCAGGGTGGGACAGACCCATGGCCTCACCAACAGCACAGACTCACAGAAGCTGAAGATGTCACCAGAGCTGGTGCTGGTGCTGGGGCCCACTGGCAGTTCCAGAGACAGCAAGCGGAGAACCAGGTACAGGGGCCATCCATGGGCTCCAGGCAGGAGCAAAAGCAGACAGGGCCAGAGAGAGGTTTAGAGCACAGGTCCAAAGGGTCCTTTCAGCACATGGACTACCCACAGTAGGTAGTCCAAGGACCAACTGCAGGCAGAGGTGGAGCCCAGCACGGCTGCAGCATAGCCGAGACCAGAACCAAGAGCACTGGGCTGATCCAAAATGGACCTGTGGGCAAGAGCCCCAGGTGAGGCTCCTCAGGGAGGTGAAGACTTCTTAATGCCCTCAGGCTCCTGCCATTTTCATGGCTTTCACGACCCTTTGCCTGTTTGCCACTGCTGCTTTTGATTCTTGAAAACCTTGTCCTCTCTGTGAAATGTGACAGAAAAAGCTGAAGTGCGAATTAAAAGCAGCTGTCCTATTTCAGGTGACATGTGCCATCTTTTCATTTCTCCCCATGACACAATCATGAAGGATACTTCTCTCAGCAGAGTTCTTTAAGGAGTATTTATAGAAAAGTCAGAATCTGATCTTTTAAATCTTTACTAGGCCTCTACAAAGAAAGACATTGAACACCTTTTTAACATTTTAAAATAGATAAATAGAACAATTTATAGATGCAGCATTTCAAGCCAGAGACCTTTAACCTGAAATTAATATCCCAAAGACCCCTAAGATTCTATAGAATCTCTTTTAGAAGCATGTAAGAATAGCAACACTGACTGAATAGGTGAGATATCAGTGTGAATTTGCTCCTGCTAGTTGCAGTCTCTAAAGCCTCTATCAGATATAGCAAAATAATTCAGCATGGACACTTGTTGCGGACTCGCTGTAGAATAAGGTTTAGAAATGAATAAATAAACAAGTACAGCCCTTTACTGCTGTTTATTAAAAAACAAAAATGCATTACTGAGTAATTTGCATGTACTGTACTTGCCAGATGAACTATGCACAAGACAAGAAAGCTCCAATACAGTTCCAGTGATAAGTCATTTTTTATTTTACAAAAAGTAGCTGCCTTGAAAAGGAATCAAAGTAACATTCCTTGCTCTTTAATCAATTTTATTTTTTTTTACCTTTTATTTTGGGGAATGAAAAAATCCGTAGCAAGACAGATACGTTACATTTCTTCATTATCACTCAGCGCAATTTACAGCAAATATACCCGCAAATACTGAGGCCAACCACAGGCAACAAATTTTACATATTGCTATGAAAAGTTGCAAGATGCTGCTTGGCTTTCAAGGGCCTAGATGGCAGTGTAGTTCTTAGTGTAATTAGTCAACTTGATCTTCTCTGGGAAGATAATATTAACTGAGAGGTTTTCTCCGTTGTTAGACTTCAGAAAAAAGTTCTTTTTCTTGCGCAGGAGATGACTATATTTGGCATTAGCAAGCCACATTTCACATTTTGAAAAAAAAACAATCCCAGTTGTACCCAAGACAACAAGACATGTAAGCAAGCCCAGCACAACGAAACATATCACCTGGCTTCTACTCAGTAAGGGATCTGCATTTTGGATTGTTTCTTTCACTGTTATTTTCAGGATTTCTTGTTGTTGATGCACCGATCTGTGGTGAGCTTTTGAGGGTGGCTTGTAATTCTGCATATGCTTTGTCTCCATATTCATTCCAGAGAGACTTGTGTTTTTGCTGGAATGTTTGCAGGTCACGCCAACAAATTCTGGTTTACAGATGCACTTGAACCCTCCCTGGGGCTGTTCACTGCAAGTCCCTCCATTCTCACATGGGCCACTTGCACAGAATGTGACACGTTTGCTGCAGAGCTTTCCTGTATAGCCATGGGGACAGGAACAGCTGAAACCCACATCAACATCCATACACGTTCCTCCGTTCTCACATGGGTTGGATTCACAGTCGTCTCTATTGATTTCACAGAAGTTGCCAGCAAAACCAGAAGGGCACAGACAGGAAGCATGGGATGCAAAACCATTGTCATCAACACATGTTCCTCCATTTTGGCAGGGAGAACTAGGATAGATAACAGAGACAAAATTGAAGTCCAGTGGAAGAAGGAAACACTTAATATAATAAAAAGGGCCAGTTTTTGTTAGAAGAGCCAATTCCAAATGCAAATCTACTAAAGTCAGTGAAGCTGAATCAAGAGTTTGTTCAACAGCCTTGTCAATACAGATTATTATATCTTCTGCTGACCCTTCAGGCAGGATTAGTACACCAGCATATAAATTCAACCCGAAGAGCTGTGAAGGGATTTAAAATTATTTCAGACATTTATTCAAATTAAGGTTCTCTCTGCTTTTATTTTTGGAGCTATTTAGCTGAGCAACTATTCATACAAGACAGAATAAAGACATGAGCAGCATGGCTGCTTCCTTTCTACCTCATTAGTCCTAAAATAATCTATATATTGTATTGGCAGAACAAAACACTGCCAGAGCAGCTAAACATAAAGCTGATTGTTTTTATTCTGCCTCTCTGGTGTTCCACAACACAAAAAATTTAGAAGCAAACAGATACTTTGCTATAAACTGCTGTTCAGCCAAAATTTTTTATAGATAAAATTACAATAAAAAATATCAATGAGAGAATCTCAGCCTGGGCAAAGACAGCTGTAATGTGAGGGCAGGGCCACAGGAAACCAAGTATTTCTGCAAATTCTTCCAGTACTTCCCAAATAGTAGCCTGGTACTATGTTTTAAGTGACATAAATTAACTGAGATCTTTTCTATCTTTACGATGCAACTGTGCCTTACTGAGTGTAACACCAAAAGATGTGGCCACCCACTGACTGGCACGAATGTGTCAATTCAGGAGATCTACGCAAAGTGCACTTGGTCCTTCAGCTGTCCCTGCTGGCTGACAAGGGTCCCTGGGTCCCAGGGTTACAAATAAACCTCAAACCCCACTTTCATGGCAGTTCATCACATAGGAGCAAAAGCTTTTAAAACTTCCCTTGTAAAAAATTAAAAATATTTGACAAAGTTTAGGACAAGCCTCTGTGACAACAAAACTTTTCTGAATACTTATGTGTCCCTGAAGACATATAGCTCAGTACCATGTGATAGCTGAAAAGTCCAAGCTGTTATTTAAGGCCCCCCCACTTCCAGGGCAAAGTCCCAGGGGTAGTGAACATCACATCTTCAGATGCAAACATTTCACATATGCAGCAGTCAGTAGCAACAGACTGCTAAGGAGTTCCGTGGTGGGACACAGGGATTTGAGAGATCTGTTAATGTCTGACTGAGACGACTGTGAAAGAGATATAAGCTCCTGACTACACATGGTCCCTGATCACTGGTCAGAACAAGGCTGGTCTATTCACCATTGCTCTGGGACTACCTATGGTAGAGACTGCTCCAAGCACCTCTGTCTTCACTCTGGACTGAAACACTTGGTGGCCACCCATAAGGAGAGACTGAACATTGTGGCAGAGGAATCATCTGTCTGTTTTCTGCAGCTTCCACATTAACTGCTCTGTCCTCTACTACTGTTTTTCACTGTAGATGTTGGCTGGAGAAAAAAAGCTGCTACAAGAACATAATGGAAGTCTGGAAGCAGTATTAGGAAAGCAAAAATGGGCTTTGACATAGACATTGTTAGTGACAACTTGAGGTAAGGAATTTCAATATATTAACCAGCCACTATGTCTTTTAAAGCAAAATATAGAAATTAGAATTGTACAGTCCTTGAGTGGTCATGGCCTTTTTGGAAAATCCAGCACCCTCTCTTAGCTTTACAGGTCCTGGGGAAAATTGGACAAGCTGGTTTGCATATGAAAATGTGTAGAAGTTTGAACCCTCATGGATGGGTTGAATCTCAGTACTTTCTAGGGACATGGGAAGAAATTGCTGGAGAATGTAAATGTAAACTTTTTTCTGAACTTTTCAGAAATGTAAAATATTAACATAAAAAGCAGTCCAGGGGAAAACTGCAGAATTTTAAAAATTTTCTTTATTTATTACTAACAGAGTTGTATTTGTCTAATTTAAATATGTTTTAATAAATAAAGCCTTAATATTAATTTCCTTGAATAAATTCTGCTACTTTTCATTTTTGGCATTTAACACAGCAAGGTCTAGTACATGAAGGGTTAGTAGTGGAAAGCATGTCCATACCACTTCTTTGCTTCCTAGATAGTCTGGTTTCTCTTAGAAAGTACCACTTTGAAGCTCTGCTTCAAAGCAAAACCTCGAAACATCACACAGAGGTCACTAATGCAGATACATGTAAACAGACGAGAATAAACACTTTGATTTGTGAATTGTCTTGGTTCCATCTGTGAATATTAACTAAGAAGCTAGCAGTAATGCTCAGTAATACCAACATTTTTAACATTACTGCTGAGGTAGAGAGGAACTGAGAGGAAATGAGATGTGAATGAAATGACACCATCTGATGAGGTCTCTTTCTAGGATGTGGGATGCACTCTCTGGTGGACTGTGAATTACTAGCAGACATGGAGTGCTTATGCTGGCAACAGTTGTCTTTTTGAGCTAAATGCAGATTTGCAGAGCCTGCTGCTCATTTTCCTGGAATAAGACAGCTTCTTAGATAAAAAGAATCACTGTTTCAAGTGTATTGCTTTCTTGAGACAAATTGTTCATGATTTCCAGACTGGTTCATCAGCATTCAGTCCAAAAACAGAGTACCAGCACAAAAAAAAGTAGTTTCAGCAATTTAAAACCATAATGGTTTTAAGGAAGTACATGGAACTAATCTATGTTATTTTGTTGATGCTGTACTTTTGGAACTCACCTGTTTTTTGGGATAGCTAGTATATATGTCCACATTGAATTACTGAAATATCTGCTGTACAGATGAAAAGCAGAAAAAGCTATTCACATCCCACATATTAGGCAAGTAGCTTGGATGTGATTCATGACTCTTTCAAGGAACTTAAATTTCCTCATTGTCAATGAAGAAAAATAGGCAAATCAGAGTAGCTATCTTAGAGGATGAAAGTAAACCCAGACAGAACTGTGTGAGTATCCCCCAACTAAAAGCAATGGCAAAAAAATTCTACTGACACGAAGTTGTGAAAGAATGGCAAATCTTGTCAGAGAGAGTGAGAGGTGTTAATGTTCCTTAAACAAGAGTGTACAAGTCTTCAGGACGATTCAGTCATAAGGTAGATCTAAATATTCATAATTATCTATTGCTGAGCAAAAAGAGAACCAGAGGGTATGCATATAGAGCTGGAGAGCAAGAAGGCAATCTCCTAAAAGAAACCTGTGATTTTAGGGTGATAGTTTTACCAAGTTTGAATCCACCAGAAAGCCATTCTGTATGTTTATGGGATTAGAACTTTGATGAGCCAGAAGACAGCAGATGCTTCTAGATTTCAACAGAAAAACCACTTTACATCTTCTCTAACACTGAACGGCCTTCTTTATTTCAAGCAGTTCTACCAGTGACTCTACTGGAAGGCTTTTAGTCTGTGCCCATTGCCTCTTGCCCTTTCATTGGGCACCTCCATGAGAAGCTGGCTCTGTTGCCTTTGCTTCCCCCCGTCAGGTACTCATACACATGGATAAGTTCTTCAGAGCCTGCTCTTCTCCGGGCTAAATGACTCAGCTCTCAGTATCTCTTTATAGTAGAGATATTCCCATTCCTTAATCATATCCATGGCTCTTCACTGGACTCGCTCCAGTATGGCCGTGTCCTTTTTATATTGGGTAGCTCGGAACTGGACCCAGCACTCCGGATGTGCCTCACCAAGACTGAACAGAGGGGAAGGATCACCTCCTCCAGCCTACTGGCACTGCTGTTCTTAAGGTCCCATTTCTTTTAAAGAACAGAGAGCAATGGTCTCCCTGTTCTGATGGAAGTGAGATTTTATCCTTCAGCTAAGTATGGACATATTATTATATGTTGGTTTAGAAAAAAGGGCGTACTGGTGTTTTTGTGCAGACAGCTTGTGTGCTGACTCCTGCTCTCATTAGGCTGTGTATAAGCTGTCCCTCACTAGAGGTGAGAATGCAGGATGGGAGTCACTTCAAGTTTGTTTATGAAATCATGGGAAGGCATAAATTCATCACAATAAAATGTGCAAACTAGCACTTTTAGTACTCAAATTGTGCACATAAAGTCAGACTGATAATCTGTTAAGTCTTTATACTATTAACAGATCAGATTTGTAAAGGTTGATAATAATATCATCAACTATCAGAAGCATTATGTATTTTAGCACAGAAATACTTCTGCTTAGCAAAGAATTTTGAATAATAGTAGTGTAGATTGTAAATGCATGTCAGAAATCAATATTTACCCATTAATAATGCAGGGTCCTTTCTTGAGATGGCAGTTTTTTCCTGTAAATCCCTGGGCACACAGACAAATATATCCTCCATCACCAGTCTCTATACACGTTGAATTATTGGTGCAGGGCTTTGCAGAACATGGGTGAATATCTGTTTAAAAAAAAACCCAAGAGGACTCAATTAATCTAATGAGAGAGAGTTAGTAAATAGTATACAATACTTCAAATAAGAAATAGCTTTAACAATACTTCATCCTACATTTTATAAATTTTGATCTATTCCCCTCTTTGTTAAAATGGAGTTCAGACTGTTCAACTATTGCAAGTAATTTCAGCTTATTTCTCTCTTTCTAGCTCCTGCTTGCACAACGTGTTTGAATTGCTCCATTCTATAAATAAATAGTATTAGAAATAAAATATTAGTATGGGAGAAGGAACTTCTACATAGTCCAGCCATACTTGCACAATATTGACTTCTCCATGAGCAGAATTCTGATAAAGCAATCAAGAACTGGGAATTCTCCCTGCTCCCTGCCCATATCATTATGTGCTTATGAACAAATGTTTCATAAAAACAGAGATCAGCAAGTTACAAAAAATCTGTTAAAATTTAATGTTTTGGCTGGGCTATATTCAACCCTTACATAACTGTACCAGAAGACAGAGCTGAATGACGTCAGGACCCAAAGTCACCCATCTCATTTTCTTTGCAATTGCCCTGCTGAGCCACTTCCCACTCGAATGATTACTGAATTTTTAAAATAATTAGAACTAAATAAACAAACAAGTGCATATTTTAGCAAGCTACTGCAGCAGCTGCAGAGAACTGCTGACTGGAAGGTATCTGATGCCTCTCACACACATATACACACTTTCTAAGAAGATGAAAAGGGATTTAAGGGCATATTTTACTTCCCACAGCATAACATGAAATTTAGATGATATCATGAGGTACTGCAAAATTTTAACCACAGAAAAACAACAGTCTTAGCTTTCAAATAAAAACAAGACAACAACTTAGCATGTGCTTTGAGTATAAGCTCCAATTTTCGCAAGGACCAGAATAATCTTGAATGCTTTTTGGAGCAGTGTTGTTTGCCAGCTATTTTTACAGACTCTAAAGGCAGCTAATAAAGCATATACTTTGATGGAGGAGAAAACATGAACTTTGATGCAGGAGCATGGAAACTCTCCGAAATACATATATATAGGTATGTATATATACATTACTATCAATATATACATTACTGTCAATAATTTATGTCAGATATTTAATTTTAAAACACATCTTTAAAGGGTGTTGTACCAGATTATTTTAAAGCATAACACATTAATAGCCTCAATTAGGCAGTTCTCTCTATTTTTCCTTATTTTACCTCTCAAAAGAACAACCACCAAGTGGTAACTGAGATGAAAACACAAAACCAAGATGTTACATTTACACCTATATTATGAATGGCCTCAATCACATTACCCATAAATTAATTAATAGTTGCATCAAATTAAGTTGTCATGCTGCAGTACATGAAGCAATCACTGAGTGTTTTTATGAGGAAGAAACAATCAGTAGTAGTTTGTCACAGCAGGATTTTTAACCCCTGTCTCATGCATTCATAGCATGGGCATTAGAGACTCCACCTCTACTCTCTGTTGAGTTTACCAGCACGTGGCCCTGGCAAAGCAGTGTAGTGACAAGTAGGACAATTTACTCCCAGCTCACACTCTATGCTGGCTTTTTAGCTGAATTGAGGCCAGGATTCCAATGGGAGATCACAGGCCCACTAACACAACTGCGTGGCACAGCCAGGGGTGACAAGCTGACAAATCTGATTTAGCGAGGTGGCTCAAGTATTCTGACTGGGCTGTCATTTTTTCCTGTAAACAAATTGACTAAATTGATTTTCCCTTTGTTATGGTCAGTGTTTGATGTGGTTCCTGTACTGTGCAGTGTATATGAGCTGCAGAGGGAAACTCTGTGCTGTGCAGCCTGGTTCCAGGTGTTCACACACCAGATTTCAAGGCTGTGTTTCCACAAGATGAGAAGATGCCATGGCATCATGATTCAGCTAGACAGGCTCCATTGCAAAGAGGTTAACCAGCAGCGTTAACACCAAGACAAACTCACAGATGCCTTTCTTCAAGTGCCTTGTCTGTCCCTGTGACCATAATCATAGTCACAAATCCTACCACTGATTCTGCCCTACATGTTTACAGGGGATCAAGACCAGCCCATAACCTGTGTGTCTCTAAATTACTAGGAAGGTCATTCTTGGCCTTAACTGAGAACCAGGCTGCTCATATTGAAAACAGCTACACAATCAGAGGCATTAGCAAACCAGCTGGTGATCTAAAACTACTCCAGAAAGGAATTTCCATGATCAAAGCAAGGAGATTGTACACTAACTTTTCTGTAGAACAGAAGAAAAGAGGTATCATCGCTGTCTTTTTTCCTCCCATGCTTAGCAAACAAATAAACTGCTAAGACTGTATCTCTGTTTTAGAAATATTTCAGTTGTTTGTAGTGGCCAATGAACTTCAGACCCTCCCACAGTTTTCCATTCTAGGTTTTTCCTTCCTGTTTCCTAATCTGACCAAATTTCATTTAATGATAACTGTAAATTAACTGTAGCTACCTGTAATGATTTTATACAGCCAGGAAACTGACACCAACTTTTGGCAGAGGATGATGAGATCAGGAGCTGAGCAATTAACCCATTTGAAGTTTCAGTGCTTTATTGGGTCAGGATAACAATTTGTATCAACTTTCCAGTAGCAAGAAGAGGAGGAAGAGCACCCTTCTCTTGATCCCTTATGGCAAACAATGCATTTAGACTAGGTAAAACCAGTAGATGAAAAACTATCAGCATTGCTGCAGATGAAAAGATACTTAAGTCCTTTTGGCTAAAAATTCTTAGCAGCTCTTCATGGGGATCTAGATTCTGATTGGCAAAGAGAGTTGAGAGAAATAACAGTTTTTGCGCTTAAGGATGGGATACTCTTTTTGTTATTATAGGACTATCTTAATGAATATGTATTAAATTAATGTTTTTTCATAAAGATGTGGGTTCAATTTTCAATGCATTCTTTTGCATCCTGAGTAGCTGTTGCAAGAGGGAAACATTGCAAGGTTCAGAATTGCAGAGATATATCAGTACTAAGAAATTCAGCTGTGCAATTAAAACTTTTAGAAGTAGCTGTGAAGATGCTACCTTTAAAATGTGAAACTTTGTATTCACTCATAAGTAGCAGAACTGAGCCTCCTAAGGTGGGGATTGCTCTGTGTAACTTTAGGAATCTATGATTGTAGATCAGAGAAGGACTCATTCCTCCTCATTAACTGTAATGGGAATGTAGGTGTCTGTCTCAGGTACAAACACATATGTGAGATCTGTCCAGAACAACATCTGAGAGTTTCTAGTCACATCTGCACCACAGATGTCACCACTGCTACCACAGCAAATATACCAGGACTAACTTTAAGAAGCCTCTCTATGCTCATGCATGCAGTCAGTGAGTACAGGCTGCAAAACCTGATGAGAAAGTAAACGAGTACCTGAGACCCCTGCACCAAACTCCATGTTAGTGCAAAGATGTGACCTACCCAAAACCTTCTGATTCTTTTAGTCATCTTGAAAATCTTACACAGTTCAAACCATCTTCAATAACCTCTTTGGCTATGTATGGGAGAGTGCAGGCATGCTCTGCAAATTTTAAGCCATATACCAACAAAAGCCTGAAAGGCATGAAGAAAAATTGAGGCCCTGGACACCTGTCTTCTCGCAGCTGCAGATATGTGGGCTGAACAGCCGCATGCTCCTGGATGCTTATGTGGTTTCCATCCCCTCAGATCTCTCTGACTGAACACTTGCCTGTGTCAGCCAAAATAAACCATCTCAACAAAGGCCAATTTTTCAGCTTGCTTATGCTAAGCTGGCTCATTCTGACTGGCAAAGAGTGGGAGAGTGCATGCAGATCTGTGCTTACCCCTCAGACCTGAGGGGGAAGTGGCAGCCTGCTCAGGCAGACCTTTTTCTCAGTTATAGTAATGTTACTTCACTGAATCATCACCGGGTTAAGTAAAGGAAAAAATAAGCACAATGTTTTCCTTCCAAGAAGTACTGAGAAAATAGCATATATACATATATATAATGTGCTACATAAATATTTAAGATTATTTAATATATACAAGACAACTTGTATTTTGATTAGAAGGGCTTACATGACAACAAGGGAGCAGTTATTTGTTGGCCTTGTCCATGATAATCAATGTTTAAAATAGAATAAATTTACACTTTGCTCATACATATGCCCAATTACAAAAGATACTGCATTGCTTCTGCCTAAATTATTGTAGAAGTTCAAGATTTATGTGCTGCTGCCCAGAATCTCCTCATTATCTGGAGGTAACATTCAATATTTTAGGATTAGTTCTCCAGAAGGACTTTGCGTGTCTCCAGCACCAGATGGGGCTGCTTCGCCTCACTTGCTCAAGGAGAGAAAAGGATGTGCAAACCTATGTCACAGAGGCTGCCAACCCAACCCTCCTCACAGATGCACTGCCAGGGTTTGGCACAGCTCCCGTGCAAACACCCAGGGAAAGGAACACACTGATTACAAAGTGCACCCTGCCAGCCAGGTTGACACCTGAAAGAGATAAAAGACAAGACATAAACGTAGTTTATTTTTAATAAACATAATTACAAGGATGCCTCCCTTTTTGAGGCACAATAAATAAACTTTTGTATACCAAATTGTGCTACTTGAACAAAAGAACACCAAAAGTGCTTCTGGAATACTAGAAACAGTTTACATGAAGAAAACCATTTCATTCAGTAAGAAAAAAAAAGCTAATCAATGTAAATACTTCATATGAAGAAAGAAAACTAAACAGGTATGTAGAGATTCATGCTCTGTGATTCCAGTTACTGTATCCTAATCGAGTGCTGTTTCATCACAGTTCCATATTTTCAGACACCAAACCATTTCAGTTTCTATCTGTCTTACCAGGACTATGAATTATTGAAGCTGACCACTCCTGTGCTAATACCCCTATCTGACAGATCTTTTTACCTGCATTCACTGGGAAATTCACAGAATCCATTCTCTGGATGGCAGCCAGCTTTACAGTTCACGCCTGGAAGAAGAGATTTATAACATCAAACCAGAAAAATCAGCACAAAACCCCCCATACCATGTCCGATACACATTAGTGATAGGGTTCTTTCAAAAGAACCCAGACTGCAAAATTTTCTGTTTCTTTTTTCTTCAAACACATTTTTGAAACATAAAATTTTAAATTAACCTCATCAGGAACATGTTATAGATTGTTTCTATAGGGCAAGTGAAATGTCATAAAGAATTAATCACAAAAGAATACAAAGTCACTTTAGCACACGCAAAGTGTATGTAATATCCCTATACGCTTTTAAAAAGCCTAATGTCAGAGCAGATTCACGGATGTCGTTTCACGACATGCCACTGCAAATACATTTTTTCAGAAGTACTTGAAACACAAAAGTACTTCTAGCCAGAAAGTAAATTCCATTTGAAACAACTTACAATAAAAGCGTTGCATTCATTTCAACCCTACATCGGATGAAAACAATGATTTTCATTAATTCATGCGTAAATAACGTAAGTTAAGGAGAATAGATCTCAGTCGCAGTTTTTGGTTTGTTTGTTTGTTTAAACATTTGCAGCAAGCAATGCTCCTCTGAAAGATCACCGCTAGCTACTGACACCCTACACCAATGGCAGGAGAAATGCACTCCATCCGCTGCCAAGGAAAAGCCTCCCGACGACACAAGCATCCCTGGATGGAGCGAGGGCTGGGGAAGCCTTTGCCATCGAGTGACTCCGAGAGGGCTCCCGTCATCTGCGCTGCCCGCCCGGTCCCGGCAAACTCCCCAAACTTTCCCAACTCGCCTCTCCTCCCGCGACGCTTCCCGCGGCGGAGGAGCCCGGAGGGCAGAGGATGCCGGTGCCCCGGCGCTCGCCTCGCCTTACCTGGGGCTGCGGGGAGCACGAGGGGCAGGAGGCAGCAGCAGCCGAGGATGCCGGCGGCGCGCAGCCCCATGGCCGGGTCGGGACCGCTCCGCTCCCCGCGGGGAGCTCGGCGGACGCGGGGCCGGGAAGGCGGCACCCCCCGCCCGCAGCGCCTCCGGGCTCCGGCGCGACGGGGCGGGAGGAGGGAGGGACGGAGGGCGGGGAGGGCTGCCCGCCTCCACCCGCGGGCGGGGAGCTGCCCACGGGGCCCGGCAGCCCCCGGCCAACGCCGCCGCTCCGAGCCGCGCTGCTGCCCGGGGGCGGCCAGAGGAGCCGCGCACCTCCAGCACCTCCAGCTGCTCGGCCCCCGCCGCGGGCGAGGGGAGGAATCCTGTAAGGGCGCGGGAGAAGGGAGGTCTGGGACGAGGGGGAGTGTTAAGCACGCCTCTGGTGTCCTTAAAACTTCGTCTGGCTATCCGCAAAGAGCTGATTTGGGGCTTGTCTTCGGAAATCTAAAGAATTCTCAGTCATTCCCATCAGAGCTCCAACTCTTTCAGGAAAGACCCAGCGAAGGCAAGGAAAGTAAGATATTGCTATGTTTCTGAGGCTTGAGAAAAAGACCCCAGCAAAACGCCCCAAACTGTACCTTTAGCAGTCACGGAACAGATCAAGAAAAAACATTACTTGTACCACGAGGCTATTTAAATTCTGCATTTTATTCTGTGACTGTGCATTTCTCTTTTATATCTCTTTATTCTTCCTTTGTGCTGTCCCTTAAGGAAATAAACTGGCTATTTCTAATTTTTTGTCTTCCTTCTAGTTCATTGTTTTCTTCTTTTAAAGAAGTTCTGCTTGGTTTTTAGGATTCCTGAGGGACCTGTTTTTTGCCTGCTGATGCAGTGCTTTCTTCCACCAGACCTCATTTACTAATTTGTCTGCTTTTATGTGAAGCAACTAGAGATCCTTATACTATGGTGAGAAAACTATACAGCCATCTGCTTTTCCTCTGGAATTACAATGGGCTAATTCAAGATTGCCTACCTGAAAATGCACGCACTGGAAAGCACTCATTGCCTTCAGAGAGTCCATGTAGTGGTATTTCAAGACAATGATGTCACATAGGTTGAAAAAGTTTGCCGCTAGTAATTGTGCCCTTTAGTTTTAACCAAGGATGGAGGAAGTGACGGGCAGAAAAAGGAAGAATAGAAAATGAGGGTTGGGTTAAAAGAGAACACTCAGAAGTGAGGTGTGAGAGGCAGACACTGCTTCTTCAAAGCCCTCCAGAAGCTTTGGTATCTCAGATAATCTGTGCCTATCTGACTCCATAGGCACAATTTGCCTCCATGCCTTTTCTGCTTGTCTTGTTTTCCTTTTAGTGAAACATTATTTGCTGTTTTGAAAAGGTTATTTTGCCTCACAGCTTTTGCCACAGCTCACCAGACCAAGCCTTGCTGGGCTATTGTCAATGACACCCTAGAGAATGTAGAGTGGTAATGATGACTACTTAATCCTTTACTCTGCCCTTCTGTGAGCCTCTGCTTTTGGAGGGCAAATATTAGCAGCTCTTTATTCACTTTGCTTTTGTTCCTAGTTATTTGTTCACACTCAGGTTGGGCCCAAGGTTGCTTATTCTTCCCTTGGGTGATAAGTTCTCTGCTTGCTGATTTAGAAGCCCTGCTCTGTTAGACCTTTAATGCATTTTTGGACCAAGAGATAATGCGGGTAGTTAAAAGGGTTCCAGGAATTCTGTGGTTTCAGTGATATTCCTGTATTACCTCGACCAACTGGTAAAGGAAGGCTTTAATATTTCTGCCTTCTATCCTAGAAATTTCTCCTTGTATTCTTTTTTCTTCAGACCTTAAGAGTAAAGAATCTGTAGGATTCATAGGCTTTATACACACTCATCAATGTCAAATTATCTACCTGATTTGCATTGTAAATACATACACTGACATATGATGACACATTTCTTTTATTTTCTGAGATAACTACTGAATACTTGCTGTATTGTTCAAAATTGACATCTTCCAAAAAATCGTTAGTAAAATCTGATTCTCACAGAATGTTATATGTGCAATGTTATAATGGCCACTGCAAACTTCAATTTTTGTACTCTCCTTACTTTTCAGGCTTTTAAAAAAAATAGATAAGCAGTTAAGCAAAAATTACCTACTTTTTAGAACAAGTATGTTTCTTACTCTCCTGTGTCTAAGGGGTATCTCTTAGATTGCTGAAAACAGGAAAAATCTCGATTTTCCCATCTTTTCTACTTTCTTCAACTGTTATCTAAACAAAACTTGCTAATTATATTTCTAAGAGGTCATAATCCTTTTCTTTCAGAGTAGAATCTATCTGTTGGAACAGAATCTGCCTAGATACTAATCCAAAAATAATTTCAAAACAGAAACCCAGCATTCTGTAAATCCAGGCTAATTCTCTTCTCTCCCTCCTTCCACCTGAGTGAACCAAGCTGAAAATAATTTTTACTTAGCTTGTTTACTGCCAAAAGCACTCTGAACCAAATCTCCATCATCTTCACAATACTTTTTGAAAATTACAGTAACTGTGTTCTGTGTTTCAGATCTTAGTGGTTTCTACTCAAGATAACAATTTTTTTTATCTTTTTGGGGCTTTGCAGAAATTGGAAAGGAAAGAATCTCATGTAGTAGCTCTCTAGGTATGGAGAGCATCCAAAGTGTAAAGATTTTATTTACTTCTTCACCTAAAAATACTGGAGTGGTGAGTAGAGATTGAGAAGTGCTGGTCTAGTGATCTCCTAACTGTGATTATTGGGAAACAGATAGTTTCACGGAAACCTTGGCAGTTTTCCACTGGAACTTATTATAGGAATCAGGGGCATCAGATCGTCCAAGAAATTGACAGCA
Source organism: Oreocharis arfaki (assembly GCA_013398015.1). Classification (NCBI taxonomy): domain Eukaryota; kingdom Metazoa; phylum Chordata; class Aves; order Passeriformes; family Paramythiidae; genus Oreocharis; species Oreocharis arfaki. Next base: position 470,108 of record VZRR01010600.1, on the reverse strand, counting down.
ACGACTGAATCCAGAAAAAAGTCTTTATGGATCCTTGTCCAGAAACTAATACGATACTTCATTTGTTCCAAGAAAATGGTGCACAACTATCCTTCATTCTTAGACAGGAATAAGGAACATGTTCAAGGACTGAGATATTGGAAAAGGCAGACTGAGATTGAGAATTTAACTTGGCAAGAACTTCCTTGTGTACATTGAACATAGAAACAGAGTTCTTCATCCTTCTGGTCAGCAACATGCAAGCAACTTTGCAAAGCCTGAAAATGCAGAAGCAACAAGAAATCCTTGAAGTTATGTCCTGGATAGGTGTTTTTGTACTCCCAAGTTCCTGTTTGCCTACCACTCTAACATTTTTGATCAGAGAGAAGTACAATGAATTTTCATTTCATTGTTGCAAGAATCTGGGGATGGAGAATCTGCATCAGTGACAAGAAACACAGAGCAGTTCACTGGTATTACAGCTCCTGAAGGTCCCTGCAAACTCTGGTAGCTGGAGTCTGAGGCTATCATCAGTGTCACAAAGAAACCATAAACCATATGAGACCTCACATGAGAGGGTGGAATAACTTTGATTAATTTGGACTACTTATACATATTGCAAAGAGAACGGGAAAAATATAAATTACAGGGTAGTGCCCTGGCACTTTGTGAATTACTGTATCAGAAACTCCATCAGAGGAGACGTTTATCCTTCATCTCTTGAAGTGATCTCCTCAGCCATGAATATACACAGGCATGAAGTTTTAGGCTCTGCTACCTTGTTTTGCAAGTTTGTGCTCAATGACTAGTGCTGTCCATTAGAAGAAAGCTCATCAGATGCAGCTGGAGCCCTAAGGAACTATTTTTCACTCTTTCTATAAGGTCGTCCCATCCTTATGTGGGCTAGGGCCTGATGGGCTGAACTAGCCTACAAACTTGCTGGGTTTGAGAACATCCTCTCTCTCTTTCCTTTCCTTCTAACCCTGGCTGTGTCCCAGATGCACAGTGGCATTTGTCCCCCCATGCCAGCTTGACTTCTGCTACCTCTGGCTCCTCAGTGAGCTGGCTCAGTGCACTGTGCTGGCAGGTGACTGACAAGAAAAACATGAAATTATTTCTGCTGTCACTATACTCTTTTCAAAAGCGTGTTTCTGCCCTCACAAAAGACAACAGGTGAATGCCTGAAGACTTCAGTGGGGAGACAGGCACCTCGTCCAGCTCTGTCTGTATCAGGGCACACAAACCAGAAAGTTTTTCTTCACAGAACAGATTTCACTGCACACTGAAGTTGCAGCTATCACCGGTGAGCTAGAGATTGCCAAAACATATTTTTTTAGCATGGTAAATTTTCCCCATTGGAGCAGTAGCCAAAATGTGTAGAGCTAAAATATACAGCAATAATTTACAGAAGTTAAAGCCAAACTCATTCCCTTGCCTAGTACTGAAAACCCTCACAACCTCCCTCTCTAACTATTGTCAAAGCGGCAGCTCAGTGCTATCTATCACCCAATTACTACAGCACAGAGAATTCTGCCAGCTGTTTTGGAAAGTACATTACATGAAATCTTGGCTGCTCTGAAGACTGAGGCGAAACTTTCATCACTAGAGCAGCTTTCCACTGTTTGTAACAGACTTGATCAAAAAATAGATGCAATTTTCCCCTTTCTCTGCGTTAGGAATGTCAGACATTTTGCCATCCCTGAGATCATAGTCTAGTCCTTCTATGATATTTTAAGGAAATAGACCTAAGTGTAGAAATTTGAAATATTCAGTAACATTCTTAATGTTTCTTCTCTGAACTATTCAGAGTCTTCAGTCTGTCAGATGCATGAACTTAGCAATTAAAATACAGGGTCAAGAAAATAATACATGAAAAGCAAAGCAAGACAACAGCAAAAAACTTTATTCTTCTAGTAATTTTTCCATTCTACTCTTTACAGCACAAACAATGAGAAACTGGAGGCGTATAGGCATAAAGTAAAATATATTCAGAAAATATGATTCTGTCACTAATGCAAAAAAATTGAAATCTTACGCAAAGCTGTTACAAAAAAGAATACATGTATACTTAAAGACATCTAAGCAAAGGCATTTTTTCAAAGATCTGTAAGAGTATCACTGTCGCTCTATATAGTATTAGTGGGCTGCCTGTACTTAAATTGTAGAATAACATGGACAGGTTCATTGAATGACAGTGTGAGAATCATGGAAAGATTTTTTAGTATTAAAACCATAGAAATTATAATAGATAGATCCATCATGATGTGTGAAAACAGGAAACACAAAAATGAAAAAACCTGTAGTAGACAGAAGTAATGGCCAGTACTGTAGTTAGAAGAAAGATTAATTAGCCTGGGTATATAGACATTTTCTTTTAACATTGAGGTTGATCAGACAGTATGACAATTTGTCACCAGAGTAGAGGCAAAATAATTAATTAGGTGTCTTCAAGGAAACGTTAAGTACATTTATGAGGAGGCTAATATAAAACCATCATTGCTTGAAGCAGGTGTTTGGATTAGATAATCCAAGGTGTCCCTTTCAAAGCCATAATTTACGGTCTTTCAGTATCTTTTGGTCAGGCAAACATTCCCTTGCAAACTGATGTTAAAAAAGCCTGAATCCTAGGGGTTTTAAAAGGTACTTGACAGCCTGACAGATGTCAGTAGTAATTAGGAAGTTTTTATCATAGCATGTCCAATACATCCAACATCCTGTACCATCTTAGAGACACAGATAATGTTCAGTTTGTAAATCACATCACCTTGCTAAGTTTTCCTGCAATGTAAAAGATTTGGTGCAGTGCATACAAGTGTAGATTCTAAATAGTCAGCCAGTAAACAGAACAATTTTTTTGCTTTGTTAGTAGTACTGCATCTTAAAATATATCTTTAAGTACTTGCCTGAGGCTAGAAAAATAATTTTATTTCCTACATAAAACATAACTAGATCTGAGGCTACATTTCTGGACAAGGACTACTGTGTGTACACAGGGGACAAAGCAAGAGAGGGAAAAGCAATCTCTCTATTAAGGCACAATGTTCTTATGGTTTTCTGAATTGACAGAATAAATTATTTTCTCTTCTGGCTGAAAGGGATATTTATAAAGAAAAATGGACAATTCACTGCAAGACAGACATATCAAAATGAATAGCTTAGTTTTATCTACATGGAGTTTGAAATATAGAGAGCCATCCAGGATTAAATGTTTGAAAGGGGGGTTGGAAATTCAACATTGAACCAGTGTTCAGATCTTTTGGAAAACACATACGAATAATCCAGAAAGAGAAAGCATTGCCATATATTTCTGAGTGTATGTATAATCTGTTTAAATATAGTCTTTATAGTATCTCTCTATACAGCATAGCTATATATGGAGAGTGAACAGGAAAACAAGCAGTCTAGGGGATGTATATAACACAAAAATAAATGTGTGAAGAAATATCTTATAAAATTGTCATTTGTCAAAACAAAATAGAGGTACTCTGACAATTTACAACTTTTACACTCTGAAGACTCCAGTGTGTTCTGATACTAACAGTTCCAACCTGAACTCTAATACTTAGAGGAGCCTGCTGTTTTTAAAGCTTTGAACTGGCCCTAATGGAGGCTTTAGGTGGCAAAAAATAAATGAAAAACAATCTGCATGCCTTTCTAGATTCATGACTGCTGTCAGAACTCTGGTTGCTATTCAGTCTTTGATTTTGTCTTGATCTCAGCTGGATTTTTTGCAAACTACAGAAGCAAGCTGTTATTTTCAGTCTTAGTGCTTTCTCTGATTTTGTGCCATTTTAAAGGAAAGATGCTGCATTTACTTCCATTATATACAAGCTCTAAGAGATCCATTGTTGTTATTTTTACACCCTCACATATGGGTATGTTCTGCTGATTCCATCACATGCCAGAAACGTTTCCAGTGTTTTTGATTTCTTTTTTTTCTGACAAAGAGGCAAGATCATTCCTCTACCCTGTGTTGTTTGGTTGGTTGTTTTTTGTTCAACTTTTTCCAAAATATATGCTTATTTTCTCAAATTTCTGGGGGTTTTTTATATACATCTACTAATTCTAGAAATCAGGTGAACTTTGCCCTAGTCCCATTCCATGTTTTCTCTTTCTTTGTTCCCCACTCTTATATTATAAACATCTCTATGCTGTACAATTCTGTCTTTTTCCATAGTGTTTCTGATTAGTTGTTCTTCTGCTACTTTTTTTTTTTAATGTGGCATCTTATTGTTATGGTTTTCATTGCTCTCTCTAATTATATCGTTAAGCTATAGAATGGAACCTAAGCTAAGTTCTGTCTGCATTATTATGGTTACCTTACATTTTGTCTAGGTCTATTTAACCTTTAATTTGTTGCAGGATATTATATAACCATCAGTCGAACATGATCAGTTTTGATGAAATTTCTACTGTTCTCTATCAATGCATTTTTTCCTCCTGGGTAAGGGACACATGAAGAAACTGCCTCAAGAGTATCATTCCACTTGTAAATGTGAGAATGAGATTTTATAACAATCAGTTCCATAAAAATAATTATTTGAGAATTAAAAAGAACCCAAACCAGAAGGAATATCTGAGGGGAATAATAAAGCAGAATATGCCAGAAGCAGTCCTTTTGGCCATAGCCAGAAGCTCTTTCCCTCAGTCTAGCATCAAGGCCAAGAAAAATAGAGATTGCAAAATTGTCAACCCTTTATACACAAGTAATATCAAGAAAGTAATTTTCACGAAGATATACAACCTGTTTCCTTTGGTTTAGTTTATGTCTCAGCTCTGCACTTCCCAGGAAATTTTTCTTCTTTCTAGCCTTGTCTTGAAAAAATTCGTGACAATTTTCATTAACAACCATAATTGTTAATTATTTTGATTGACAATAATTGACAATTAACAACCATATTTGTTAATGGTGCCACAATAATATATTTTAAATTGTTAATGCTTGTAAATGCTTGCAGTCAGGAAGCCTGAAAATTTTTGCATAACAAAAAGTATGACTTTTTGCCCTGTAATTCCAGTGTGAAACAAATTAGTTACTTCAGTAAGTTTATCCAGTGCTTAGTACATATTAATGTAGAATGCTCAGTGATAGGAATTATTTTATAAAGCGTGGTTTGAGATTGATGTTAGAAATTAATTAAGCAAGAATGTAATCATTGTTGTTGTGCCTGAAACACCTCCATTCATTAGTGGTGAAGATTGAGGTGGCCAAAGCACCTCAATCTGTGGTTTGTTTTTCCCAAATCAGATCTAACTGATAGGTTTTTTGCAAATCGTATGAAGATAGCTTGATGAGCAAGAATGAGTTTGCTGAGATCCTGCTTTTGCACTGGTTTGTTGTTGGTTCCATTTCACAGAGAGAAAAGCTGAGGCACAGAGAAATAAAGTAACTAATTCAAACTCACACTTGTGGCTAAGTCAGGTACGCATGGTTAGGTCTTCTGCATCCCTCTTTCTTCTTCTTCTTCTTATATTTAATAATAAGAACCTTAAAAATAAGGTTCACCTTTGGAGTGAACCACAGACTGGGAAAGAGGAAGAAAGAAATTAGGCCAAAAAAAAGAAAAGGAGCTATTTAGTACAGGCTATGTTAAAAACTGAAACTAAATACAGAATTCCCTTGCATGCTGAATTTCCAATGACGGGTATTGGCAAGGGAAATACTGGTTCTTTGTGTCAGAAGCGGGCACAGTTTCAGTTTCCTGAACTAATATGAGCTATGGATCTTCTGCTGGAACGTTCATGTGCTCATGTTCTTGGAACAGTGATATTTTTTGTGTTTGTCTTTTATAATCTTCATTGCTGCTAGCATGAACTATGGTAGCTATACATTGCTCACTCTTGCAGGTCTGTAAACTAATTAAAAGTTTCATCTTCATATTGCTTGTGAATTTAAATGTGTACACAAGTATGATATTTCTCTTCCAAGTGCAATAATCCTTAGGCGTTTTGTTCAAATGTGCAATTTTCCCACTATTCTCTTTGAATCTTCAAACAGAAATGTGTCATAAATCTTTTGAATCTTGTTCTCTTGCATAATGCAGTAAAACTGAATCCCTTAGTTTTCTGATTTAGTAATGCTCACCATTACTATAATCTAGTCTCCTTGTTATACCTTATGAAATTGAATTTTTAGATGGTGATGAAACAGTGGACATAACAGGGCTTTGGGAACTGGAAACAGAACAAAGAATCTGTTATATGATTGTTGTCTTACATTTTGGTTAGTACAGGTAAAAGCCTCCAGTGACAAGGAAGAGAACAAATAGCTCTCCCTTTAACTGCAACTTTGTAAAGAAGTGTAAAGCAGGTCTGACATGAAAGACACAACAATGCTTTCAATTATGTTTTCATAAATGCAGAAAACTACCAATTTTTTTTCTCATACGAGCACTGTATTTTATTACCTTTTCATCTGCTTGTGTCTTTCTTACGTGTTTGTGTCTTATTCTTATAGCTGTGTCTTACTTTGAGTTTATAAATACCCTAGTTCAAGGGCTGTCTTTTTACTTTGCATTTCTAAAATACCACTCCCTGTGATGGGCTCCTAGTAATTTTGACAATACCAAGATGATGTAACATTTGTGTTACATTAAAGATCTTGCTACTGCCATCAGGATTGTAATGTGACTGCACAGGGAACTAAATAAGTAGATAGAGACGTACTTTTTACTTGGAAAAAATGTGAAAGAACACAATAATGAAAGCAGGACAACAAACTAGGACAGAACCACAACAAAATAACATGACCATGATGATCCAGGAAAGAGTTCACTATCCCATGGCTCTGATGGATGGGCCTTTCTTATTGCTTCAACATTTGTTTTTGTCTGTTGCAAAAAGTAAGAGTATGTACAAAACTTGTACAATGTTATATTATTATAGTGCTTTTGAGGCTGATAAGTCAAGCCCTCAACAGATGGGAAATGATGCAAGAATTAAGATCCGCATGCAAACTGAATTTGGCTTTTTGTGATTATGCTTTCTAATTCCATCTGCAATCTCATCATTACATACTGTGTTTTTTCATGGCACATCTGCCTGATTGAGTGCTCACTTTTTAAATAGCTTTTCAGTATTTTGTTTACTCATGTGGCTCCTGTGCCTTACCTCTTGCATTTTTCAAAACCTGTTCTAAAAAGTTGTTGAACTTTCTTTGAGACTTCTCATGCTGTTTGTATTAGCATCCAACAGCTACAAAAATAGAAATGAACATATTTTCAGGGCATCTCTGTAACATAAAGCAGTACTCGAACATCCATTTTATATCAGAAGGACTGAGAAACAAAAGAAGTAAAAAAAGCCCAATTTCTGCTTGCTCAGAGTTGCCAATGGAAGACTTTTTTTCAGTGCATTCAGCTCATTAGACATTCAAAGCGCAGCTCTTGAAGACATGAAAGGCGATGGTGAAAGCGCAGCACCTTATCAATTCAGGCTCAAGTGAGAGACCCAGATAATGAGTAGATGTAATTGCCACACATGAATAGTTTGGCTCTAGCAACTTGCCTGGCATTGTAGGCAATATCATGGGGAGAGGCATGGTAGAACATAATTCTGCAGAAGCTTTAGAGCAAAGGTCCGTCTTTTTCCTCCTGCTTCCCTCTGTACAGAGCTTCTGACCTGTGGGCCTGTGGACTGAGCACCTTTCACAGCACAGCCATGGCTCATTTTCACAACATACTGTTCCATTAAACTGAGCCCTGATTCCTGTTGCAATTAAAGTGTGTGACATTTATGTAAAATTTCCACCATAAAAAGCCATACAAGTGGGTTGAAAAATGATTACAGAGAGAAGTGCAAGAAGTGCATTGCCAATGTTTTGTGAGCTTCATGATGCTTTAAAAGCAGCTTGCAGGTAATATTCTGCTTTTTTCCATTTTTTGATGGCTTGTTTGTTTTAAATTCAGGAACAGGAGCGGAATATCCCATAATGTGATAGCAGCATGGTGTCTTCACGGTTTGCCTGCATGTTGGCAACAACTACAGCTACTTCAGAGAACCCTGCAGCTTGAAGCTGGTGAGGTAACTCCCAGTCATGGCAAATCATCATTCTTGATGAAGCAATGAGAGCCTTTGCTGAGGAGTTTTACACATATTTGCTGAGAGCATGTGAATGGTGAGACTTGAATTTTTAATTCCATCCCAGGCATAGTTCTTGCTGTTTCTCCTTAAGATCAATCCTTTCTGTCCTATGTTTCCAGCATTTCTTCATTAGAGTATTTTATAGCTCAGCCTCCGTTATGCTTTCTTGGTTTTTTCACATCAGTGTTCCTTTGGAAACATTCCTGCTTTCTCCTTTCCTAGACTTTATGCTGTTCCTCTCCTTCAGTCCTCCTGCTCCACTATTGCTCTCTGGGCAGCTGAGCCTCCTTGTTTACCTCTCCTCTCACTCCCCATGACTGTCTCCTGTACCTTCCTGTTCTCACTTAAGTGGTTCTTCATCTGCAAGTCTGCACCCTGCACTATTTCACTAAAGGGTCCCTTCCCACAACCTGCTTGCCTGTCCAGTCCCAGTTCTTCTGCAGTATCTGGGACTATCATAAAATCCAGGACCCTTCTTGTTTATTCTCATTTGTTCACACTCTGAAAACATCTACTCACTGGCTTTGAGTTATCTTTTTCCTCTACAGGAATGATGGGAAGGGACTCAATATCTAGGTGTGTGGTGATAGGGGTAATGTCTTAAACTGAAAGAGGTTAGACTCAGATTAGATATGAGGAAAAATTCTTTACTGTGAGGGTAATAAGGCACTGGCACGGGTTGCCCAGAGAAGTTGTGGATGCCCCATCCCTAGAAGTGTTTAAGGTCTCTCGGAAGAGGTTTTGAGCAACCTGGTCTAGTGGAAGGTGTCCCTGCCCATGGCAGAGGTGTTGGAGCTGAATGGTCTTTAAGGTCTCTCCCAACATTTTAACATTTTATAATTCAGTGATTCTGCTCATCATCTTAAACTCATCTTCTCATCTACTGGTCTTGATTTTGCTCTTGATCCAGCTCCCATCTCTAGAGTCCCCTTACCTTTTTCAGACTCAGTCTCATCCTCTTCTTGGGAAACTGCATTTCAGTCTCTGGCCTGCAACATGCACAGCATAAGCAATACCTGTTGAGGTCTTATCTTGCAAACATTAAGAATTTTCTGTTGAGATGTGCAAATGATAATTTTCTCAGGACTTATATCTTATTTGGAAAAGAACAGATATTCATAAGTGAAAAGGAAGCATGCTCTGCAGCATGTCCTGATAAACTACATGTCCCTGCTCTGCTCCATAGGGATAGGGCAACATGTGGGAAATTTGTTTAAATTTTTTAATAATTACAATAATTTTGGCCCATGCCCATGTCAACCTTATCCCGAATCCTGGAAATATTTTATGAAATTTGGCTGACAGTAATTACATAAACTTCAAGAAAATAATTTCTTCATCCAGATGTCTGGCACATACAATTCCAGCTGGAATAGCTGTAAACTTGATTAAGTTCTCATCTGTCTGAAAGCAAAGCCTTATGAGAGAATGTATCACACAGTGTGAAAGATGGATGATTCAGAAACTGTCCTATCAGGAGCTATGGAGAGTGGCAGGGTGGGTGTGAGCCTATAGGACCACCGGAAATGAAGATGAAGTTTCGGAAAAGGGTTTTTACAGAACACAGAAAAGAATGGGAATGAGAAGAGCTGTGAGGAAGGAGAACAAGAACGAGACTGGAGCAGTGAGGAAAGCACAGGACAGGCACATTTGGAAGAAAGCAGTGTTCAGCAGGCACACCGCAATCCTCACCTAACTCTCTCATCCACTTGTCCCACTGAATCACCACATTGCCCAGGTATTCCATCATGACACTTGGCTCAGCCATCCCCGCTTTATTGCTATTGTTTTAGTAGTGTGTTTCTCGCTATTATCTAGTAATATATAGGAGAAGAGGAGATCACNTGAAAGCAAAGCCTTATGAGAGAATGTATCACACAGTGTGAAAGATGGATGATTCAGAAACTGTCCTATCAGGAGCTATGGAGAGTGGCAGGGTGGGTGTGAGCCTATAGGACCACCGGAGCTGAAGATGAAGTTTCGGAAAAGGGTTTTTACAGAACACAGAAAAGAATGGGAATGAGAAGAGCTGTGAGGAAGGAGAACAAGAACGAGATTGGAGCAGCGAGGAAAGCACAGGACAGGCACATTTGGAAGAAAGCAGTGTTCAGCAGGCACACCGCAATCCTCACCTAACTCTCTCATCCACTTGTCCCACTGAATCACCACATTGCCCAGGTATTCCATCATGACACTTGGCTCAGCCATCCCCACTTTATTGCTATTGTTTTAGTAGTGTGTTTCTCGCTATTATCTAGTAATATATAGGAGAAGAGGAGATCACTACTGTTTCTTGGGAGTTGTTTTTGCTCCTGAGCCCTTGTCTACCCACTGAGCTCATGGACCTGTGCACGTGCATGGCCCTGAGCAGGCACACAGGCCCAATGCTTCCCCAAGAGGTACTGTGCCCAAGAGCAGGTTGGGAAGGGAACTTGGCTTAGTCTCGCAGAAGCTCAAAGGCACATTCCCGCTCGTGCTGTGATTTCTCTCACACACTGTGCAACAATGGAAGCAAGCAGGAGTGTGATGACCCCTTTGTTTGGTTGCCATGACAATATGCTACCCAGTATGGAATGCTTCCCTGAGCTGCCTTGATGCTTGGCTGCTGTGAGATGATGATACTCTAAAAAAAATAACGTAAGAGAGTCAGCCATTGTCATTTCACTGCACTGCATTGACCTCTGCAAGATGAGAGGTGCAGCTCATCTGACATGACAGAGGTCTGTTGCTCAGAATATAGCATTTGTTTGAAAAGGGAGTTATGGGTTTTTTCTGAAGAGGGATTGGATGAACGAGATGGGGATTTATTTATTTATTTGAAATTCTAAGAGGGGTCATTTAATTTCTAATGCTGATATTTTATTTTTATTCAAATAAAATGCCTAAGGAAACCAACAGTGGCTTATAGATGTAGGGACAGAACTGTATTCACATTGCAGCAGAAAGAAGAATACTTTCCCTGGAGTGGAAGCTGCTGAGATCTATGAGTGGGTAGGCATTGGAAAAATGTATAGATATGCCTGAGGTCTGATTTAGAATGGCTGATAAAGACTGTTCTGTATTTGACACAGATGAAATAGGCAGGGACTCTTGCTCTGCCTACCATGACCAACTACCTCAGCTGGTGTAGAAAGGAAAAATACTTCACCAGCAGCTTGTTATCACCCAGAGATAACCTTATTTAAAGAAATACTGGTTTCTCAAATACAGATAACACAAGATTTACGCCTTTAAGGGTTTTACTGAGTCTTTGAGGTATTTTCCATATGCCTTACTTTATGTTGCAGCTTGCTACCAGACAAAGATGACTTTTATCTTTAATTTTGTATTTGTTATAGAAATGCTTATGATATTGTTATTATTATTATGATTATTATTAAGGATGCAAATAATACTTTGTATTGCTGTAGAACTTAGGTATTCAAAACAAGAGTCTTGTACCAGGCTCTGTACCTAGTTGCCTGTTCTTATTTAAACTTCTATATTAATTCTTTTCAAAATGTATGTAAGCGAGCATATATAATATGCTATATAATACGTATATAATGTATCTCTCTAGATCAGACGTAGTTTATTTCTATCCTTCAGGAGATTTGGGAATATACATCCATTCTTGTCACATGGAGGGATGTGCTTTGCAAATCTCTATTCCCTTGACTAGAGCAGCTCTTAGCAACAGGCGATTTCCCTGTGTAACACTCAGGGATCTCTCCTCTCTCTGTTTATTTGCTGCTAACAAGTTTGGGTCTCCTTGTTATTTTGGTTCAAATTGGCTCAAAAACAATGTCAAAGCAAAGTGTTGCATACACATTCATGTAAGAGATTAAACAAATGAAGGCTTGCATTTGGGTTTTTCCCTAGTCTAAAGGAATATTTTTACTCACCAGTTTGACTTGCTTTTCAAGAATGAAGAGCTTCTCCCCCTTTTAATGGAATTTGTTCCAAAAGAATTTTTTAATTTGTATGTTACTGTAAATGGGAAACATTTACAGGGTTTGCCAAACATAGATGTTGTGAAAAAAAAGGAATTACTTTCTTTAATGTGATAATTGGTTTTCTAGACAACAGAAAGGGGAAGGAAACCATCTATCTGGACGCCAACCAGGCAGCGTGTTGTGGTTTAGGAATGGTATTCTCCAATTCAGTAGTCCTACTAAAACCATGCTGCTGCTCCCCTCCCACTCCAATTGAAAGCACAAAAGGCAAAGACCATGGATTGAGATAAAAGAACAATTTACCGGAAACAGCAATGAGGTAAGAAAATGAGCAGCAACAGCAACAATAGTAAAAACAAAAGGTATAAGACAAAGTAACAATTTACACAGAATACCCCCAGCAATACTGATCAGCTCTTCTGTGACACTGGAAGGAGGGCCCGTTTCCTCAGGAAGGAGAGAGAGAGTCCCTTTCCCTGCTTCCCCTGGCAGTGATGTGAGGTGGTATCAAATAACATCAGGGTCCTGGCCTTGCCCCTCACAGCAATTGCAAAAAACTAACCCTGTCCCTGTCTGAAACCAGGAGAGTAGCACATAGGAATCTAGTTAAGTGTAAAAGTTGGAAATTAAAGTGCAGGACTTTAACCGTGTAACCATGGTAAGAAGTTGGTAAGAGGCGCCATGGCAATACGAAAAGTAGAAAGGGAAAATATGTGGCTGGACAGAAAGAGATTACTGGGGTTCTTCTTGAGTATTTTTCCAGATTAACCTTGTTTAATATTTTCAGTAACAGTCTTGGCATAAAAATTAGGAATGTGAGGAGGAAACCCCTCATGCTACAATTGGACGAGATCAGATCTCCATAAAAGAAAATAATACGGGAGGAAGCAAGTAGATTAATAGGAGGTGAAATGAGATAGAGATAAATAAAATGGCATGTAGGTTTGTTCATTTGAGTACTTGGATTTTAAAAGTCAGGAGCTCATCCATGTGAGATGACGGAGGAGAAGGACCAGACCACACTGTAGTCGTGGCTCTGTTACTGATTGCTGTTAGCGACACAGAGTTGCTGAGAAAAGTAATCCATGAATGGGCACTGCAAAATCTTCTTAATTTGAAGTGGCCCCACAGCCCCATCACTCATTTGCATATGATGACCCAGAAAGACGATTAATATGTGGTTCAGAGGGAAGAAAATGGTGAGACCTGAGGAATAACCAGTATGATCAGAAGACACTGCTGAGCTCAAAGACAGAGAGCAGCTGCTTTCTATAAATGTATCACTGAGGATAGAACAGTTACCTGTACAGAGGACAAAACTAGCACCAAATCAGATTGGTTGGAACTGGTTGTTCATTACATTTGGCTGGAAATTTGAAGAATGCCTACAAAAGAGTATTGAATAACCTTTTAAAAGGAATATCAAGGGCAAATAAAACACATATCATGAATGGGGTAAAACCACTGTTTTGAAATTGTTACTGTTTGACCTCTATCCCTACCATATGATTTATCTTACAGATATAACACTTTCTCCTCTTAGCCTTGTCAAGTGAAGAATGATTAAATTTCTAATGCATATCCTGCAATTTAAAGAAATATTATGTCTGTTTCCATTTTAAGACTTGCTTCTTTGTTGCTCTGGCAATTATCAAGTCCCTATACCATCAGTTTCCAAGTACTTAGAAGCAGAAAACCTCTCTCACTCTTTCCTTTTAAAGGCTGTTGTAGAAAACAATTAATTAATTTGTTTATGTCTGCATATATAGGATGAGTGAGGATGGCTTGTTTATGTATAAATAAATGACTGAAGGGAAAATAAATAATTTTAAATGAACGCTGCATTTGGAAATTTTTTTGAGACTTGTGGTTGATTTTGTTTCCAAGATCTGCATCTTAAATGTCATCTCATTTAAGCTCATGCATTCACAAGCCTCAATACCTTAACAGTTTCCTGGGACAGCCATCATGAGAGGTGGCTGCAGAACAGAGATGAGCAACAGGATTTCGAGTTTTTTCTTGCAAAGGGTTTGCCCCTTGGAACCCAGATTAGAGCTACTGTCTCTGAGGTGAATGCAGTCTGGAACTCGTCCCCTGTTAGTAATGGAATTCATCCTTCAGTATTTGCTTCCTTCACGCAGTAGGCTATCACTCATGGATGTGAAGCACATTTGGTGTATTCTTTTAAAGCGGTGAGGCCTGAAACTTTTACGTGTTGCATGGATATCAAGAAAAAACTGGTCAGTAGAGCCTGATTTCCTGTGCAGTTTCTTCAGGCTTACACACAGACAGCTCAGTAACAGATGTCCTCTCTTGAGATTTAGGCTGGTGGTGTAAGAATCAATGACAAAAAATGTACAATATCTGAAAAAGAACAGGTACTCAAGAGCATCAAATAAATATTTACTTGCAAATTTGAAAACAAAATCAAATTATTAATTAAACATAAATATTTTTGTCTGTTATTCCGGAAGCCTTCTTTATTTACTGGGAACTGCTGAAAATAAACATATTCCTGAAGCACCTTAGAAACATGTTTTTTCCTTCTGATCTGTGCAGGTGGTAGACTCCTGCTCAGGAGAATTGGGAAATCAAATTTGACCCTTTAATAGGATGTAGAAGAAGAACAGCATTATGAAGAGACCTTACAGCCAGTTCTCTGAGAGGGCTTTGCCTGGGATTCATCCTGGCGTGGTGTCTCAAAGACTGAAATGTTTCAAAACCCAGACAAACAAGATTTTAATGGAACATGGACTAAACCATTTGCTTTAGAACAAGAACCTGGAAATGACTGGGTAGGAAAGAATGTAGATGGTTACACCCTTTGTATGTCTAGAAACAGAGAAGAAACAGCAAGGACACTGAAGAAGCAACTAGCAAAAGTAACCAAAACAACTCGTAAGTATTTATTAATACTCATGAGGAACAAAGGATGTGCCAGAAATTTGTAGGGTCCACTCACAAATAGGATATTAAAAACATGCTCAGAGAACACAAAGCAATTTCAGACGTGTTAGAAACAATTTCTGCATCACTGTTCATGACAGAAGAAATGAGGGATATTCCTATTGAAAAATCTTTCTTTATGGGGGACTCATCAATTGAAGTGATTCTGAAGGGGTATTGGAACTGACTGAAAAAACCAACAGTCACACATCCTCAGGACCAGAGTGTATTCACTCATGGGATCCAAAGGAAGTCAAGGATGAAATAGCTGAATTACTAATCATGGTGTATGCCCTTTTACTTAAATTGTGTCTGTATCTGACAACTCAGGGATGATATTAAGTCTGTTTTCAAAGAAGAGAAATGAAGAGAAAATTAGTAGAAACTATAATAAAGAGTGGAATTAATGGATATGTGATACATCTGGTTTAATTGGCAAGACTCAACCTTGGTTCTTTTAATGAAGAAGTCAGTATGGGTTTTCTTTGCAAAGAGGAACTCTTCATTGAAAATATTCTACAGTTCTTTCCAGAATTCAATAAAAGTATGGACAAGGATCATGTGATTGATAAATCCCTAGATTTTCAGAATGCTTTTGATAGTCTTTCAATTTTACTGCAACTTTGCATCTGTGATGTAGGAGACACAGCAGGGAGCAAAATGAACCATTGGCTTACCATGGCTGCACTCATGTTCTGACGTAGCCAAGATGACTCCTGCCCAGTCTATCCTTGCAAGTACATGGTTGCTCCTATAGCTGGTTTCCAACAAAACAGAATATTTCTGACTTGCAACAAACACAAAGCAATCCCTTCTGGGCCTTACTGCCATCTGAGAATCCCAGATTTCCACTCTCTGTTCCTGTGAATAGTTTCTCAGTCTGTGCATGAGCTGAGGGCTCACTACTCTTAGAAGAAACTCTCGTGCCACAGACACTCCACTTCCAGTAGTAAACCTATTCCATGTCAACCAGGAATCTTCTGCTTTCTAAAGGGACAGTCCAGTTAGTCCCTTCACAGAACATGATTTGAAACAAGATTGAGCAGCCGAAGAGACCTTGTCCACCACAGCTATGGGCAAATGTGAACATTTCTGCTGGCAAGCAACCTGATCAGCAGGGAAGCTTTGGAGATATCTGCAGCCAACTCACACGTGGAAGCATCCTTAGTGGGCTCAGAGTCACGCAGGCAGTTCAAATATCAACTCAACTTTGTCCTGGTATGTTGTGTTTGAGAAAACAGGCAGAGAGAAAATGTGAATTGTTCAGGGAGAAAAGAGAGGGACATTATGCCACACTGGTCAATGACAGATGAGTGTCCTGTACTAACCATGATCAAATAAAAAGCTGTTATTCTTTCTAACTTACATTCAAGCCCTGGCAGCTTGACAATTTGACAGCTACAGCAGGGTGCCCTCTACGGAGCAGGTATTGTGGTGGCGAGGGATCTATCCCTCTATGTCCTTGACAGAAATCTACCAGATTTTATATCCCGTTTATGTCTTCCTGACAACTGAAAAGTAGTTGATTTCATATGACAGGAGCTGGATTGATGTGTATTACAGTCATTTCTCAGCACTGTAATTTTTGTCATCTTTACTTCAGATGTTCACAGCTATTCTCTTGCCATCTGAGTATCACTGGAACACTAAGACACAGTAATTTTCATCATTCACCCTTTCAATTCACACCAGTTTTTTCTCTTGCTTCTCTGGGGTGGACAGCACAAGCGCCTTTCATTGTTTTACAGATTTTGGTTTACAATTTTAGTCTTGTCTATAAATTATTGATGATATAATTTAGATATTTTTTGGTGTTTTAGTCTGAAAAATGATCAAAGTCCCAGCTCAGTAATGAGTTTAAAATAAAAATAGCTGAATCAGCCTGGAGATTCATAGTATCTGTTAGTACAAGCAGCAGAGTAGACATTGCCATGTGGTGTCACATACCTTCCTCATCTTGCAGCAGTGTGTGCCTCAGAGATTTCATGAAGGGTATGGTTGTGTAGGACAAATTTTGGGAAAGAGATCAGCAACCAGAGATGCAGTTGTACAGATCTCCCCACTTGCCAGAGGACTATGTTTCTCCTGTTTCATGGCTGCTGTGTGAAGGTCAGAGATGTGGTTTAAGATATACGAGAGATAAAAATGGCTAAAAAACATGGGTGGTGTAAGTTGGTGGAGTAAAAAATAACTATTTTCTCATCATTGGGCTGGAAATACTTTGGCCAGAGATAAAAATCAAGCTATATATGTTTATAAATGTGTGCTGTGACATTTAGGATTGAATTTTGGTGTTGTTAGGTTTCTTGATATACTATGCATGTAAAATATTCCTCTACTTTCTGTTCCTTTTTTTAACGACACAAAGAGACCGTAGATCTTAAGATAGTGTAAATGATCTCCTTTAAATTTTATGGTTATTAATTAGCTAATTTATACAGTACGAGGATTGGGCTAATGTTCTTTGGAATTTGGTGATGGATAGCTCCACAGGAAAACATCAAGTATAAACAATCTTCAACACAGAAAAATAAATAACCTGAAAAACCTACAGGAAAAACTGAAGGAAATGGAGCTTGGTGAATGCAAAGGTGTGATTTATTAAAAATCTTGGAGAAAGTTCAGGAAAAATAAACACTTATTGCAGCTTAAGAACGCATCAAAGATATTATTATTATCCTTCTGTCCTAATGAAAGATGCCATAAGAAATTGGAGTGAAACATGTTCCAGTAAGCATAATTAAAAGGATAAACATGTAAGATTTATAAATAGAAATACGCAAAAGATATGTTTGCTCACTCTAGTGGGAAGCGATATTTAAGGGGAAAAGTTTCTATATATCTTACAAAAGGTTTGCAGAAACACTGAACAGCCTCCCAGCCTTACTTTCCCAGAACATGAGGGAGGCAGCTCATGCTAATATAGAACCCAGGTGCATTTTAGCCACACACTGCATAGCAAGATTGGTGTCTGTAATGTTGGGGTTTGCCTTCTCTGTTGATAAGAACAACTCATGCCATCATCTGAGTTTTTCAACTCATTTACCAGCTCCACTTCTACTTCAGAGAAGGCAAAGGCATAGATGTCCCTGGAATTTCTAGTGGAAGGCAAGGAATTTTGTAAATTAATTTCTGGATAAGTCCAATCTACAAACAGTTCTTGCCCCATGGAAAAGGCATTTCTTCACCTGTTGTTATGAGAGGTTTCATTGAAAGAACCCAGAATTATTAATTATGACCTAAACTTACAATCTGGATTGATATTCTTCAAGAGCCATGTAGAGTTCTTGAAGAACAAATGATATAAAATTCAACCTTACTCCAAAAATTAAAACTACTTTTACTAAAAGATATGTCTTGGTGTTCATGTCTGTGGGGTTATGATTTCATATACTGAGGACGTTTCTTTGCTAATTACCAAGAAGATAGTCTGGTGCAAATAACATCTTCAATTCAAATAGAAAATTGATTTTAAGGAGAGAGTTAACCTTGGTTTATTACTGAAAGAATTAATGTACTAAACCCTAGGTATTTTCATTGGCTGCCCTTAAAAAGAAAAGGAATCTCTTTGTATTTCCATGCACACAATGTGGTCACATAGAGCCAAAAGGTGAATAAAGAGCATTTTGCCTAATTTATACATCCTTGTGTGCTTGGCTATCTGCTGTGAAATATAATTTTCTTTTAGTAGGAAGCCACAGGTATCAAACTGATCAGTACAGTTTCTTTATGAGAACTCGCTGCAAGTTGGGGAACACTTTCTATTTCACAGCAGGTCTGTCTTTTAATTTGAGTAGCTGATTCCCTGTGGCTGGAGAAAGGAATAGCGAACTTTTGATTTCAGCCAGCTTTCCCGAGGTATACACACAGATGAGCACACAGATAAAGTGGACAAAGAAAGGGAAAAGCTGTAATTGCAATGCTCTTCAGGCTGGATGGCAGCAAGCTCTGCCTTAGCTCTGCTGAAGCAGGATGCGAGCAAAGGACAATGCCACACTAGATGTCTGCTGTTCCTGCTGGTGAGAAGAGCAAGGAACCATCTTGGCTGCACCATCTCTGCTGTGGAAACCTGGTTAGGCACCATTTTTTCACTTTGGGACCTGTATGGTAGCCCTATCCTTTTCAGCCCTGACCCAGCATATTGACTCAGCATCATCATCCACTGACTCAGCAGCATCACCCAGGAGTGGATCCTCAAAGGCTCAGGAGAGCAACTGGACCTCTGCTGTGAGGACTGTGCAGCCAGACGGGAGAAGGGAGAAAGGGAGATCACCGTTGCTTTGGGGATACCTCCCTGAAGATGCTGGGCGGGTAGGGGTGGATGTGAGGGAGATTATGTGAGAATGTGGTTTTTAAGAGGTAGAGGGCTCTCCCCTCATGACAGCAGCTCCTGGAAGGGCACTGACACCACAATTTTGCACCCCATGCTAAATGCGCTTTTGTTCCTTTCTTATGAGGGGCTAAAGACTGCCTGAGAGTTGTCTTACCAAGATGACTGTGGAAGTCATCTGTCTGGGTTGGAAACAGGATGAATCAGCAAACCTCACATGCAGGGGGGTGGTGGAGGAAAGGTGAGATTCAAAGAGTAGTGCTGGGGTTTTTTTGCTTCCTATGATTCTCTTGCACCTATGGAGAATTTAAAATGACTGATTTAGGGCAACTGGAGGCTTATTGCCAAATACTTGATCTGGTAATGTATCCCTGTATTCTGTGGGGGACTGCAACAAGATTATCCTCAGTGAAATAAATGCCCCTACTGGAGATGTAAAAAACCTAGATTGTCTTCTGCAAAACAACACCAGAAATGAAAAAATAGAAACATAAGTAGCTAATGGCTTATTCTTCTTCTTAAGGAAAAAAGAAAAAGGAAGGGAAAAGGTGGGACCTTCTGCAACGCTAAAAGCTTGGATCATGCAGAAAGTCAATTCTTGCTTCTGTCTTTTACACAATGCTGTTGAGGATATAGGCTCTCTTTCCTGAGGAAATCCAGCATGCTCTTAACAATTCCTGTACTTTGCCAGGCAGACATCAAAATTACATGTCTAAAAATGTAATATCCTTCTTTCTATACATGTAGATGGTACAAATAAGTAACCCTTTGAGACCAGATAATTTAAAGATGGCTGAAATTTTCAAATGAAGTATTTTTGGTGTAAAAGATGGGTTTCTACTAAGCAGAAATGTCTGCTAGCAGAAATTTCTTATTTTCGTTACAAACCTGAAAAGGGACCACAACTAGAGAAAATTCTTCCCAAGTTCTGAAATTTTTTTTTGCTTTCGTATTTGTAAATGTGTACAGAAGATCTAAATGGTCTGCATTAATTCTTCTGTCTTTAGCTAACATGAAAAAATTTTTACTAGAGATTTTTTAATAAAGTGGTTAGACATTTTCAGTCATTCTATAGAAATACATGATTTTGATTCAATATTCCAACAAATAATTTGTGTTACCCAAGTACAAGAGGATATGATCATCTCATATCTGCAACAAATAACAGTTTAGGAGAAGAGAAAATTATAACCCCTTACTATAAATATTCATTTTTAGCCTTCATATGCACATGATCCATGTGGAATTCCCTGGTGTTTCAAAATGCAATATGCTTGGCCTGCTGCTGGGATAATACCTTTAGTTACATTCCCTATTGTGGTTTATTCAAGGGTTTATTCCACCCTCTTCCCTAAAACACTTATACAATTTGCAGATTAAAAAGCCAAACCCTTAAGCTAATATAAAGCAATATTATAGGTTTTCATTAAATCTCACTGAAAAGGGTGGCTTGCTATAACCCCAAGACCTTGGGGTACATTCAAAAACATATTCTGATCCTGTTACAAAAAATGGTTTCTTCCGCCATAAACGTATGCCTCTTGCTGCACACGGTGACCCATGCACTGGCATGTAGAGATGCACGGAGCCGGCCTTGACAAGCCAGCTGCCACAACAGGAAGAGTTTCTCCATGCCCAGGCACTACAGCTCCAATGCTGCTTGGGCTGCCATGAAAACTGATAAGGATTTTTGCTGTCAGTTGGCTGGACGATGCTCCACCAGAGCATCCAAGCCAGAGGGAAGGCTTCTACAAGACCTACGTTTTAGTCTAATCCATTCCTTTGAGGCTGGCTAGGAGCAGGACACTAAAAATGCCACATTTCAGGCTTAATGCTGACTTAAAGGGGTGTCAAAAAGCTATCAAAGGCAAATATTTCTCTTAGGTCCTCCTGGGTGTAGAAACATCACTTTTCACATGCTTCCTAAAGTGGTGGGGAGGCATCAAAGAAATAAATGACTCCATCACCATTCTTTTTCTTAAAAATCTCCCTCAATTATTTCACTGTGAACTATCCAAATAGGAATAAAAGCAAATATAAAATAGGAATTATGAACAAGGTTTATTGTATTTTTCATTATATAATTAGCAATTTTTTTTCAGTACATGTTAATTTGCTTGTAGAAGATTTTTGAACAGACAAATTAAATTAACACTACATCAGGACACAGAAGTCACATGGCTTCATACTATATCTTTCTGATGTTCTTAAAACATAAAGGTTTGTAAATACCTTTGAAAATTAACAAATGAGATATGAATTGCACATATCCTTAGGGGGAGATACTGAGAATGGCAAAATTGGATTACTCTCTCATGCTTAACAATTTTTTTAGCTTTGCAGAAAACCAGATGTGTTGAAATTGGGTCCACACAGAGTTAGCAGACTTTCTATTACATCTCTTTGTATAAACTTTTGTGCTTAATACAGGCATAGGATTTTGCATGTATGCAACTTATTTCAGGATTTCCTGCTGCCCTCTCCTATGACCTGGAGCTACTTTGAGCTATGCAAGGACTAAGGGAGGAAAAGAGTCCTAGTGGGGACAACTAATGGCAGGAAGGGAGGGAAAAGTACCTGATGGACACATTTCATTCCTCCTTTAGCCTATGACCTAATATACAGTTAAGCGAAGAAAGAACATCTGTAATTCTTCAGCTGGGTTATGAATTGAGAGAAATCTGTGCCATAGTTTATACAAGACCTGGCTGAACTTGAACTTTCACACAAGGCTTCCCCAGAGTCAACTCCCACAACTTGGATAGATAAAGACCATCTGTAAGACAGATGTGACAAAATAAAGTTTTAGCTGTAGTTCAGGATGCTTTTACAGCTTCTATGGAAAACCACTGCTATGAGTATCTCCTTCCTTCTCCCTCCTGTTAACCTGGGTTGGAGATAGGATTTGAGAGTCCAGTGTGACCTGGGAGCCACCAAGGCTGTGATGGGTCAGAGGAGCAATGGGAAACAGTGCAGAAGAATACAAGCAGTGGAACCTTAATGGGTTTGATGCTCACTTGCTAGACTGTGTTTTTAACAGCAGATTTCCACTGTAGTAGAGATCAGTAATATATCTAGAGGAGACCTAATTTTCATCACTTCTAATGTCTTATTTGGTCTCAAATTCCTGACAAAATTCTAAAATCTTCAGCAATCATTGTCTTGGACATCACTTGTGGGCTTGGTTTCTCAGCAGGTATACGAAGTTCTGGCAGATATAACAGCCTGTCCTTCCTAGCAAATTCCTTCTCAGGATTAATAGCACTTAAGCTATATTACATACTGGCAAATTGTAATACTTTCTGATGTGCTACTACACTCTGTGCTACTGTGAACACTGTGTTTCAGGTTTGTTTCATGCCTTTGGGCTAAATGATAATTAGGTGGATTAAATTTTCTTTTCCACTTCCTTTACCCCTTCTCCATTACCAATCTCCTTTGCTTTCATATTCCCTCCTTCCCCAACCCTTTTCATATCTTCTTCTCTGTTCCTGAAGCAGTTCCTTAATTTTTCGATTACCACCTTCACCAAAGGCCGGAAAGAACCACATCAAGGCACCCGAAACTATGTTTTCATATATGGCATCATTCTATGGAAACATGCTCTTTTTCAAATAAGAGGCTCTCTGGAGGAGAATCACAGTGGTAATAGGAGTTTTGGGATTTGTTTTTTTCTTGGTGGTTCTTTTTTAGTTTGTTTCTTTTTTGGTCTGGGTTTTGTTGTTTGTTTTGTTTTGCTTTGCTTTGTTTTTCTTTGTTTGTTATTGTTGTTGTTTAATTCAATTTTTTTTCTAAGGATATTTGTTACTTTCGGTTTAGAGAAGGACAGATTCATTTGCATGCCAGTGTAAGTGATGATAAATTAGCTGCCTAAATCCCTGTTCCTATTCTACTGAGAAAAGAAGACGCATGCTCATTAACATTTTTTTGCAGCCTTTGGATAGAAACAATATATCCAGAGTCAATGAATGGCTCCTAGATTTCGATATTGAACTCTAGCTGCCTAAAAATAAACCACATTCCTCAAGGCTTACGAGAAAAAAAACTTGCTATGACCAGAGATTCCCTTGAGTTCAGATAACCACAACAGAGCCATTCTCATGGCTGTAAGTAATTCCCTTTATGGCCTTGCAAATAGCCTGAGCTGCGGCCGCAATGGAGTAAAATGTGGCTGCTAACACACTTAGGGTGCAAGAATCTACAGCCTGGATATTGACGATTCTTGGAGCTATTTAGGACTTTTCCACCTGTTGTGTTGTGGTTGTTGTTCTTTTTTTTTTTTTTT